>CAWWDK010000105.1:0-26371 GCA_963942575.1 Priocnemis perturbator
CACCGCGTTTCGTTCAATTCGTTCAAGAACTCTCGTATCTCGGACATCCGCGAGTGTTTCGCGTGGAAAACGTGGTCCACGTCTGTTTTACACGCTAAAAAACGCGTATGACACTTGATTCGCACGAATCCGTTGAGAAATGGCCGAGATACGCCGTATTACACTTCCGGACGATGAATTCGTTCAATTCATTCAAGAACTCTCGTATCTCGGACATCCGCGAATGTTTCGCGTCGAAAACGTGGTCCACGTCTGTTTTAGACGCTAAAAACGCGTATGACACTTGATTCGCACGAATCCGTTGAGAAATGGCCGAGATACGCCGTGTTACACTTCGGGACGATGTATTCGTTCAATTCGTTCAAGAACTCTCGTATCTCGGACATCCGCGAGTGTTTCGCGTCGAAAACATGGTCCCCGTCTGTTTTAGACGCTAAAAACGCGTATGACACTAGATTCGCACGAATCCGTTGAGAAATGGCCGAGATACGCCGTATTACACTTCCGGACGATGAATTCGTTCAATTCATTCAAGAACTCTCGTATCTCGGACATCCGCGAATGTTTCGCGTCGAAAACATGGTCCCCGTCTGTTGTAGACGCTAAAAACGCGTATGACACTTGATTCGCACGAATCCGTTGAGGAAATGGCCGAGATACACCGTGTTACACTTCCGGACGATGAAATCTTGCTAGATCTCACGTTTTGCAAGCAAAACGCACGATGCACCGCGTTTCGTGCAATTCGTTCAAGAACTTTCGTATCTCGGACATCCGCGAGTGTTTCGCGTCGAAAACGTGGTCCACGTCTGTTTTAGACGCTAAAAACGCGTATGACACTTGATTCGCACGAATCCGTTGAGAAATGGCCGAGATACGCCGTGTTACACTTCCGGACGATGTATTCGTTCATTCATTCAAGAACTCTCGTATCTCGGACATCCGCGAATGTTTCGCGTCGAAAACGTGGTCCACGTCCTGTTTTAGACGCTAAAAAACGCGTATGACACTTGATTCGCACGAATCCGTTGAGAAATGGCCGAGATACGCCGTGTTACACTTCGGGACGATGTATTCGTTCAATTCGTTCAAGAACTCTCGTATCTCGGACATCCGCGAGTGTTTCGCGTCGAAAACATGGTCCCCGTCTGTTTTAGACGCTAAAAAACGCGTATGACACTAGATTCGCACGAATCCGTTGAGAAATGACCGAGATACGCCGTATTACACTTCCGGACGATGAATTCGTTCAATTCATTCAAGAACTCTCGTATCTCGGACATCCGCGAATGTTTCGCGTCGAAAAACATGGTCCCCCGTCTGTTGTAGACGATAAAAACGCGTATGACACTTGATTCGCACGAATCCGTTGAGAAATGGCCGAGATACACCGTGTTACACTTCCGGACGATGATATCTTGCTAGCTCTCACGTTTTGCAAGCAAAACGCACGATGCACCGCGTTTCGTTCAATTCGTTCAAGAACTTTCGTATCTCGGACATCCGCGAGTGTTTCGCGTCGAAAAAGTGGTCCACGTCTGTTTTAGACGCTAAAAACGCGTATGACACTTGATTCGCACGAATCCGTTGAGAAATGGCCGAGATACGCCGTGTTACACTTCCGGACGATGTATTCGTTCAATTCATTCAAGAACTCTCGTATCTCGGACATCCGCGAGTGTTTCGCGTCGAAAACATGGTCCCCGTCTGTTTTAGACGCTAAAAACGCGTATGACACTAGATTCGCACGAATCCGTTGGGAAATGGCCGAGATACGCCGTATTACACTTCCGGGCGATGAATTCGTTCAATTCGTGCAAGAACTCTCGTATCTCGGACATCCGTGAGTGTTTCGCGTCGAAAACGTGGTCCCCGCCTGTTGTAGACGCTAAAAACGCGTATGACACTTGATTCGCACGAATCCGTTGAGAAATGGCCGAGATACGCCGTGTTACACTTCCGGACGATGAAATCTTGCTAGTTCTCACGTTTTGCAAGCGAAACGCACGATGCACCGCGTTTCGTTCAATTCGTTCAAGAACTCTCGTATCTCGGACATCGGCGAGTGTTTCGCGTTGAAAACGTGCTCCCCGTCTGTTTTAGACGCTAAAAACGCGTACGACACTTGATTCGCACGAATCCGTTGAGAAATGGCCGAGATACGCCGTGTTACACTTCCGGACGATGTATTCGTTCAATTCGTTCAAGAACTCTCGTATCTCGGACATCCGCGAGTGTTTCGCGTCGAAAACATGGTCCCCGTCTGTTTTAGACGCTAAAAACGCGTATGACACTTGATTCGCACGAATCCGTTGAGAAATGGCCGAGATACACCGTGTTACACTTCCGGACGATGAAATCTTGCTAGCTCTCACGTTTTGCAAGCAAATCGCACGATGCACCGCGTTTCGTTCAATTCGTTCAAGAACTCTCGTATCTCGGACATCCGCGAGTGTTTCGCGTGGAAAACGTGGTCCACGTCTGTTTTAGACGCTAAAAACGCGTATGACACTTGATTCGCACGAATCCGTTGAGAAATGGCCGAGATACGCCGTATTACACTTCCGGACGATGAATTCGTTCAATTCATTCAAGAACTCTCGTATCTCGGACATCCGCGAATGTTTCGCGTCGAAAACGTGGTCCACGTCTGTTTTAGACGCTAAAAACGCGTATGACACTTGATTCGCACGAATCCGATGAGAAATGGAAGAGATACGCCGTGTTACACTTCCGGACGGTGAAATGTTGCTAGTTCTCACGTTTTGCAAGCGAAACGCACGATGCACCGCGTTTCGTTCAATTCGTTCAAGAACTCTCGTATCTCGGACATCGGCGAGTGTTTCGCGTCGAAAACGTGGTCCCCGTCTGTTGTAGACGCTAAAAACGCGTATGACACTTGATTCGCACGAATCCGTTGAGAAATGGCAGAGATACGCCGTGTTACACTTCCGGACGATCAAATCTTGCTAGTTCTCACGTTTTGCAAGCGAAACGCACGATGCACCGCGTTTCGTTCAATTCGTTCAAGAAGTCTCGTATTTCGGACATCGGCGAGTGTTTCGCGTTGAAAACATGCTCCCCGTCTGTTTTAGACGCTAAAAACGCGTATGATACTTGATTCGCACGAATCCGATGAGAAATGACCGAGATACGCCGTGTTACACTTCCGGAAGATGAATTCGTTCAATTCGTTCAAGAACTCTCGTATCTCGGACATCCGCGAGTGTTTCGCGTCGAAAACGTGGTCCCCGTCTGTTGTAGATGCTAAAAACGCGTATGACACTTGATTCGCACGAATCCGTTGAGAAATGGCCGAGATACGCCGTGTTACACTTCCGGACGATGAAATCTTGCTAGTTCTAACGTTTAGCAAGCGAAACGCACGATGCACCGCGTTTCGTTCAATTCGTTCAAGAACTCTTGTATCTCGGACATCCGAGATACGCCGTGTTACACATCCGGACGATGTATTCGTTCAATTCGTTCAAGAACTCTCGTATCTCGGACATCCTCGAGTGTTTCGCGTCGAAAACCTGGTCCCCGTCTGTTTTAGAAGCTAAAAACGCATATGACACTCGATTCGCACGAAACCGATGAGAAATGACCGAGATACGCTGCGTTACACTTCCGGACGATGAATTCGTTCAATTCGTCCAAGAACTCTCGTATCACGGACATCCGCGAGTGTTTCGCGTCGAAAACGTGGTCCCTGTCTGTTTTAGACGCTAAAAACGCGTATGACACTTGATTCGCACGAATCCGTTGAGAAATGGCCGAGATACGCCGTGTTACACTTCCGGACGATGAAATCTTGCTAGTTCTCACGTTTTGCAAGTGAAACGCACGATGCACCGCGTTTCGTTCAATTCGTTCAAGAACTCTCGTATCTCGGACATCGGCGAGTGTTTCGCGTTGAAAACATGCTCCCCGTCTGTTTTAGACGCTAAAAACGCGTATGACACTTGATTCGCACGAATCCGTTGAGAAATGGCCGAGATACGCCGTGTTACACTATCGGACGATGAAATGTTGCTAGTTCTCACGTTTTGCAAGCGAAACGCACGATGCACCGCGTTTCGTTCAATTCGTACAAGAACTCTCGTATCTCGGACATCCTCGAGTGTTTCGCGTCGAAAACCTGGTCCCCGTCTGTTTTAGACGCTAAAAACGCATATGACACTCGATTCGCACGAAACCGATGAGAAATGACCGAGATACGCCGTGTTACACTTCCGGACGATGAAATCGTTCAATTCATTCAAGAACTCTCGTATCTCGGACATCCGCGAGTCTTTCGCGTCGAAAACATGGTCGCCGTCTGTTTTAGACGCTAAAAACGCGTATGACAATTGATTCGCACGAATCCAATGAGAAATGGAGGAGATACGCCGTGTTACACTTCCGGACGGTGAAATCTTGCTAGTCCTCACGTTTTGCAAGCGAAACGCACGATGCACCGCGTTTCGTTCAATTCGTTCAAGAACTCTTATATCTCGGACATCCGAGATACGCCGTGTTACACATCCGGACGATGTATTCGTTCAATTCGTTCAAGAACTCTCGTATCTCGGACATCCGCGAGTGTTTCGCGTCGAAAACGTGGTCCCCGTCTGTTGTAGACGCTAAAAACGCGTATGACACTTGATTCGCACGAATCCGTTGAGAAATGGCCGATATACGCCGAGTTACACTTCCGGACGATGAAATCTTGCTAGTTCTCACGTTTTGCAAGCGAAACGCACGATGCACCGCATTTCGTTCAATTCGTTCAAGAACTCTCGTATCTCGGACATCCGCGAGTGTTTCGCGTCGAAAACGTGGTCCCCGTCTGTTTTGGACGCTAAAAACGCGTATGACACTTGATTCGCACGAATCCGATGAGAAATGACCGAGATACGCCGTGTTACACTTCCGGACGATGAATTCGTTCAATTCGTTCAAGAACTCTCGTATCTCGGACATCCGCGAGTGTTTCGCGTCGAAAAAATGGTCCCCGTCTGTTTTAGACGCTAAAAACGCGTATGACACTTGATTCGCACGAATCCGATGAGAAATGGAAGAGATACGCCGTGTTACACTTCCGGACGGTGAAATCTTGTTAGTTCTCACGTTTTGCAAGCGAAACGAACGATGCACCGCGGTTCGTTTATTCGTTCAAGAACTCTTGTATCTCGGACATCCGAGATACGCCGTGTTACACATCCGGACGATGTATTCGTTCAATTCGTTCAAGAACTCTCGTATCTCGGACATCCGCGAGTGTTTCGCGTCGAAAACCTGGTCCCCGTCTGTTTTAGACGCTAAAAACGCGTATGACACATGATTCGCACGAATCCGTTGAGAAATGGCCGAGATACGCCGTGTTACACTTCCGGACGATGAACTCTTGCTAGCTCTCACGTTTTGCAAGCGAAACGCACGATTAACCGCGTTTCGTTCAATTCGTTCAAGAACTGTCGTATCTCGGACATCCGCGAGTGTTTCGCGTCGAAAACGTGGTCCCCGTCTGTTTTAGACGCTAAAAACGCGTATGACACTTGATTCGCACGAATCCGATGAGAAATGACCGAGATACGCCGTGTTACACTTCCGGACGATGAATTCGTTCAATTCGTTCAAGAACTCTCGTATCTCGGACATCCGCGAGTGTTTCGCGTCGAAAAAATGGTCCCCGTCTGTTTTAGACGCTAAAAACGCGTATGACACTTGATTCGCACGAATCCGATGAGAAATGGAAGAGATACGCCGTGTTACACTTCCGGACGATGAAATCTTGCTAGTTCTCACGTTTTGCAAGCGAAACGCACGATGCACCGCGTTTCGTTCATTTCGTTCAAGAACTCTCGTATCTCGGACATCGGCGAGTGTTTCGCGTTGAAAACATGCTCCCCGTCTGTTTTTGACGCTAAAAACGCGTATGACACTTGATTCGCACGAATCCGATGAGAAATGACCGAGATACGCCGTGTTACACTTCCGGACGATGAATTCGTTCAATTCGTTCAAGAACTCTCGTATCTCGTACATCCGCGAGTGTTTCGCGTCGAAAAAATGGTCCCCGTCTGTTTTAGACGCTAAAAACGAGTATGACACTTGATTCGCACGAATCCGCTGAGAAATGGAAGAGATTCGCCGTGTTACACTTCCGGACGGTGAAATCTTGCTAGTTCTCACGTTTTGCAAGCGAAACGAACGATGCACCGCGTTTCGTTCAATTCGTTCAAGAACTCTTGTATCTCGGACATCCGAGATACACCGTGTTACACATCCGGACGATGTATTCGTTCAATTCGTTCAAGAACTTTCGTATCTCGGACATCCGCGAGTGGTTCGCGTCGAAAACGTGGTCCCCGTCCGTTGTAGACGCTAAAAACGCGTATGACACTTGATTCGCACGAATTCGTTGAGAAATGGCCGAGATACGCCGTATTACACTTCCGGACGATGAATTCGTTCAATTCATTCAAGAACTCTCGTATCTCGGACATCCGCGAGTGTTTCGCGTCGAAAACATGGTCGCCGTCTGTTTTAGACGCTAAAAACGCGTATGACAATTGATTCGCACGAATCCAATGAGAAATGGAGGAGATACGCCGTGTTACACTTCCGGACGGTGAAATCTTGATAGTTCTCACGTTTTGCAAGCGAAACGCACGATGCACCGCGTTTCGTTCAATTCGTTCAAGAACTTCTATATCTCGGACATCCGCGAGTGTTTCGCGTCGAAAACCTGGTCCCCGTCTGTTTTAGACGCTAAAAACGCGTATGACACATGATTCGCACGAATCCGATGAGAAATGACCGAGATACGCCGTGTTACACTTCCGGACGATGAAATCTTGCTAGTTCTCACGTTTTGCAAGCGAAACGCACGATGCACCGCGTTTCGTTCAATTCGTTCAAGAACTCTCGTATCTCGGACATCCGCGAGTGTTTCGCGTCGAAAACGTGGTCCCCGTCTGTTTTAGACGCTAAAAACGCGTATGACACTTGATTCGCACGAATCCGATGAGAAATGACCGAGATACGCCGTGTTACACTTCCGGACGATGAATTCGTTCAATTCGTTCAAGAACTCTCGTATCTCGGACATCCGCGAGTGTTTCGCGTCGAAAAAATGGTCCCCGTCTGTTTTAGACGCTAAAAACGCATATGACACTTGATTCGCACGAATCCGATGAGAAATGGAAGAGATACGCCGTGTTACACTTCCGGACGGTGAAATCTTGTTAGTTCTCACGTTTTGCAAGCGAAACGAACGATGCACCGCGGTTCGTTTATTCGTTCAAGAACTCTTGTATCTCGGACATCCGAGATACGCCGTGTTACACATCCGGACGATGTATTCGTTCAAGAACTCTCGTTTCTCGGACATCCGCGAGTGTTTCGCGTCGAAAACCTGGTCCCCGTCTGTTTTAGACGCTAAAAACGCGTATGACACATGATTCGCACGAATCCGTTGAGAAATGGCCGAGATACGCCGTGTTACACTTCCGGACGATGAAATCTTGCTAGCTCTCACGTTTTGCAAGCGAAACGCACGATGAACCGCGTTTCGTTCAATTCGTTCAAGAACTGTCGTATCTCGGACATCCGCGAGTGTTTCGCGTCGAAAACGTGGCCCCCGTCTGTTTTAGACGCTAAAAACGCGTATGACACTTGATTCGCACGAATCCGATGAGAAATGACCGAGATACGCCGTGTTACACTTCCGGACGATGAATTCGTTCAATTCGTTCAAGAACTCTCGTATCTCGGACATCCGCGAGCGTTTCGCGTCGAAAACGTGGTCCCCGTCTGTTTTAGACGCTAAAAACGCGTATGACACTTGATTCGCATGAATCCGATGAGAAATGACCGAGATACGCCGTGTTACACTTCCGGACGATGAATTCGTTCAATTCGTTCAAGAACTCTCGTATCTCGGACACCCGCGAGTGTTTCGCGTCGAAAAAATGGTCCCCGTCTGTTTTAGACGCTAAAAACGCGTATGACACTTGATTCGTACGAATCCGATGAGAAATGGAAGAGATACGCCGTGTTACACTTCCGGACGGTGAAATCTTGCTAGTTCTCACGTTTTGCAAGCGAAACGAACGATGCACCGCGTTTCGTTCAATTCGTTCAAGAACTCTTGTATCTCGGACATCCGAGATACGCCGTGTTACACATCCGGACGATGTATTCGTTCAATTCATTCAAGAACTCTCGTATCTCGGACATCCGCGAGTGTTTCGCGTCGAAAACATGGTCCCCGTCTGTTTTAGACTGTTACGGCTCTTTCGGGAGCCCCACGATCGCGGCGGCCCGTACGCCGAGGCCGGTCGCGCGGTCGGCTCCGGCCGCCTCGCGTCGGCCGCGCTCAGGTGGATCGAGCAGCTTGGGGATCGGCCGCGCGGGGCGGGGTAGGGGCCGGCGCGCGGAGCGGGTCGGTCGCGGACGACCTGGGTCGGCGACAGCAGTTAAAGTTTTGAACCCGAGAGGTAACACAAACAATCGCTTTTCTTTCGTTGTTCCGCCTGACCGAGTCGCCAGTGGCCACGAGTCTACCGCTTTACTTTTCGCTTTATTCTTTGCTTTTCGCCTTTCTTTCGTGTGCGTTCGCTTTGTGCTTTGCTTTGTAGCCTTCTACTTTCAGTGCTGTGCCTTCTAACTGTATTTAGATTAAGTGCCTAGTATTAGTGTATTCGCGTTGTGCTTCGTCCCTAGGATAGTTCATATGGTATTAAAAATAAACGAGTGTCCAAGTTCCGCCGCAACGACGATTAACCTCACGTCTGCTCCTAAGCGCCTTCCCCGCGTTTCACGCGCCCCTTCCGTCGATCCGAGCGTCCCGCCGCTTTCGGGAAAGCGAGGAGCTCGTCGAAACAATTTGGTCCTTCGAGCCGGATCAGATTCTGATCCGGCGTCCGGAAAGCGCTTAGGACCGTTACGCGATCAGCCGCGCGTCCGGCGGCCGTTCTCGCCCCCCGGGCTCCGCAGACCCGCGCCGCCGTCCGTCGCCTCTGACAAGTGACAGTGTGAGTGCCGACTAGTGAGTGTGTGCGTGTCCCCAGTGCCTCGCTTACGTAATCGCCTGTCGCCGTCAACATAATGGAGCGAACATTGGCGGTGTTAATTGCGGAGCAGGAAGCCGCTTCGGGCTTAATACAACGGACTTGGACGAACACTTTAAAGCTCGGGAGAGAGAACATTAATCGGGCGGTCCTCGAGACGCGGAGGGATCGCCTCGATCAGTACTGGGGGAGTTTTTTGGAGCGCCACATGGCGATCGTCGCCCACCCGGAGCACGTCAAGTCCGACTACACCCAACAGGACGTGTTTGCGGTGACTGAAGAGGCGTGCCTCACCGCGTCGGCCCGGTTCTTGTCGGAGATTCGATTGCTCACGGCTGGCGCTGCGCCTGCGACGGCCCCCGGCTCGTCGTCCACAGACACTGCCGTCCTGGCGCGTCAGATTCGAATGCCGAGAATCGATCTCCCGTCGTTCGGGGGCGACCAACTGGAGTGGGAGAGCTTCCGCGACCTCTTTAAGTCCCTGGTCGTGGATGTGGCCGGCCTTCCCAGTGTCCAGAAACTCCAACACCTTAAGGCGAGTCTCGTCGGGGAAGCCGCCGACGTCATCCGCAACGTCCCCATCACGGACGCCGCGTTCGCCGGCGCCTGGGCCGACTTGATGCAGAGGTATGACGACAAACGCGTAATCCTCTGCCAGCACATGTCCACCTTCCTGGCCTGCCCCCCGGCCGTCGGGCAGACCCCCGCGGAACTTAAACGCCTGCTCGGGGTGGCACACCAGTCGCGCCGCGCCTTCGCTGCGCTAGGTCGTCCAGTCGAACACTGGGACGACTGGTTCGTCCATCTCGTGGTCCAAAAGCTCGACTCGACCACGCGGCTGGATTGGGAAATGTCGTTGCCGGACCATCGGGAGTTCCCCACGTTCGCTCAGCTCGCCGCCTATCTCGAGACGCGTATCCGAGCCCTGCAGGCGGCCTGGCCAATGGACGTGACTGCGCCAAAACCCGACCGGGGTCGCGCGCCTCCCGCGCCGCGTAAGGTGACCACCGCGTCCCACAGCGCCGCCACCCAGCCGGAGGGACCCGTGGGGATCAACTGCCCCCTCTGTGACGCCGGGCACCCGCTCAGCTATTGCGGCCGCCTCAAAGGACTGACCGTGCCGCAGCGGTTCGAAGAAGCGCGGAGGCTAGGCGCGTGTCTCAACTGCCTCCGACTTGGACACTCCCGGGCGGATTGCCCTTCGGAGGGACGCTGCCTGCAGTGCCGGCAGGCTCACCATACGCTGTTGCACGGCGCGTTGCACGTCCCTGCGCCGGGCCCGGAAAGCACGCCGGTTGTGCGGTCCGCGGCGGCGGCGTCCTCAAGCGCCAACCAACCCGTCCGCACCGTGCTTCTCGCCTCGGCCCTTATCCGTGCCCAATCGGCTAACGGGGAGAGCCGTACTGTCCGCGCCCTGCTAGATTCCGGCTCAGAGGCCTCGTTTATCACGGAGCGAGTCGCCCAGGCGCTACGCCTCCCAAGAAAATCGACGCGCGTGACGGTTTCCGGTCTTCAAGGAGCGTCTACCGGCACCGCTACCGCGGAGGCCACACTACTCGTGGGGCCCCGCCAAGGTGCCGACCTCAGGATCCCATTGACGGCCTTAGTCCTGCGGTCACTGACCACGACTCCGTCCAGACAAGCCCCGACCGTGAGCTGGCCGCATCTTCAGGGACTGGAGCTGGCGGACCCCGGGTTCTACCGGTCGACGGGAGTGGACGTGGTCTTGGGAGCTGACGTTCTCCCTGCCCTACTGCACGGCGACGTTCGGAGGGGCCCGTCGGGCTCACCGGTCGCCCAGAAAACGGTCTTCGGATGGGTCCTCATGGGCCCGGTGGAGCCAGCCTCCTCGTCCGGCGACCAGCCCGCCCGGGTGTCGTCCCTTTGCTGCCGCCGCCAGGACCCCATCTCCAGGGCGCTACAGCAGTTCTGGGAGACAGAAGAGGTGTCCGCTAGGCCGATCCCTACTCCAGAGGACAAACAGTGCGAGGAGCACTTCCGGGCGACGCACGATCGGGACCAGTCGGGTCGCTACCACGTACGCCTCCCCTTCCGCGAGGCCCTTGCCGCTGCTCCCGGAGACTCCCGATCCGCTGCCGTCCGCATCCTGTTGAGTAACGAGCGTCGACGATCACGCTCCCCGGAGCTCTCCGACAAGTACCGGCAGTTCATGACCACGTACCTCCAGATGGGGCACATGGAGCCGGTCGCGATCGGGGACTGGACCGACACATCCCACTATCTGCCCCACCACGCGGTGGTGAAGGCTCACGACCCCGAGGGCAAGATTCGGGTCGTGTTCAACGCCTCGGCGCGGTCGACCCGCGGGGTCTCCCTTAACGACCGCCTTTTAACCGGACCTAAACTGCAGGCGGAGCTGTGGCTTGTCCTGACGCGGTGGCGGCTCTTCCGCGTCGCCTTTACCGCGGACATCGTCAAGATGTTCCGCCAAATTCGAGTCCACCCGGACGATGCAGACCTTCAGCGCATCGTATGGCGGGCGGATCCGTCGCTTCCCGTGCAGGACTTCCGCCTGACCACGGTGACCTACGGCACAGCCGCAGCGCCTTTCCTCGCTATACGCACCCTGCTGCAGCTTGCCACCGACGAGCGAGCCGCCTATCCCCTGGGAGCGGAGGTGCTCGAGAAGCACGCCTACGTGGATGACCTCCTCGCCGGGGCCGACAACGTGAGCCGAGCCGAGGAAGTACGCCGGCAGTTGGTCGGCATCCTCCAAGCTGGGGGGTTCGACCTCAGTAAATGGGCCTCCAGCGAACCGCAGCTTTGCCCGGCCGCTGCGCCCGCGGACAAGTGGTTCGCCACGGAGGACGGGGTGAGTACAGTTAATGTAAATGCGCCGAACACGAAATCCGGAACGCATGTGCAGTCGCCACATAAAGAGCATACGCTATCAAAAATCTTCTATCCACCCGCCAACTAGCCATGCCACGACAACGGGCAATGGTAAAAATCCTTTGGCAATCACGGGTCCGTGTTCGTGAAAAGTGTGCTTTTGCTACGCCGTGGTCCGGCGTCCCGCCAAGGAGGGACCGAAGTCACACCCGAGCGGAGCCATCCGAATCCACGGACGCACCCGCGGGGAACCTCGGGAAGGCGCACCCCCTGTGCCCGCCCGGCACATGCCCAGATGGTTAGTTTTCCCTAAATGAATTTACTATCCATTTTACTTATAAAAGCCATTTTGCGGGTGAGGCCCGACCTTAGTTAAATCATTGCCACTTATGGCGAGTAACATAGTGTTACAGAAGTTAAGTACTTGATTTTTGCATCTATTATGCATTAAAGTAATTTCATCTTTTATTTGAGTTTACAGTACGTTATTTACAAGTATTTTATATTTATCCCTTCCTTGAATATCTTGCGTACTCTGAAATTGTAAAGTGGGACACTGGGTAGACCACACTTTTGCTCCTCTGACTCGCCAGCTTAAGTCGGGGCTCTGCCTTCCTTGTATGCATATCAATCATTGCACATAATGTGCTTTTAGCTTTTTGCCAATTTCCCTTTAATCATCGTTCTGCTTTGCAAGCTCAGGTTGTAGCCATATCTCATAGTCTACCTAACGTGCATCATAAAGTTGCCGAGGGCTTTAGTTTTCTTCACCACCTGCAAAGCAGGCCTCATAATTTCCGCCTAAGCGGTGCACACTCAGTTAGCTCGGCCCCAACACTGACGCACCGCTTTTGCTATCCACCAACTTGAACAATAGTTCTCTAGTGCGGTTCTGACAGTGGGGTGCCGTGGGGAGGGGCTCCGACCGCCAACCCCGTGGCTCCGATTCCTACTGGCGGAGGAGTCGCTCAGAGACCGGAGAACCCGGCCTCGATGTGAGAATAGAATTGCCAGTGACGCCAGGAGGTGGCCTGCTCGGGTTCGTGGGGTTGCGTTCCCAAAGCCCATGGACGCCATAGTTAGGACTCTATGACCGCGGCTCCCGTGCGATTTTGGTCAAGACCAATACGGAGAGAAGGCAGTGAGCCTAGCATCGTCCGTCGATCCGTCGAGCTTGGTTCGGGTCTGGTCTCCACTAAAAGATTGCAGACCCTTAACAGCGTCACCCGTGGCCGAAGCCACTTCGAGAAGGTGCTCGATCGGTCTTGGGTTCTTACACCCCTGTCATCACTTGAGATAACTTGAACGCCGGGGTGAGTACATTGGGGCTCCGCTGGAACCCCGTCACCGACTCGTTTTCAGTTCGCGTCACACCCCCGGAGACGATGGCCGCGCCCGTCACCAAGCGCCGAATACTCTCGGAAGTCGCGCGGCTGTTTGACCCCCTCGGCTGGATGGCCCCGGTCTTGGTCTGGGCGAAGGTCCTCCTTCAGGACCTGTGGCTCCTCGGGGTCGACTGGGACGCCCCGGTCTCCCCGGCCGTCCAAGCTGAGTGGCTCGCCTTCCGGGACCATCTTCCCCAACTGGAGGCCATCGCGATACCACGCTGGATGGGCACCACCATGACGTCCCCCACCTTGGAGATCCACGCCTTCTGCGACGCCTCCGAGAGGGCTTACTGCGGCGTGGTCTACATCCGGTCGCCGGGCCAGCAAGGGGGCTTTCAGACCCGCCTGGTCATTGCCAAGTCGAAGGTCGCCCCGGTCAAGACCGTGAGCGTCCCCCGCCTCGAACTGAACGGGGCCTTGCTTCTCGCGCGCCTGGTGACCCTCCTTACCGCCGGACTCTCGCCGCGGGTCTTTACGGTCCACGCCTGGACCGATTCCGCGGTGACTCTGGCTTGGATTCGCTCCCACGCTTCTAGGTGGAAGCCGTTCATCGCCAACAGAGTGGCCGAAATTCAGACGACGCTGCCGGCCGCGGAGTGGAACCACATCGCCACGGCCTCCAACCCGGCGGACTTGGCCACGCGAGGGATCTCCCCTGAGCGTCTCTCCAGTAACCAACTTTGGTGGCATGGGCCGCCTTGGCTCTCGCGGCCTCGGGAGTGCTGGCCCGCCTCCTCCGGGGACCCCGGAGGCGCGGAGCTGACCGAGGAGCGGGGGCCCGTCGTCTGTGTGGCCCTACGTTCCCTGGAAACCGACCCGCTACTGTACCGGTATTCCAGCCTAACCCGCCTACTACGTGTTACAGCTCTCTGCCGCCGGTTCCTCCGGAACCTGCGCCGACCGGCCCAGCGCGCTGTCGGCCCCCTCACCTCCACGGAGCTTCAGGACGCTTTGCGGCTCTGGGTGAGGCTGGAGCAAGAACAGGAATACGGCACGGATCGCGCCATTGTGCTCAAGGGCGGCCCACTGTCCAGCAGCTCCGGCCTCCGCGCCTTGGCCCCCTTCCTCGGCCCTCACGGCATTCTTCGAGTCGGCGGCCGACTCCAAGGGTCCTTCCTACCCTTCGATGAGAAGCATCCGATGATCGTGAGCCGGCGCAGCCCCCTCGCGCGGCTTCTGGTTTCCGACGCGCACCACGCTACCCTTCACGGGGGAGTGCAGCTTACCCGGAGCCACTTGGTACGCCGGTTCTGGATTCCCCAAGGAGCGACGCTCGTGCGCCAAATCATCCACGCCTGCGTGCGCTGCGCCCGAGTCCGAGGAGCCACCGGCACCACACTCATGGGCCCCCTGCCAGCTGACCGCGTGCGGCCGTCCCGGCCCTTCCTCCATTCCGGCGTGGACTACGCCGGCCCGGTGCAGGTCCGCACCACCAAGGGGCGCGGCCACAAATCCACCAAGGGCTACATTTGTTTATTCGTATGCCTCGCCTCCAAGGCCATCCATCTAGAGGCTGTGTCAGACCTTACCGCTGTCGCTTTTCTTGCAGCCTTTCGCCGGTTCGTGTCGCGCCGCGGCCGCTGCGCGAGTATGCTGAGCGACAATGGCACCACGTTCCGAGAAGCGGACTCGGAGCTCCGAGCCATGTTCCGCGCGGCCTCCACGTTCTCCGAGGAAATAGCTCGACGACTGGCCGAGGACGGGACTGAATGGGCCTTCATTCCCCCACGCGCGCCACATTTCGGCGGGCTCTGGGAGGCGGGAGTCAAATCCGTCAAGTACCACCTCCGACGGATCCTTGGGGACCATACACTCACGTACGAGGAGTTGAGTACGGTTCTGTGCCAGGTCGAGGCGTGCCTGAACTCCCGTCCCTTGTACCCGCTGTCCGAAGACCCCTCCGACCTCGCGGCTCTTACGCCCGGGCACCTGCTCGTGGGCGAAACGTTGACGGCGGTTCCGGAAGTCGACACCACCACGCTCCCCCTCGCCGCTTCTTCGCGCTGGGTCCTGACCACGAGCATGCGGGACCATTTTTGGCGTCGGTGGTCGAAGGAGTATGTTCACCACCTGCAGACCCGGTCGAAGTGGACGAAGCCGTCCCCTAATCTCCGACCCGGCAGCATGGTGCTGCTAACGGACGAAAATCTGCCCCCGACGAAATGGGCACTCGGTCGAGTGACTGCAGTCCATCCAGGCCCGGACGGCGTCGTTCGAGTGGTCACCGTACGCACGGCCACCAACACGCTGCAGCGGGCCATCACCAAGCTGGCCTTGCTACCAGTGCCCGTTTGACGTGGCCCACCCGAGGCTCTACGGCGGGCGGCGCACCCGGCCGTTTCTATTTCGTCCCAGGACGAGGCGGGCGGCATGTTACGGCTCTTTCGGGAGCCCCACGATCGCGGCGGCCCGTACGCCGAGGCCGGTCGCGCGGTCGGCTCCGGCCGCCTCGCGTCGGCCGCGCTCAGGTGGATCGAGCAGCTTGGGGATCGGCCGCGCGGGGCGGGGTAGGGGCCTGCGCGCGGAGCGGGTCGGTCGCGGACGACCTGGGTCGGCGACAGCAGTTAAAGTTTTGAACCCGAGAGGTAACACAAACAATCGCTTTTCTTTCGTTGTTCCGCCTGACCGAGTCGCCAGTGGCCACGAGTCTACCGCTTTACTTTTCGCTTTATTCTTTGCTTTTCGCCTTTCTTTCGTGTGCGTTCGCTTTGTGCTTTGCTTTGTAGCCTTCTACTTTCAGTGCTGTGCCTTCTAACTGTATTTAGATTAAGTGCCTAGTATTAGTGTATTCGCGTTGTGCTTCGTCCCTAGGATAGTTCATATGGTATTAAAAATAAACGAGTGTCCAAGTTCCGCCGCAACGACGATTAACCTCACGTCTGCTCCTAAGCGCCTTCCCCGCGTTTCACGCGCCCCTTCCGTCGATCCGAGCGTCCCGCCGCTTTCGGGAAAGCGAGGAGCTCGTCGAAACATAGACGCTAAAAACGCGTATGACACTTGATTCGCACGAATCCGACGAGAAATGGCCGAGATACGCCGTTTTACACTTCCGGACGATGAATTCGTTCAATTCGTACAAGAACTCTCGTATCTCGGACATCCGCGAGCGTTTCGCGTCGAAAACCTGGTCCCCGTCTGTTGTAGACGCTAAAAACGCGTATGACACTTGATTCGCACGAATCCGTTGAGAAATGGCCGAGATACGCCGTGTTACACTTCCGGACGATGAAATCTTGCTAGTTCTCACGTTTTGCAAGCGAAACGCACGATGCACCGCGTTTCGTTCAATACGTCCAAGAACTCTCGTATCTCGGACATCCGCGAGTGTTTCGCGTCGAAAACATGGTCCCCGTCTGTTTTAGACGCTAAAAACGCGTATGACACTTGATTCGCACGAATCCGATGAGAAATGGCCGAGATACGCCGTATTACACTTCCGGACGAAGAATTCGTTCAATTCGTTCAAGAACTCTCGTATCTCGGACATCCGCGAGGGTTTCGCGTCGAAAATGTGGTCCCCGTCTGTTGTACACGCTAAAAACGCGTATGACACTTGATTCGCACGAATCCGTTGGGAAATGGCCGAGATACGCCGTATTACACTTCCGGACGATGAATTCGTTCAATTCGTTCAAGAAATCTCGTATCTCGGACAACCGCGAGTGTTTCGCATCGAAAACGTGGTCCCCGTCTGCTGTAGACGCTAAAAACCCGTATGACACTTGATTCGCACGAATCCGTTGAGAAATGGCCGATATACGCCGAGTTACACTTCCGGACGATGAAATCTTGCTAGTTCTCACGTTTTGCAAGCGAAACGCACGATGCACCGCGTTTCGTTCAATTCGTTCAAGAACTCTCGTATCTCGGACATCCGCGAGTGTTTCGCGTCGAAAACGTGGTCCCCGTCTGTTTTAGACGCTAAAAACGCGTATGACACTTGATTCGCACGAATCCGATGAGAAATGACCGAGATACGCCGTGTTACACTTCCGGACGGTGAAATCTTGTTAGTTCTCACGTTTTGCAAGCGAAACGAACGATGCACCGCGGTTCGTTCATTCGTTCAAGAACTCTTGTATCTCGGACATCCGCGAGTGTTTCGCGTCGAAAACGTGGTCCCCGTCTGTTTTAGACGCTAAAAACGCGTATGACACTTGATTCGCACGAATCCGATGAGAAATGACCGAGATACGCCGTGTTACACTTCCGGACGATGAATTCGTTCAATTCGTTCAAGAACTCTCGTATCTCGGACATCCGCGAGTGTTTCGCGTCGAAAACGTGGTCCCCGTCTGTTTTAGACGCTAAAAACGCGTTTGACACTTGATTCGCACGAATCCGATGAGAAATGACCGAGATACGCCGTGTTACACTTCCGGACGATGAATTCGTTCAATTCGTTCAAGAACTCTCGTATCTCGGACATCCGCGAGTGTTTCGCGTCGAAAACGTGGTCCCCGTCTGTTTTAGACGCTAAAAACGCGTATGACACTTGATACGCACGAATCCCATGAGAAATGGAAGAGATACGCCGTGTTACACTTCCGGACGATGAAATCTTGCTAGTTCTCACGTTTTGCAAGCGAAACGCACGATGCACCGCGTTTCGTCCAATTCGTTCAAGAACTATCGTATCTCGGACATCCGCGAGTGTGTCGCGTCGAAAACATGGTGCCCGTCTGTTTTAGACGCTAAAAACGCGTATGACACTTGATTCGCACGAATCCAATGAGAAATGACCGTGATACGCCGTGTTACACTTCCGGACGATGATTTCGTTCAATTCGTTCAAGAACTCTCGTATCTCGGACATCCGCGAGTGTTTCGCGTCGAAAAAATGGTCCCCGTCTGTTTTAGACGCTAAAAACGCGTATGACACTTGATTCGCACGAATCCGATGAGAAATGAAAGAGATACGCCGTGTTACACTTCCGGACGGTGAAATCTTGCTAGTTCTCACGTTTTGCAAGCGAAACGAACGATGCACCGCGTTTCGTTCAATTCGTTCAAGAACTCTTGTATCTCGGACATCCGAGATACGCCGTGTTACACATCCGGACGATGTATTCGTTCAATTCATTCAAGAACTCTCGTATCTCGGACATCCGCGAGTGTTTCGCGTCGAAAACATGGTCCCCGTCTGTTTTAGACGCTAAAAACGCGTATGACACTTGATTCGCACGAATCCGATGAGAAATGAAAGAGATACGCCGTGTTACACTTCCGGACGATGAATTCGTTCAATTCGTACAAGAACTCTCGTATCTCGGACATCCGCGAGCGTTTCGCGTCGAAAACCTGGTCCCCGTCTGTTGTAGACGCTAAAAACGCGTATGACACTTGATTCGCACGAATCCGTTGAGAAATGGCCGATATACGCCGAGTTACACTTCCGGACGATGAAATCTTGCTAGTTCTCACGTTTTGCAAGCGAAACGCACGATGCACCGCGTTTCGTTCAATTCGTTCAAGAACTCTCGTATCTCGGACATCCGCGAGTGTTTCGCGGCGAAAACGTGGTCCCCGTCTGTTTTAGACGCTAAAAACGCGTATGACACTTGATTCGCACGAATCCGATGAGAAATGACCGAGATACGCCGTGTTACACTTCCGGACGGTGAAATCTTGTTAGTTCTCACGTTTTGCAAGCGAAACGAACGATGCACCGCGGTTCGTTCATTCGTTCAAGAACTCTTGTATCTCGGACATCCGCGAGTGTTTCGCGTCGAAAACGTGGTCCCCGTCTGTTTTAGACGCTAAAAACGCGTATGACACTTGATTCGCACGAATCCGATGAGAAATGACCGAGATACGCCGTGTTACACTTCCGGACGATGAATTCGTTCAATTCGTTCAAGAACTCTCGTATCTCGGACATCCGCGAGTGTTTCGCGTCGAAAACGTGGTCCCCGTCTGTTTTAGACGCTAAAAACGCGTATGACACTTGATTCGCACGAATCCGATGAGAAATGACCGAGATACGCCGTGTTACACTTCCGGACGATGAATTCGTTCAATTCGTTCAAGAACTCTCGTATCTCGGACATCCGCGAGTGTTTCGCGTCGAAAAAATGGTCCCCGTCTGTTTTAGACGCTAAAAACGCGTATGACACTTGATTCGCACGAATCCCATGAGAAATGGAAGAGATACGCCGTGTTACACTTCCGGACGATGAAATCTTGCTAGTTCTCACGTTTTGCAAGCGAAACGCACGATGAACCGCGTTTCGTCCAATTCGTTCAAGAACTATCGTATCTCGGACCATCCGCGAGTGTGTCGCGTCGAAAACATGGTGTCCGTCTGTTTTAGACGCTAAGAACGCGTATGACACTTGATTCGCACGAATCCGATGAGAAATGACCGTGATACGCCGTGTTACACTTCCGGACGATGATTTTCGTTCAATTCGTTCAAGAACTCTCGTATCTCGGACATCCGCGAGTGTTTCGCGTCGAAAAAATGGTCCCCGTCTGTTTTAGACGCTAAAAACGCGTATGACACTTGATTCGCACGAATCCGATGAGAAATGAAAGAGATACGCCGTGTTACACTTCCGGACGGTGAAATCTTGCTAGTTCTCACGTTTTGCAAGCGAAACGAACGATGCACCGCGTTTCGTTCAATTCGTTTCAAGAACTCTTGTATCTCGGACATCCGAGATACGCCGTGTTACACATCCGGACGATGTATTCGTTCAATTCATTCAAGAACTCTCGTATCTCGGACATCCGCGAGTGTTTCGCGTCGAAAACATGGTCCCCGTCTGTTTTAGACGCTAAAAACGCGTATGACACTTGATTCGCACGAATCCGATGAGAAATGAAAGAGATACGCCGTGTTACACTTCCGGACGATGAATTCGTTCAATTCGTACAAGAACTCTCGTATCTCGGACATCCGCGAGCGTTTCGCGTCGAAAACCTGGTCCCCGTCTGTTGTAGACGCTAAAAACGCGTATGACACTTGATTCGCACGAATCCGTTGAGAAATGGCCGATATACGCCGAGTTACACTTCCGGACGATGAAATCTTGCTAGTTCTCACGTTTTGCAAGCGAAACGCACGATGCACCGCGTTTCGTTCAATTCGTTCAAGAACTCTCGTATCTCGGACATCCGCGAGTGTTTCGCGGCGAAAACGTGGTCCCCGTCTGTTTTAGACGCTAAAAACGCGTATGACACTTGATTCGCACGAATCCGATGAGAAATGACCGAGATACGCCGTGTTACACTTCCGGACGGTGAAATCTTGTTAGTTCTCACGTTTTGCAAGCGAAACGAACGATGCACCGCGGTTCGTTCATTCGTTCAAGAACTCTTGTATCTCGGACATCCGCGAGTGTTTCGCGTCGAAAACGTGGTCCCCGTCTGTTTTAGACGCTAAAAACGCGTATGACACTTGATTCGCACGAATCCGATGAGAAATGACCGAGATACGCCGTGTTACACTTCCGGACGATGAATTCGTTCAATTCGTTCAAGAACTCTCGTATCTCGGACATCCGCGAGTGTTTCGCGTCGAAAACGTGGTCCCCGTCTGTTTTAGACGCTAAAAACGCGTATGACACTTGATTCGCACGAATCCGATGAGAAATGACCGAGATACGCCGTGTTACACTTCCGGACGATGAATTCGTTCAATTCGTTCAAGAACTCTCGTATCTCGGACATCCGCGAGTGTTTCGCGTCGAAAAAATGGTCCCCGTCTGTTTTAGACGCTAAAAACGCGTATGACACTTGATTCGCACGAATCCCATGAGAAATGGAAGAGATACGCCGTGTTACACTTCCGGACGATGAAATCTTGCTAGTTCTCACGTTTTGCAAGCGAAACGCACGATGAACCGCGTTTCGTCCAATTCGTTCAAGAACTATCGTATCTCGGACATCCGCGAGTGTGTCGCGTCGAAAACATGGTGTCCGTCTGTTTTAGACGCTAAGAACGCGTATGACACTTGATTCGCACGAATCCGATGAGAAATGACCGTGATACGCCGTGTTACACTTCCGGACGATGATTTCGTTCAAT
This sequence comes from Priocnemis perturbator, assembly GCA_963942575.1. Lineage (NCBI taxonomy): Eukaryota > Metazoa > Arthropoda > Insecta > Hymenoptera > Pompilidae > Priocnemis > Priocnemis perturbator. The sequence continues at coordinate 21,333 of CAWWDK010000105.1, forward strand.
TCGTTCAAGAACTCTCGTATCTCGGACATCCGCGAGTGTTTCGCGTCGAAAAAAATGGTCCCCGTCTGTTTTAGACGCTAAAAACGCGTATGACACTTGATTCGCACGAATCCGATGAGAAATGGAAGAGATACGCCGTGTTACACTTCCGGACGGTGAAATCTTGCTAGTTCTCACGTTTTGCAAGCGAAACGAACGATGCACCGCGTTTCGTTCAATTCGTTCAAGAACTCTTGTATCTCGGACATCCGAGATACGCCGTGTTACACATCCGGACGATGTATTCGTTCAATTCATTCAAGAACTCTCGTATCTCGGACATCCGCGTGTGTTTCGCGTTGAAAACATGGTCCCCGTCTGTTTTAGACGCTAAAAACGCGTATGACACTTGATTCGCACGAATCCGATGAGAAATGGCCGAGATACGCCGTATTACACTTCCGGACGATAAATTCGTTCAATTCGTACAAGAACTCTTGTATCTCGGACATCCGCGAGCGTTTCGCGTCGAAAACCTGGTCCCCGTCTGTTGTAGACGCTAAAAACGCGTATGACACTTGATTCGCACGAATCCGTTGAGAAATGGCCGAGATACGCCGTGTTACACTTCCGGACGATGAAATCTTGCTAGTTCTCACGTTTTGCAAGCGAAACGCACGATGCACCGCGTTTCGTTCAATTCGTTCAAGAACTCTCGTATCTCGGACATCCACGAGTGTTTCGCGTCGAAAACGTGGTCCCCGTCTGTTTTAGACGCTAAAAACGCGTATGACACTTGATTCGCACGAATCCGATGAGAAATGACCGAGATACGCCGTGTTACACTTCCGGACGATGAATTCGTTCAATTCGTTCAAGAACTCTCGTATCTCGGACATCCGCGAGTGTTTCGCGTTGAAAAAATGGTCCCCGTCTGTTTTAGATGCTAAAAACGCGTATGACACTTGATTCGCACGAATCCGATGAGAATTGGAAGAGATACGCCGTGTTACACTTCCGGACGGTGAAATCTTGCTAGTTCTCACGTTTTGCAAGCGAAACGAACGATGCACCGCGGTTCGTTCAATTCGTTCAAGAACTCTTGTATCTCGGACATCCGAGATACGACGTGTTATACATCCGGACGATGTATTCGCTCAATTCGTTCAAGAACTCTCGTATCTCGGACATCCGCGAGTGTTTCGCGTCGAAAACCTGGTCCCCGTCTGTTTTAGACGCTAAAAACGCGTATGACACTTGATTCGCACGAATCCGTTGAGAAATGGCCGAGATACGCCGTGTTACACTTCCGGACGATGAAATCTTGCTAGCTCTCACGTTTTGCAAGCGAAACGCACGATGAACCGCGTTTCGTTCAATTCGTTCAAGAACGCTCGTATCTCGGACATCCGCGAGTGTTTCGCGTCGAAAACGTGGTCCCCGTCTGTTTTAGACGCTAGAAACGCGTATGACACTTGATTCGCACGAATCCGTTGAGAAATGGCCGAGATACGCCGTGTTACACTTCCGGACGATGAACTCTTGCTAGTTCTCACGTTTTGCAAGCGAAACGCACGATGCACCGCGTTTCGTTCAATTCGTTGAAGAACTCTCGTATCTCGGACATCCGCGAGTGTTTCGCGTCGAAAACGTGGTTCCCGTCTGTTGTAGACGCTAAAAACGCGTATGACACTTGATTCGCACGAATCCGTTGAGAAATGGAAGAGATACGCCGTGTTACACTTCCGGACGGTGAAATCTTGCTAGTTCTCACGTTTTGCAAGCGAAACGAACGATGCACCGCGTTTCGTTCAATTCGTTCAAGGACTCTTGTATCTCGGACATCCGAGATACGCCGTGTTACACATCCGGACGATGTATTCGTTCAATTCGTTCAAGAACTCTCGTATCTCGGACATCCGCGAGTGTTTCGCGTCGAAAACCCGGTCCCCGTCTGTTTTAGACGCTAAAAACGCGTATGATACTTGATTCGCACGAATCCGTTGAGAAATGGCCGGGATACATCGTGTTACACTTCCGGACGATGAATTCGTTCAATTCGTTCAAGAACTCTCGTATCTCGGACATCCGCGAGTGTTTCGCGTCGAAAACATGGTCCCCGTCTGTTTTAGACGCTAAAAACGCGTATGACACTTGATTCGCACGAATCCGATGAGAAATGACCGAGATACGCCGTGTTACACTTCCGGACGATGAAATCTTGCTAGTTCTCACGTTTTGCAAGCGAAACGCACGATGCACCGCGTCTTGTTCAATTCGTTCAAGAACTCTCGTATCTCGGACATCCGCGAATGTTTCGCATCGAAAACGTGGTCCCCGTCTGTTTTAGACGCTAAAAACGCGTATGACACTTGATTCACACGAATCCGATGAGAAATGACCGAGATACGCCGTGTTAAACTTGCGAACGATGAATTCGTTCAATTCGTCCAAGAACTCTCGTATCTCGGACATCCGCGAGTGTTTCGCATCGAAATCGTGGTCCCCGTCTGTTTTAGACGCTAAAAACGCGTATGACACTTGATTCGCACGAATCCGTTGAGAAATGGAAGAGATACGCCGTGTTACACTTCCGGACTATGATATCTTGCTAGTTCTCACGTTTTGCAAAGCGAAACGCACGATGCACCGCGTTTCGTTCAATTCGTTCAAGAACTCTCGTATCTCGGACATCCGCGAGTGTTTCGCGTCGAAAACGTGGTCCCCGTCTGTTTTAGACGCTAAAAACGCGTATGACACTTGATTCGCACGAATCCGTTGAGAAATGGCCGAGATACATCAGGTTACACTTCCGGACGATGAATTCGTTCAATTCGTTCAAGAACTCTCGTATCTCGGACATCCGCGAGTGTTTCGCGTCGAAAACATGGTCCCCGTCTGTTTTAGACGCTAAAAACGCGTATGACACTTGATTCGCACGAATCCGATGAGAAATGACCGAGATACGCCGTGTTACACTTCCGGACGATGAATTCGTTCAATTCGTTCAAGAACTCTCGTATGTCGGACATCCGCGAGTGTTTCGCGTCGAAAACGTTGTTCCCGTCTGTTGTAGACGCTAAAAACGCGTATGACACTTGATTCGCACGAATCCGTTGAGAAATGGCCGAGATTCGCCGTGTTACACTCCCGGACGATGAAATCTTGCTAGTTCTCACGTTTTGCAAGCGAAACGCACCATGCACCGCGTTTCGTTCAATTCGTTGCAGAACTCTCGTATCTCGGACATCCGCGAGTGTTTCGCGTCGAAAACGTGTTCCCCGTCTGTGTTAGACGGTAAAAACGCGTATGACACTTGATTCGCACGAATCCGTTGAGAAATGGCCGAGATACGCCGTGTTACACTTCCGGACGATGAAATCTTGCTAGTTCTCACGCTTTGCAAGCGAAACGAACGATGCACCGCGTCTCGTTCAATTCGTTCAAGAACTCTCGTATCTCGGACATCCGCGAGTGTTTCGCTTCGAAAACATGTTCCCCGTCTGTTTTAGACGCTAAAAACGCGTATGACACTTGATTCGCACGAATCCGTTGAGAAATGGCCGAGATACGCCGTGTTACACTTCCGGACGATGAAATCTTGCTAGATCTCACGTTTTGCAAGCGAAACGCACGATGCACCGCGTCACGTTCAATTCGTTCAAGAACTCTCGTATCTCGGACATCCGCGAATGTTTCGCGTCGAAAACATGGTCCCCGTCTGTTTTTGACGCTAAAAACGCGTATGTAACTAGATTCGCACGAATCCGTTGAGAAATGGCCGAGATACGCCGTGTTACACTTCCGGACGATGAAATCTTGCTAGTTCTCACGTTTTGCAAGCGAAACGCACGATGCACCGCGTTTCGTTCAATTTGTTCAAGAACTCTCGTATCTCGGACATCCGCGAGTGTTTCGCGTTGAAAACGTGGTCCCCGTCTGTTTTAGACGTTAAAAACGCGTATGACACTTGATTCGCATGAATCCGTTGAGAAATGGCCGAGATACGCCGTGTTACACTTCCGGACAATGAAATCTTGCTAGTTCTAACGTTTTGCAAGCGAAACGCACGATGCACCGCGTTTCGTTCAATTCGTTCAAAAACTCTCGTATCTCGGACATCCGCGAGTGTTTCGCGTCGAAAACATGGTCCCCGTCTGTTTTAGACGCTAAAAACGCGTATGACACTTGATTCGCACGAATCCGATGAGAAATGACCGAGATACGCCATGTTACACTTCCGGACGATGAATTCGTTCAATTCGTTCAAGAACTCTCGTATGTCGGACATCCGCGAGTGTTTCGCGTCGAAAACGTTGTTTCCGTCTGTTGTAGACGCTAAAAACGCGTATGACACTTGATTAGCACGAATCCGTTGAGAAATGGCCGAGATTCGCCGTGTTACACTCCCGGACGATGAAATCTTGCTAGTTCTTACGTTTTGCAAGCGAAACGCACCATGCACCGCGTTTCGTTCAATTCGTTGCAGAACTCTCGTATCTCGGACATCCGCGAGTGTTTCGCGTCGAAAACGTGGTCCCCGTCTGTTTTAGACGCTAAAAACGCGTATGACACTTGATTCGCACGAATCCGTTGAGAAATGGCCGAGATACATCGTGTTACACTTCCGGATGATGAATTCGTTCAATTCGTTCAAGAACTGTCGTATCTCGGACATCCGCGAGTGTTTCGCGTCGAAAACATGGTCCCCGTCTGTTTTAGACGCTAAAAAGGCGTATGACACTTGATTCGCACGAATCGGTTGAGAAATGGCCGAAATATGCCGTGTTACACTTCCGGACGATAAATTCGTTCAATTCGTTCAAGAACTCTCGTATCTCGGACATCCGCGAGTGTTTCGCGTCGAAAACCTGGTCCCGTCTGTTGTAGACGCTAAAAACGCGTATGACACTTGATTCGCACGAATCCGTTGAGAAATGGCCGAGATACGCCGTGTTACACTTCCGGACGATGAAATCTTGCTAGTTCTCACGTTTTGCAAGCGAAACGCACGATGCACCGCGTCTCGTTCAATTCGTCCAAGAACTCTCGTATCTCGG
>CAWWDK010000106.1:0-22778 GCA_963942575.1 Priocnemis perturbator
GTCCCGTCGTAGCTGTATGTAAGTTCATCGAGAAATGCGAACCGACCGTACGATCTTCTTCAAACTTGCAGGAGTGCTCTCGATTGACGACACGAGCATTCTGTACAAGTTTCATAAACTTCGTACGGCTGGAAGCGGAGTTTGAGAAAAATTGTCATCATCCGATATTCCGCTCAGCGACCAAGTCCCGTCGTAGCTGTATGTAAGTTCATCGAGAAATGCGAACCGACCGTACGATGTTCTTCAAACTTGCAGGAGTGCTCTCGATTGACGACACGAGCAGTCTGTACAAGTTTCATAAACATCGTACGGCTGGAAGCGGAGTTAGACACAAATGTCATCTACAACGCAGTACTGGATAGATCCCGTTCAGCGACTATGTCCCGTCGTAGCTGTATGTAAGTTCATCGAGAAATGCGAACCGACCGTACGATCTTCTTCAAACTTGCAGGAGTGCTCTCGATTGACGACACGAGCATTCTGTACAAGTTTCATAAACTTCGTACGGCTGGAAGCGGAGTTTGAGAAAAATTGTCATCATCCGATATTCCGCTCAGCGACCAAGTCCCGTCGTAGCTGTATGTAAGTTCATCGAGAAATGCGAACCGACCGTACGATCTTCTTCAAACTTGCAGGAGTGCTCTCGATTGACGACACGAGCATTCTGTACAAGTTTCATAAACTTCGTACGGCTGGAAGCGGAGTTTGAGAAAAATTGTCATCATCCGATATTCCGCTCAGCGACAAAGTCCCGTCGTAGCTGTATGTAAGTTCATCGAGAAATGCGAACCGACCGTACGATGTTCTTCAAACTTGCAGGAGTGCTCTCGATTGACGACACGAGCAGTCTGTACAAGTTTCATAAACATCGTACGGCTGGAAGCGGAGTTAGACACAAATTGTCATCTACAACGCAGTACTGGATAGATCCCGTTCAGCGACCAAGTCCCGTCGTAGCTGTATGTAAGTTCATCGAGAAATGCGAACCGACCGTACGATCTTCTTCAAACTTGCAGGAGTGCTCTCGATTGACGACACGAGCATTCTGTACAAGTTTCATAAACTTCGTACGGCTGGAAGCGGAGTTTGAGAAAAATTGTCATCATCCGATATTCCGCTCAGCGACCAAGTCCCGTCGTAGCTGTATGTAAGTTCATCGAGAAATGCGAACCGACCGTACGATCTTCTTCAAACTTGCAGGAGTGCTCTCGATTGACGACACGAGCATTCTGTACAAGTTTCATAAACTTCGTACGGCTGGAAGCGGAGTTTGAGAAAAATTGTCATCATCCGATATTCCGCTCAGCGACCAAGTCCCGTCGTAGCTGTATGTAAGTTCATCGAGAAATGCGAACCGACCGTACGATCTTCTTCAAACTTGCAGGAGTGCTCTCGATTGACGACACGAGCAGTCTGTACAAGTTTCATAAACATCGTACGGCTGGAAGCGGAGTTAGACACAAATTGTCATCTACAACGCAGTACTGGATAGATCCCGTTCAGCGACTATGTCCCGTCGTAGCTGTATGTAAGTTCATCGAGAAATGCGAACCGATCGTACGATCTTCTTCAAACTTGCAGGAGTGCTCTCGATTGACGACACGAGCATTCTGTACAAGTTTCATAAACTTCGTACGGCTGGAAGCGGAGTTTGAGAAAAATTGTCATCATCCGATATTCCGCTCAGCGACCAAGTCCCGTCGTAGCTGTATGTAAGTTCATCGAGAAATGCGAACCGACCGTACGATCTTCTTCAAACTTGCAGGAGTGCTCTCGATTGACGACACGAGCAGTCTGTACAAGTTTCATAAACATCGTACGGCTGGAAGCGGAGTTAGACACAAATTGTCATCTACAACGCAGTACTGGATAGATCCCGTTCAGCGACTATGTCCCGTCGTAGCTGTATGTAAGTTCATCGAGAAATGCGAACCGACCGTACGATCTTCTTCAAACTTGCAGGAGTGCTCTCGATTGACGACACGAGCATTCTGTACAAGTTTCATAAACTTCGTACGGCTGGAAGCGGAGTTTGAGAAAAATTGTCATCATCCGATATTCCGCTCAGCGACAAAGTCCCGTCGTAGCTGTATGTAAGTTCATCGAGAAATGCGAACCGACCGTACGATCTTCTTCAAACTTGCAGGAGTGCTCTCGATTGACGACACGAGCAGTCTGTACAAGTTTCATAAACATCGTACGGCTGGAAGCGGAGTTAGACACAAATTGTCATCTACAACGCAGTACTGGATAGATCCCGTTCAGCGACTATGTCCCGTCGTAGCTGTATGTAAGTTCATCGAGAAATGCGAACCGATCGTACGATCTTCTTCAAACTTGCAGGAGTGCTCTCGATTGACGACACGAGCATTCTGTACAAGTTTCATAAACTTCGTACGGCTGGAAGCGGAGTTTGAGAAAAATTGTCATCATCCGATATTCCGCTCAGCGACCAAGTCCCGTCGTAGCTGTATGTAAGTTCATCGAGAAATGCGAACCGACCGTACGATCTTCTTCAAACTTGCAGGAGTGCTCTCGATTGACGACACGAGCAGTCTGTACAAGTTTCATAAACATCGTACGGCTGGAAGCGGAGTTAGACACAAATTGTCATCTACAACGCAGTACTGGATAGATCCCGTTCAGCGACTATGTCCCGTCGTAGCTGTATGTAAGTTCATCGAGAAATGCGAACCGATCGTACGATCTTCTTCAAACTTGCAGGAGTGCTCTCGATTGACGACACGAGCATTCTGTACAAGTTTCATAAACTTCGTACGGCTGGAAGCGGAGTTTGAGAAAAATTGTCATCATCCGATATTCCGCTCAGCGACCAAGTCCCGTCGTAGCTGTATGTAAGTTCATCGAGAAATGCGAACCGACCGTACGATCTTCTTCAAACTTGCAGGAGTGCTCTCGATTGACGACACGAGCAGTCTGTACAAGTTTCATAAACATCGTACGGCTGGAAGCGGAGTTAGACACAAATTGTCATCTACAACGCAGTACTGGATAGATCCCGTTCAGCGACTATGTCCCGTCGTAGCTGTATGTAAGTTCATCGAGAAATGCGAACCGACCGTACGATCTTCTTCAAACTTGCAGGAGTGCTCTCGATTGACGACACGAGCATTCTGTACAAGTTTCATAAACTTCGTACGGCTGGAAGCGGAGTTTGAGAAAAATTGTCATCATCCGATATTCCGCTCAGCGACAAAGTCCCGTCGGTAGCTGTATGTAAGTTCATCGAGAAATGCGAACCGACCGTACGATGTTCTTCAAACTTGCAGGAGTGCTCTCGATTGACGACACGAGCAGTCTGTACAAGTTTCATAAACATCGTACGGCTGGAAGCGGAGTTAGACACAAATTGTCATCTACAACGCAGTACTGGATAGATCCCGTTCAGCGACTATGTCCCGTCGTAGCTGTATGTAAGTTCATCGAGAAATGCGAACCGACCGTACGATCTTCTTCAAACTTGCAGGAGTGCTCTCGATTGACGACACGAGCATTCTGTACAAGTTTCATAAACTTCGTACGGCTGGAAGCGGAGTTTGAGAAAAATTGTCATCATCCGATATTCCGCTCAGCGACCAAGTCCCGTCGTAGCTGTATGTAAGTTCATCGAGAAATCCGAACCGACCGTACGATGTTCTTCAACTTGCAGGAGTGCTCTCGATTGACGACACGAGCAGTCTGTACAAGTTTCATAAACATCGTACGGCTGGAAGCGGAGTTAGACACAAATTGTCATCTACAACGCAGTACTGGATAGATCCCGTTCAGCGACCAAGTCCCGTCGTAGCTGTATGTAAGTTCATCGAGAAATGCGAACGACCGTACGATCTTCTTCAAACTTGCAGGAGTGCTCTCGATTGACGACACGAGCATTCTGTACAAGTTTCATAAACTTCGTACGGCTGGAAGCGGAGTTTGAGAAAAATTGTCATCATCCGATATTCGCTCAGCGACAAAGTCCCGTCGTAGCTGTATGTAAGTTCATCGAGAAATGCGAACCGACCGTACGATGTTCTTCAAACTTGCAGGAGTGCTCTCGATTGACGACACGAGCAGTCTGTACAAGTTTCATAAACATCGTACGGCTGGAAGCGGAGTTAGACACAAATTGTCATCTACAACGCAGTACTGGATAGATCCCGTTCAGCGACCAAGTCCCGTCGTAGCTGTATGTAAGTTCATCGAGAAATGCGAACCGACCGTACGATCTTCTTCAAACTTGCAGGAGTGCTCTCGATTGACGACACGAGCATTCTGTACAAGTTTCATAAACTTCGTACGGCTGGAAGCGGAGTTTGAGAAAAATTGTCATCATCCGATATTCCGCTCAGCGACCAAGTCCCGTCGTAGCTGTATGTAAGTTCATCGAGAAATGCGAACCGACCGTACGATGTTCTTCAAACTGGCAGGAGTGCTCTCGATGACGACACGAGCAGTCTGTACAAGTTTCATAAACATCGTACGGCTGGAAGCGGAGTTAGACACAAATTGTCATCTACAACGCAGTACTGGATAGATCCCGTTCAGCGACTATGTCCCGTCGTAGCTGTATGTAAGTTCATCGAGAAATGCGAACCGACCGTACGATCTTCTTCAAACTTGCAGGAGTGCTCTCGATTGACGACACGAGCATTCTGTACAAGTTTCATAAACTTCGTACGGCTGGAAGCGGAGTTTGAGAAAAATTGTCATCATCCGATATTCCGCTCAGGCGACAAGTCCCGTCGTAGCTGTATGTAAGTTCATCGAGAAATGCGAACCGACGTACGATGTTCTTCAAACTGGCAGTGAGTGCTCTCGATTGACGACACGAGCAGTCTGTACAAGTTTCATAAACATCGTACGGCTGGAAGCGGAGTTAGACACAAATTGTCATCTACAACGCAGTACTGGATAGATCCCGTTCAGCGACTATGTCCCGTCGTAGCTGTATGTAAGTTCATCGAGAAATGCGAACCGACCGTACGATCTTCTTCAAACTTGCAGGAGTGCTCTCGATTGACGACACGAGCATTCTGTACAAGTTTCATAAACTTCGTACGGCTGGAAGCGGAGTTTGAGAAAAATTGTCATCATCCGATATTCCGCTCAGCGACCAAGTCCCGTCGTAGCTGTATGTAAGTTCATCGAGAAATGCGAACCGACCGTACGATCTTCTTCAAACTTGCAGGAGTGCTCTCGATTGACGACACGAGCATTCTGTACAAGTTTCATAAACTTCGTACGGCTGGAAGCGAGTTTGCGAAAAATTGTCATCATCCGATATTCCGCTCAGCGACCAAGTCCCGTCGTAGCTGTATGTAAGTTCATCGAGAAATGCGAACCGACCGTACGATGTTCTTCAAACTGGCAGGAGTGCTCTCGATTGACGACACGAGCAGTCTGTACAAGTTTCATAAACATCGTACGGCTGGAAGCGGAGTTAGACACAAATTGTCATCTACAACGCAAGTACTGGATAGATCCCGTTCAGCGACTATGTCCCGTCGTAGCTGTATGTAAGTTCATCGAGAAATGCGAACCGACCGTACGATCTTCTTCAAACTTTGCAGGAGTGCTCTCGATTGACGACACGAGCATTCTGTACAAGTTTCATAAACTTCGTACGGCTGGAAGCGGAGTTTGAGAAAAATTGTCATCATCCGATATTCCGCTCAGCGACCAAGTCCCGTCGTAGCTGTATGTAAGTTCATCGAGAAATGCGAACCGACCGTACGATGTTCTTCAAACTTGCAGGAGTGCTCTCGATTGACGACACGAGCAGTCTGTACAAGTTTCATAAACATCGTACGGCTGGAAGCGGAGTTAGACACAAATTGTCATCTACAACGCAGTACTGGATAGATCCCGTTCAGCGACTATGTCCGTCGTAGCTGTATGTAAGTTCATCGAGAAATGCGAACCGACCGTACGATCTTCTTCAAACTTGCAGGAGTGCTCTCGATTGACGACACGAGCATTCTGTACAAGTTTCATAAACTTCGTACGGCTGGAAGCGGAGTTTGAGAAAAATTGTCATCATCCGATATTCCGCTCAGCGACCAAGTCCGTCGTAGCTGTATGTAAGTTCATCGAGAAATGCGAACCGACCGTACGATCTTCTTCAAACTTGCAGGAGTGCTCTCGATTGACGACACGAGCATTCTGTACAAGTTTCATAAACTTCGTACGGCTGGAAGCGGAGTTTGAGAAAAATTGTCATCATCCGATATTCCGCTCAGCGACCAAGTCCCGTCGTAGCTGTATGTAAGTTCATCGAGAAATGCGAACCGACCGTACGATCTTCTTCAAACTTGCAGGAGTGCTCTCGATTGACGACACGAGCAGTCTGTACAAGTTTCATAAACATCGTACGGCTGGAAGCGGAGTTAGACACAAATTGTCATCTACAACGCAGTACTGGATAGATCCCGTTCAGCGACTATGTCCCGTCGTAGCTGTATGTAAGTTCATCGAGAAATGCGAACCGACCGTACGATCTTCTTCAAACTTGCAGGAGTGCTCTCGATTGACGACACGAGCATTCTGTACAAGTTTCATAAACTTCGTACGGCTGGAAGCGGAGTTTGAGAAAAATTGTCATCATCCGATATTCCGCTCAGCGACAAAGTCCCGTCGTAGCTGTATGTAAGTTCATCGAGAAATGCGAACCGACCGTACGATGTTCTTCAAACTTGCAGGAGTGCTCTCGATTGACGACACGAGCAGTCTGTACAAGTTTCATAAACATCGTACGGCTGGAAGCGGAGTTAGACACAAATTGTCATCTACAACGCAGTACTGGATAGATCCCGTTCAGCGACCAAGTCCCGTCGTAGCTGTATGTAAGTTCATCGAGAAATGCGAACCGACCGTACGATCTTCTTCAAACTTGCAGGAGTGCTCTCGATTGACGACACGAGCATTCTGTACAAGTTTCATAAACTTCGTACGGCTGGAAGCGGAGTTTGAGAAAAATTGTCATCATCCGATATTCCGCTCAGCGACCAAGTCCCGTCGTAGCTGTATGTAAGTTCATCGAGAAATGCGAACCGACCGTACGATGTTCTTCAAACTGGCAGGAGTGCTCTCGATTGACGACACGAGCAGTCTGTACAAGTTTCATAAACATCGTACGGCTGGAAGCGGAGTTAGACACAAATTGTCATCTACAACGCAGTACTGGATAGATCCCGTTCAGCGACTATGTCCCGTCGTAGCTGTATGTAAGTTCATCGAGAAATGCGAACCGACCGTACGATCTTCTTCAAACTTGCAGGAGTGCTCTCGATTGACGACACGAGCATTCTGTACAAGTTTCATAAACTTCGTACGGCTGGAAGCGGAGTTTGAGAAAAATTGTCATCATCCGATATTCCGCTCAGCGACCAAGTCCCGTCGTAGCTGTATGTAAGTTCATCGAGAAATGCGAACCGACCGTACGATGTTCTTCAAACTTGCAGGAGTGCTCTCGATTGACGACACGAGCAGTCTGTACAAGTTTCATAAACATCGTACGGCTGGAAGCGGAGTTAGACACAAATTGTCATCTACAACGCAGTACTGGATAGATCCCGTTCAGCGACTATGTCCCGTCGTAGCTGTATGTAAGTTCATCGAGAAATGCGAACCGACCGTACGATCTTCTTCAAACTTGCAGGAGTGCTCTCGATTGACGACACGAGCATTCTGTACAAGTTTCATAAACTTCGTACGGCTGGAAGCGGAGTTTGAGAAAAATTGTCATCATCCGATATTCCGCTCAGCGACCAAGTCCCGTCGTAGCTGTATGTAAGTTCATCGAGAAATGCGAACCGACCGTACGATCTTCTTCAAACTTGCAGGAGTGCTCTCGATTGACGACACGAGCATTCTGTACAAGTTTCATAAACTTCGTACGGCTGGAAGCGGAGTTTGAGAAAAATTGTCATCATCCGATATTCCGCTCAGCGACCAAGTCCCGTCGTAGCTGTATGTAAGTTCATCGAGAAATGCGAACCGACCGTACGATCTTCTTCAAACTTGCAGGAGTGCTCTCGATTGACGACACGAGCAGTCTGTACAAGTTTCATAAACATCGTACGGCTGGAAGCGGAGTTAGACACAAATTGTCATCTACAACGCAGTACTGGATAGATCCCGTTCAGCGACTATGTCCCGTCGTAGCTGTATGTAAGTTCATCGAGAAATGCGAACCGATCGTACGATCTTCTTCAAACTTGCAGGAGTGCTCTCGATTGACGACACGAGCATTCTGTACAAGTTTCATAAACTTCGTACGGCTGGAAGCGGAGTTTGAGAAAAATTGTCATCATCCGATATTCCGCTCAGCGACCAAGTCCCGTCGTAGCTGTATGTAAGTTCATCGAGAAATGCGAACCGACCGTACGATCTTCTTCAAACTTGCAGGAGTGCTCTCGATTGACGACACGAGCAGTCTGTACAAGTTTCATAAACATCGTACGGCTGGAAGCGGAGTTAGACACAAATTGTCATCTACAACGCAGTACTGGATAGATCCCGTTCAGCGACTATGTCCCGTCGTAGCTGTATGTAAGTTCATCGAGAAATGCGAACCGACCGTACGATCTTCTTCAAACTTGCAGGAGTGCTCTCGATTGACGACACGAGCATTCTGTACAAGTTTCATAAACTTCGTACGGCTGGAAGCGGAGTTTGAGAAAAATTGTCATCATCCGATATTCCGCTCAGCGACAAAGTCCCGTCGTAGCTGTATGTAAGTTCATCGAGAAATGCGAACCGACCGTACGATGTTCTTCAAACTTGCAGGAGTGCTCTCGATTGACGACACGAGCAGTCTGTACAAGTTTCATAAACATCGTACGGCTGGAAGCGGAGTTAGACACAAATTGTCATCTACAACGCAGTACTGGATAGATCCCGTTCAGCGACCAAGTCCCGTCGTAGCTGTATGTAAGTTCATCGAGAAATGCGAACCGACCGTACGATCTTCTTCAAACTTGCAGGAGTGCTCTCGATTGACGACACGAGCATTCTGTACAAGTTTCATAAACTTCGTACGGCTGGAAGCGGAGTTTGAGAAAAATTGTCATCATCCGATATTCCGCTCAGCGACCAAGTCCCGTCGTAGCTGTATGTAAGTTCATCGAGAAATGCGAACCGACCGTACGATGTTCTTCAAACTGGCAGGAGTGCTCTCGATTGACGACACGAGCAGTCTGTACAAGTTTCATAAACATCGTACGGCTGGAAGCGGAGTTAGACACAAATTGTCATCTACAACGCAGTACTGGATAGATCCCGTTCAGCGACTATGTCCCGTCGTAGCTGTATGTAAGTTCATCGAGAAATGCGAACCGACCGTACGATCTTCTTCAAACTTGCAGGAGTGCTCTCGATTGACGACACGAGCATTCTGTACAAGTTTCATAAACTTCGTACGGCTGGAAGCGGAGTTTGAGAAAAATTGTCATCATCCGATATTCCGCTCAGCGACCAAGTCCCGTCGTAGCTGTATGTAAGTTCATCGAGAAATGCGAACCGACCGTACGATGTTCTTCAAACTGGCAGGAGTGCTCTCGATTGACGACACGAGCAGTCTGTACAAGTTTCATAAACATCGTACGGCTGGAAGCGGAGTTAGACACAAATTGTCATCTACAACGCAGTACTGGATAGATCCCGTTCAGCGACTATGTCCCGTCGTAGCTGTATGTAAGTTCATCGAGAAATGCGAACCGACCGTACGATCTTCTTCAAACTTGCAGGAGTGCTCTCGATTGACGACACGAGCATTCTGTACAAGTTTCATAAACTTCGTACGGCTGGAAGCGGAGTTTGAGAAAAATTGTCATCATCCGATATTCCGCTCAGCGACCAAGTCCCGTCGTAGCTGTATGTAAGTTCATCGAGAAATGCGAACCGACCGTACGATCTTCTTCAAACTTGCAGGAGTGCTCTCGATTGACGACACGAGCATTCTGTACAAGTTTCATAAACTTCGTACGGCTGGAAGCGGAGTTTGCGAAAAATTGTCATCATCCGATATTCCGCTCAGCGACCAAGTCCCGTCGTAGCTGTATGTAAGTTCATCGAGAAATGCGAACCGACCGTACGATGTTCTTCAAACTGGCAGGAGTGCTCTCGATTGACGACACGAGCAGTCTGTACAAGTTTCATAAACATCGTACGGCTGGAAGCGGAGTTAGACACAAATTGTCATCTACAACGCAGTACTGGATAGATCCCGTTCAGCGACTATGTCCCGTCGTAGCTGTATGTAAGTTCATCGAGAAATGCGAACCGACCGTACGATCTTCTTCAAACTTGCAGGAGTGCTCTCGATTGACGACACGAGCAGTCTGTACAAGTTTCATAAACATCGTACGGCTGGAAGCGGAGTTAGACACAAATTGTCATCTACAACGCAGTACTGGATAGATCCCGTTCAGCGACTATGTCCCGTCGTAGCTGTATGTAAGTTCATCGAGAAATGCGAACCGATCGTACGATCTTCTTCAAACTTGCAGGAGTGCTCTCGATTGACGACACGAGCATTCTGTACAAGTTTCATAAACTTCGTACGGCTGGAAGCGGAGTTTGAGAAAAATTGTCATCATCCGATATTCCGCTCAGCGACCAAGTCCCGTCGTAGCTGTATGTAAGTTCATCGAGAAATGCGAACCGACCGTACGATCTTCTTCAAACTTGCAGGAGTGCTCTCGATTGACGACACGAGCAGTCTGTACAAGTTTCATAAACATCGTACGGCTGGAAGCGGAGTTAGACACAAATTGTCATCTACAACGCAGTACTGGATAGATCCCGTTCAGCGACTATGTCCCGTCGTAGCTGTATGTAAGTTCATCGAGAAATGCGAACCGATCGTACGATCTTCTTCAAACTTGCAGGAGTGCTCTCGATTGACGACACGAGCATTCTGTACAAGTTTCATAAACTTCGTACGGCTGGAAGCGGAGTTTGAGAAAAATTGTCATCATCCGATATTCCGCTCAGCGACCAAGTCCCGTCGTAGCTGTATGTAAGTTCATCGAGAAATGCGAACCGACCGTACGATCTTCTTCAAACTTGCAGGAGTGCTCTCGATTGACGACACGAGCAGTCTGTACAAGTTTCATAAACATCGTACGGCTGGAAGCGGAGTTAGACACAAATTGTCATCTACAACGCAGTACTGGATAGATCCCGTTCAGCGACTATGTCCCGTCGTAGCTGTATGTAAGTTCATCGAGAAATGCGAACCGACCGTACGATCTTCTTCAAACTTGCAGGAGTGCTCTCGATTGACGACACGAGCATTCTGTACAAGTTTCATAAACTTCGTACGGCTGGAAGCGGAGTTTGAGAAAAATTGTCATCATCCGATATTCCGCTCAGCGACAAAGTCCCGTCGTAGCTGTATGTAAGTTCATCGAGAAATGCGAACCGACCGTACGATGTTCTTCAAACTTGCAGGAGTGCTCTCGATTGACGACACGAGCAGTCTGTACAAGTTTCATAAACATCGTACGGCTGGAAGCGGAGTTAGACACAAATTGTCATCTACAACGCAGTACTGGATAGATCCCGTTCAGCGACTATGTCCCGTCGTAGCTGTATGTAAGTTCATCGAGAAATGCGAACCGACCGTACGATCTTCTTCAAACTTGCAGGAGTGCTCTCGATTGACGACACGAGCATTCTGTACAAGTTTCATAAACTTCGTACGGCTGGAAGCGGAGTTTGAGAAAAATTGTCATCATCCGATATTCCGCTCAGCGACCAAGTCCCGTCGTAGCTGTATGTAAGTTCATCGAGAAATCCGAACCGACCGTACGATGTTCTTCAAACTTGCAGGAGTGCTCTCGATTGACGACACGAGCAGTCTGTACAAGTTTCATAAACATCGTACGGCTGGAAGCGGAGTTAGACACAAATTGTCATCTACAACGCAGTACTGGATAGATCCCGTTCAGCGACCAAGTCCCGTCGTAGCTGTATGTAAGTTCATCGAGAAATGCGAACCGACCGTACGATCTTCTTCAAACTTGCAGGAGTGCTCTCGATTGACGACACGAGCATTCTGTACAAGTTTCATAAACTTCGTACGGCTGGAAGCGGAGTTTGAGAAAAATTGTCATCATCCGATATTCCGCTCAGCGACAAAGTCCCGTCGTAGCTGTATGTAAGTTCATCGAGAAATGCGAACCGACCGTACGATGTTCTTCAAACTTGCAGGAGTGCTCTCGATTGACGACACGAGCAGTCTGTACAAGTTTCATAAACATCGTACGGCTGGAAGCGGAGTTAGACACAAATTGTCATCTACAACGCAGTACTGGATAGATCCCGTTCAGCGACTATGTCCCGTCGTAGCTGTATGTAAGTTCATCGAGAAATGCGAACCGACCGTACGATCTTCTTCAAACTTGCAGGAGTGCTCTCGATTGACGACACGAGCATTCTGTACAAGTTTCATAAACTTCGTACGGCTGGAAGCGGAGTTTGAGAAAAATTGTCATCATCCGATATTCCGCTCAGCGACCAAGTCCCGTCGTAGCTGTATGTAAGTTCATCGAGAAATGCGAACCGACCGTACGATCTTCTTCAAACTTGCAGGAGTGCTCTCGATTGACGACACGAGCATTCTGTACAAGTTTCATAAACTTCGTACGGCTGGAAGCGGAGTTTGAGAAAAATTGTCATCATCCGATATTCCGCTCAGCGACCAAGTCCCGTCGTAGCTGTATGTAAGTTCATCGAGAAATGCGAACCGACCGTACGATCTTCTTCAAACTTGCAGGAGTGCTCTCGATTGACGACACGAGCAGTCTGTACAAGTTTCATAAACATCGTACGGCTGGAAGCGGAGTTAGACACAAATTGTCATCTACAACGCAGTACTGGATAGATCCCGTTCAGCGACTATGTCCCGTCGTAGCTGTATGTAAGTTCATCGAGAAATGCGAACCGATCGTACGATCTTCTTCAAACTTGCAGGAGTGCTCTCGATTGACGACACGAGCATTCTGTACAAGTTTCATAAACTTCGTACGGCTGGAAGCGGAGTTTGAGAAAAATTGTCATCATCCGATATTCCGCTCAGCGACCAAGTCCCGTCGTAGCTGTATGTAAGTTCATCGAGAAATGCGAACCGACCGTACGATCTTCTTCAAACTTGCAGGAGTGCTCTCGATTGACGACACGAGCAGTCTGTACAAGTTTCATAAACATCGTACGGCTGGAAGCGGAGTTAGACACAAATTGTCATCTACAACGCAGTACTGGATAGATCCCGTTCAGCGACCAAGTCCCGTCGTAGCTGTATGTAAGTTCATCGAGAAATGCGAACCGACCGTACGATCTTCTTCAAACTTGCAGGAGTGCTCTCGATTGACGACACGAGCATTCTGTACAAGTTTCATAAACTTCGTACGGCTGGAAGCGGAGTTTGAGAAAAATTGTCATCATCCGATATTCCGCTCAGCGACCAAGTCCCGTCGTAGCTGTATGTAAGTTCATCGAGAAATGCGAACCGACCGTACGATGTTCTTCAAACTGGCAGGAGTGCTCTCGATTGACGACACGAGCAGTCTGTACAAGTTTCATAAACATCGTACGGCTGGAAGCGGAGTTAGACACAAATTGTCATCTACAACGCAGTACTGGATAGATCCCGTTCAGCGACTATGTCCCGTCGTAGCTGTATGTAAGTTCATCGAGAAATGCGAACCGACCGTACGATCTTCTTCAAACTTGCAGGAGTGCTCTCGATTGACGACACGAGCATTCTGTACAAGTTTCATAAACTTCGTACGGCTGGAAGCGGAGTTTGAGAAAAATTGTCATCATCCGATATTCCGCTCAGCGACCAAGTCCCGTCGTAGCTGTATGTAAGTTCATCGAGAAATGCGAACCGACCGTACAATGTTCTTCAAACTTGCAGGAGTGCTCTCGATTGACGACACGAGCAGTCTGTACAAGTTTCATAAACATCGTACGGCTGGAAGCGGAGTTAGACACAAATTGTCATCTACAACGCAGTACTGGATAGATCCCGTTCAGCGACTATGTCCCGTCGTAGCTGTATGTAAGTTCATCGAGAAATGCGAACCGACCGTACGATCTTCTTCAAACTTGCAGGAGTGCTCTCGATTGACGACACGAGCATTCTGTACAAGTTTCATAAACTTCGTACGGCTGGAAGCGGAGTTTGAGAAAAATTGTCATCATCCGATATTCCGCTCAGCGACCAAGTCCCGTCGTAGCTGTATGTAAGTTCATCGAGAAATGCGAACCGACCGTACGATCTTCTTCAAACTTGCAGGAGTGCTCTCGATTGACGACACGAGCATTCTGTACAAGTTTCATAAACTTCGTACGGCTGGAAGCGGAGTTTGAGAAAAATTGTCATCATCCGATATTCCGCTCAGCGACAAAGTCCCGTCGTAGCTGTATGTAAGTTCATCGAGAAATGCGAACCGACCGTACGATGTTCTTCAAACTTGCAGGAGTGCTCTCGATTGACGACACGAGCAGTCTGTACAAGTTTCATAAACATCGTACGGCTGGAAGCGGAGTTAGACACAAATTGTCATCTACAACGCAGTACTGGATAGATCCCGTTCAGCGACCAAGTCCCGTCGTAGCTGTATGTAAGTTCATCGAGAAATGCGAACCGACCGTACGATCTTCTTCAAACTTGCAGGAGTGCTCTCGATTGACGACACGAGCATTCTGTACAAGTTTCATAAACTTCGTACGGCTGGAAGCGGAGTTTGAGAAAAATTGTCATCATCCGATATTCCGCTCAGCGACCAAGTCCCGTCGTAGCTGTATGTAAGTTCATCGAGAAATGCGAACCGACCGTACGATCTTCTTCAAACTTGCAGGAGTGCTCTCGATTGACGACACGAGCATTCTGTACAAGTTTCATAAACTTCGTACGGCTGGAAGCGGAGTTTGAGAAAAATTGTCATCATCCGATATTCCGCTCAGCGACCAAGTCCCGTCGTAGCTGTATGTAAGTTCATCGAGAAATGCGAACCGACCGTACGATCTTCTTCAAACTTGCAGGAGTGCTCTCGATTGACGACACGAGCAGTCTGTACAAGTTTCATAAACATCGTACGGCTGGAAGCGGAGTTAGACACAAATTGTCATCTACAACGCAGTACTGGATAGATCCCGTTCAGCGACTATGTCCCGTCGTAGCTGTATGTAAGTTCATCGAGAAATGCGAACCGATCGTACGATCTTCTTCAAACTTGCAGGAGTGCTCTCGATTGACGACACGAGCATTCTGTACAAGTTTCATAAACTTCGTACGGCTGGAAGCGGAGTTTGAGAAAAATTGTCATCATCCGATATTCCGCTCAGCGACCAAGTCCCGTCGTAGCTGTATGTAAGTTCATCGAGAAATGCGAACCGACCGTACGATCTTCTTCAAACTTGCAGGAGTGCTCTCGATTGACGACACGAGCAGTCTGTACAAGTTTCATAAACATCGTACGGCTGGAAGCGGAGTTAGACACAAATTGTCATCTACAACGCAGTACTGGATAGATCCCGTTCAGCGACCAAGTCCCGTCGTAGCTGTATGTAAGTTCATCGAGAAATGCGAACCGACCGTACGATCTTCTTCAAACTTGCAGGAGTGCTCTCGATTGACGACACGAGCATTCTGTACAAGTTTCATAAACTTCGTACGGCTGGAAGCGGAGTTTGAGAAAAATTGTCATCATCCGATATTCCGCTCAGCGACAAAGTCCCGTCGTAGCTGTATGTAAGTTCATCGAGAAATGCGAACCGACCGTACGATCTTCTTCAAACTTGCAGGAGTGCTCTCGATTGACGACACGAGCAGTCTGTACAAGTTTCATAAACATCGTACGGCTGGAAGCGGAGTTAGACACAAATTGTCATCTACAACGCAGTACTGGATAGATCCCGTTCAGCGACTATGTCCCGTCGTAGCTGTATGTAAGTTCATCGAGAAATGCGAACCGATCGTACGATCTTCTTCAAACTTGCAGGAGTGCTCTCGATTGACGACACGAGCATTCTGTACAAGTTTCATAAACTTCGTACGGCTGGAAGCGGAGTTTGAGAAAAATTGTCATCATCCGATATTCCGCTCAGCGACCAAGTCCCGTCGTAGCTGTATGTAAGTTCATCGAGAAATGCGAACCGACCGTACGATCTTCTTCAAACTTGCAGGAGTGCTCTCGATTGACGACACGAGCAGTCTGTACAAGTTTCATAAACATCGTACGGCTGGAAGCGGAGTTAGACACAAATTGTCATCTACAACGCAGTACTGGATAGATCCCGTTCAGCGACTATGTCCCGTCGTAGCTGTATGTAAGTTCATCGAGAAATGCGAACCGATCGTACGATCTTCTTCAAACTTGCAGGAGTGCTCTCGATTGACGACACGAGCATTCTGTACAAGTTTCATAAACTTCGTACGGCTGGAAGCGGAGTTTGAGAAAAATTGTCATCATCCGATATTCCGCTCAGCGACCAAGTCCCGTCGTAGCTGTATGTAAGTTCATCGAGAAATGCGAACCGACCGTACGATCTTCTTCAAACTTGCAGGAGTGCTCTCGATTGACGACACGAGCAGTCTGTACAAGTTTCATAAACATCGTACGGCTGGAAGCGGAGTTAGACACAAATTGTCATCTACAACGCAGTACTGGATAGATCCCGTTCAGCGACTATGTCCCGTCGTAGCTGTATGTAAGTTCATCGAGAAATGCGAACCGACCGTACGATCTTCTTCAAACTTGCAGGAGTGCTCTCGATTGACGACACGAGCATTCTGTACAAGTTTCATAAACTTCGTACGGCTGGAAGCGGAGTTTGAGAAAAATTGTCATCATCCGATATTCCGCTCAGCGACAAAGTCCCGTCGTAGCTGTATGTAAGTTCATCGAGAAATGCGAACCGACCGTACGATGTTCTTCAAACTTGCAGGAGTGCTCTCGATTGACGACACGAGCAGTCTGTACAAGTTTCATAAACATCGTACGGCTGGAAGCGGAGTTAGACACAAATTGTCATCTACAACGCAGTACTGGATAGATCCCGTTCAGCGACTATGTCCCGTCGTAGCTGTATGTAAGTTCATCGAGAAATGCGAACCGACCGTACGATCTTCTTCAAACTTGCAGGAGTGCTCTCGATTGACGACACGAGCATTCTGTACAAGTTTCATAAACTTCGTACGGCTGGAAGCGGAGTTTGAGAAAAATTGTCATCATCCGATATTCCGCTCAGCGACCAAGTCCCGTCGTAGCTGTATGTAAGTTCATCGAGAAATCCGAACCGACCGTACGATGTTCTTCAAACTTGCAGGAGTGCTCTCGATTGACGACACGAGCAGTCTGTACAAGTTTCATAAACATCGTACGGCTGGAAGCGGAGTTAGACACAAATTGTCATCTACAACGCAGTACTGGATAGATCCCGTTCAGCGACCAAGTCCCGTCGTAGCTGTATGTAAGTTCATCGAGAAATGCGAACCGACCGTACGATCTTCTTCAAACTTGCAGGAGTGCTCTCGATTGACGACACGAGCATTCTGTACAAGTTTCATAAACTTCGTACGGCTGGAAGCGGAGTTTGAGAAAAATTGTCATCATCCGATATTCCGCTCAGCGACAAAGTCCCGTCGTAGCTGTATGTAAGTTCATCGAGAAATGCGAACCGACCGTACGATGTTCTTCAAACTTGCAGGAGTGCTCTCGATTGACGACACGAGCAGTCTGTACAAGTTTCATAAACATCGTACGGCTGGAAGCGGAGTTAGACACAAATTGTCATCTACAACGCAGTACTGGATAGATCCCGTTCAGCGACCAAGTCCCGTCGTAGCTGTATGTAAGTTCATCGAGAAATGCGAACCGACCGTACGATCTTCTTCAAACTTGCAGGAGTGCTCTCGATTGACGACACGAGCATTCTGTACAAGTTTCATAAACTTCGTACGGCTGGAAGCGGAGTTTGAGAAAAATTGTCATCATCCGATATTCCGCTCAGCGACCAAGTCCCGTCGTAGCTGTATGTAAGTTCATCGAGAAATGCGAACCGACCGTACGATGTTCTTCAAACTGGCAGGAGTGCTCTCGATTGACGACACGAGCAGTCTGTACAAGTTTCATAAACATCGTACGGCTGGAAGCGGAGTTAGACACAAATTGTCATCTACAACGCAGTACTGGATAGATCCCGTTCAGCGACTATGTCCCGTCGTAGCTGTATGTAAGTTCATCGAGAAATGCGAACCGACCGTACGATCTTCTTCAAACTTGCAGGAGTGCTCTCGATTGACGACACGAGCATTCTGTACAAGTTTCATAAACTTCGTACGGCTGGAAGCGGAGTTTGAGAAAAATTGTCATCATCCGATATTCCGCTCAGCGACCAAGTCCCGTCGTAGCTGTATGTAAGTTCATCGAGAAATGCGAACCGACCGTACGATGTTCTTCAAACTGGCAGGAGTGCTCTCGATTGACGACACGAGCAGTCTGTACAAGTTTCATAAACATCGTACGGCTGGAAGCGGAGTTAGACACAAATTGTCATCTACAACGCAGTACTGGATAGATCCCGTTCAGCGACTATGTCCCGTCGTAGCTGTATGTAAGTTCATCGAGAAATGCGAACCGACCGTACGATCTTCTTCAAACTTGCAGGAGTGCTCTCGATTGACGACACGAGCATTCTGTACAAGTTTCATAAACTTCGTACGGCTGGAAGCGGAGTTTGAGAAAAATTGTCATCATCCGATATTCCGCTCAGCGACCAAGTCCCGTCGTAGCTGTATGTAAGTTCATCGAGAAATGCGAACCGACCGTACGATCTTCTTCAAACTTGCAGGAGTGCTCTCGATTGACGACACGAGCATTCTGTACAAGTTTCATAAACTTCGTACGGCTGGAAGCGGAGTTTGCGAAAAATTGTCATCATCCGATATTCCGCTCAGCGACCAAGTCCCGTCGTAGCTGTATGTAAGTTCATCGAGAAATGCGAACCGACCGTACGATGTTCTTCAAACTGGCAGGAGTGCTCTCGATTGACGACACGAGCAGTCTGTACAAGTTTCATAAACATCGTACGGCTGGAAGCGGAGTTAGACACAAATTGTCATCTACAACGCAGTACTGGATAGATCCCGTTCAGCGACTATGTCCCGTCGTAGCTGTATGTAAGTTCATCGAGAAATGCGAACCGACCGTACGATCTTCTTCAAACTTGCAGGAGTGCTCTCGATTGACGACACGAGCATTCTGTACAAGTTTCATAAACTTCGTACGGCTGGAAGCGGAGTTTGAGAAAAATTGTCATCATCCGATATTCCGCTCAGCGACCAAGTCCCGTCGTAGCTGTATGTAAGTTCATCGAGAAATGCGAACCGACCGTACGATGTTCTTCAAACTTGCAGGAGTGCTCTCGATTGACGACACGAGCAGTCTGTACAAGTTTCATAAACATCGTACGGCTGGAAGCGGAGTTAGACACAAATTGTCATCTACAACGCAGTACTGGATAGATCCCGTTCAGCGACTATGTCCCGTCGTAGCTGTATGTAAGTTCATCGAGAAATGCGAACCGACCGTACGATCTTCTTCAAACTTGCAGGAGTGCTCTCGATTGACGACACGAGCATTCTGTACAAGTTTCATAAACTTCGTACGGCTGGAAGCGGAGTTTGAGAAAAATTGTCATCATCCGATATTCCGCTCAGCGACCAAGTCCCGTCGTAGCTGTATGTAAGTTCATCGAGAAATGCGAACCGACCGTACGATCTTCTTCAAACTTGCAGGAGTGCTCTCGATTGACGACACGAGCATTCTGTACAAGTTTCATAAACTTCGTACGGCTGGAAGCGGAGTTTGAGAAAAATTGTCATCATCCGATATTCCGCTCAGCGACCAAGTCCCGTCGTAGCTGTATGTAAGTTCATCGAGAAATGCGAACCGACCGTACGATCTTCTTCAAACTTGCAGGAGTGCTCTCGATTGACGACACGAGCAGTCTGTACAAGTTTCATAAACATCGTACGGCTGGAAGCGGAGTTAGACACAAATTGTCATCTACAACGCAGTACTGGATAGATCCCGTTCAGCGACTATGTCCCGTCGTAGCTGTATGTAAGTTCATCGAGAAATGCGAACCGACCGTACGATCTTCTTCAAACTTGCAGGAGTGCTCTCGATTGACGACACGAGCATTCTGTACAAGTTTCATAAACTTCGTACGGCTGGAAGCGGAGTTTGAGAAAAATTGTCATCATCCGATATTCCGCTCAGCGACAAAGTCCCGTCGTAGCTGTATGTAAGTTCATCGAGAAATGCGAACCGACCGTACGATGTTCTTCAAACTTGCAGGAGTGCTCTCGATTGACGACACGAGCAGTCTGTACAAGTTTCATAAACATCGTACGGCTGGAAGCGGAGTTAGACACAAATTGTCATCTACAACGCAGTACTGGATAGATCCCGTTCAGCGACCAAGTCCCGTCGTAGCTGTATGTAAGTTCATCGAGAAATGCGAACCGACCGTACGATCTTCTTCAAACTTGCAGGAGTGCTCTCGATTGACGACACGAGCATTCTGTACAAGTTTCATAAACTTCGTACGGCTGGAAGCGGAGTTTGAGAAAAATTGTCATCATCCGATATTCCGCTCAGCGACCAAGTCCCGTCGTAGCTGTATGTAAGTTCATCGAGAAATGCGAACCGACCGTACGATGTTCTTCAAACTGGCAGGAGTGCTCTCGATTGACGACACGAGCAGTCTGTACAAGTTTCATAAACATCGTACGGCTGGAAGCGGAGTTAGACACAAATTGTCATCTACAACGCAGTACTGGATAGATCCCGTTCAGCGACTATGTCCCGTCGTAGCTGTATGTAAGTTCATCGAGAAATGCGAACCGACCGTACGATCTTCTTCAAACTTGCAGGAGTGCTCTCGATTGACGACACGAGCATTCTGTACAAGTTTCATAAACTTCGTACGGCTGGAAGCGGAGTTTGAGAAAAATTGTCATCATCCGATATTCCGCTCAGCGACCAAGTCCCGTCGTAGCTGTATGTAAGTTCATCGAGAAATGCGAACCGACCGTACGATGTTCTTCAAACTGGCAGGAGTGCTCTCGATTGACGACACGAGCAGTCTGTACAAGTTTCATAAACATCGTACGGCTGGAAGCGGAGTTAGACACAAATTGTCATCTACAACGCAGTACTGGATAGATCCCGTTCAGCGACTATGTCCCGTCGTAGCTGTATGTAAGTTCATCGAGAAATGCGAACCGACCGTACGATCTTCTTCAAACTTGCAGGAGTGCTCTCGATTGACGACACGAGCATTCTGTACAAGTTTCATAAACTTCGTACGGCTGGAAGCGGAGTTTGAGAAAAATTGTCATCATCCGATATTCCGCTCAGCGACCAAGTCCCGTCGTAGCTGTATGTAAGTTCATCGAGAAATGCGAACCGACCGTACGATCTTCTTCAAACTTGCAGGAGTGCTCTCGATTGACGACACGAGCATTCTGTACAAGTTTCATAAACTTCGTACGGCTGGAAGCGGAGTTTGCGAAAAATTGTCATCATCCGATATTCCGCTCAGCGACCAAGTCCCGTCGTAGCTGTATGTAAGTTCATCGAGAAATGCGAACCGACCGTACGATGTTCTTCAAACTGGCAGGAGTGCTCTCGATTGACGACACGAGCAGTCTGTACAAGTTTCATAAACATCGTACGGCTGGAAGCGGAGTTAGACACAAATTGTCATCTACAACGCAGTACTGGATAGATCCCGTTCAGCGACTATGTCCCGTCGTAGCTGTATGTAAGTTCATCGAGAAATGCGAACCGACCGTACGATCTTCTTCAAACTTGCAGGAGTGCTCTCGATTGACGACACGAGCATTCTGTACAAGTTTCATAAACTTCGTACGGCTGGAAGCGGAGTTTGAGAAAAATTGTCATCATCCGATATTCCGCTCAGCGACCAAGTCCCGTCGTAGCTGTATGTAAGTTCATCGAGAAATGCGAACCGACCGTACGATGTTCTTCAAACTTGCAGGAGTGCTCTCGATTGACGACACGAGCAGTCTGTACAAGTTTCATAAACATCGTACGGCTGGAAGCGGAGTTAGACACAAATTGTCATCTACAACGCAGTACTGGATAGATCCCGTTCAGCGACTATGTCCCGTCGTAGCTGTATGTAAGTTCATCGAGAAATGCGAACCGACCGTACGATCTTCTTCAAACTTGCAGGAGTGCTCTCGATTGACGACACGAGCATTCTGTACAAGTTTCATAAACTTCGTACGGCTGGAAGCGGAGTTTGAGAAAAATTGTCATCATCCGATATTCCGCTCAGCGACCAAGTCCCGTCGTAGCTGTATGTAAGTTCATCGAGAAATGCGAACCGACCGTACGATCTTCTTCAAACTTGCAGGAGTGCTCTCGATTGACGACACGAGCATTCTGTACAAGTTTCATAAACTTCGTACGGCTGGAAGCGGAGTTTGAGAAAAATTGTCATCATCCGATATTCCGCTCAGCGACCAAGTCCCGTCGTAGCTGTATGTAAGTTCATCGAGAAATGCGAACCGACCGTACGATCTTCTTCAAACTTGCAGGAGTGCTCTCGATTGACGACACGAGCAGTCTGTACAAGTTTCATAAACATCGTACGGCTGGAAGCGGAGTTAGACACAAATTGTCATCTACAACGCAGTACTGGATAGATCCCGTTCAGCGACTATG
>CAWWDK010000107.1:0-265000 GCA_963942575.1 Priocnemis perturbator
TGCTGTACTTGCTATGCTGCCTGTGCTTGCTGTGCTGCCTGTGCTTGCTGCCTGTCCTTGCTGTGCTGCCTGTGCTTGCTGTGCTGCCTGTGTTTGCTGTGCTGCCTGTGCTTGCTGCCTGTGCTTCCTGTGCTGCCTGTGCTTGCTGCCTGTGATTGCTGTGCTGCCTGTGCTTGCTGCCTGTGCTTGCTGTACTTGCTATGCTGCCTGTGCTTGCTGTGCTGCCTGTGCTTTCTGCCTGTCCTTCCTGTGCTGCCTGTGCTAGCTGTGCTGCCTGTGCTGTGCTGCCTATGCTTGCTGTGCTGCCTGTTAGCGATGCATTTGATTTCGCCCATAACACGCGGAAATTCGACAGTGGCACGCGACAATGCGTTGCTGTGACACCGGTTTTTGGAGGCGCCGAGAAGCGCGGATCATATGTTTACCTCGGCGGCCGGTGCATTGACCTGCGTCTCAGTAAGAGTAAGCATTGTAAACAAATGCGAGAGTGAATCTCGCAGAAGATCGGAGCAGGCTTTGCCTGTTGGAAAGAGGACGGAGCTTGACCCCTGTGCACTTTCCCCAGAATCGCTAAAACGAACTCGTCGAGCTATTTTGCGGGTTTCTAACATGCCTGTGCTTGCTGTGCTGCCTGTGCTTGCTGCCTGTGCTTGCTGTGCTGCCTGTGCTTGCTGCCTGTGCTTGCTGTGCTGCCTGTGCTTGCTGCCTGTGCTTGCTGCCTGTCCTTGCTGTGCTGCCTGTGCTTGCTGCCTGTGCTCGCTGTGCTACCTGTGCTGCCTGTGCTTGCTGCCTGTGCTTGCTGTGCTGCCTGTGCTTGCTGCCTGTGCTGCCTGTGCTTGCTGTGCTGCCTCTGCTTGCTGCCTGTGCTTGCAGTGCTGCCTGTGCTTGCTGCCTGTCCTTGCTGTGCTGCCTGTGCTTGCTGCCTGTGCTTGCTGTGCTGCCTGTGCTGCCTGTGCTTGCTGCCTGTGCTTGCTGTGCTGCCTGTGCTTGCTGCCTGTGCTGCCTGTGCTTCCTGTGTTGCCTGTGTTTGCTGTGCTGCCTGTGCTTGCTGTGCTGCCTGTGCTTGCTGCCTGTGCTTGCTGTGCTGCCTGTGCTTGCTGCGCTGCCTGTGTTTGCTGCCTGTGTTTGCTGCCTGTGCTTGCTGTGCTGCCAGTGCTTACTGTGCTGCCTGTGCTTGCTGCGTGTGCTTGCTGTGCTGCCTTTGTTTGCTGTGCTGCCTGTGCTTGCTGCCTGTGCTTGCTGCCTGTGCTTGCTGTGCTGCCAGTGCTTGCTGACTGTGCTTGCTGTGCTGCCTGTGCTTGCTGTGCTGCCTGTTAGCGATGCATTTGATTTCGCCCATAACACGCGGTAATTCGACAGTGGCACGCGACAATGCGTTGCTGTGTCACCTGTTTTTGGAGGCGTCGAGAGTCGCGGATCATATGTTTACCTCGGCGGCCGGTGCATTGACCTGCGTCTCTGTAAGAGTAAGCATTGTAAACAAATGCGAGGGTGAATCTCGCAGATGATCGGAGCAGGCTTTGCCTGTTGGAAAGAGGACGGAGCTTGACCCCTCTGCACTTCCCCCAGAATCGCTTAAACGAACTCGTCGAGCTTTTTTCCAGGTTTCTAACATGCCTGTGCTTGCTGTGCTGCCTGTGCTTGCTGCCTGTGCTTGCTGTGCTGCCTGTGTTTGCTGTGCTGCCTGTGCTTGCTGCCTGTGCTACCTGTGCTGCCTGTGCTTGCTGCCTGTGATTGCTGTGCTGCCTGTGCTTGCTGCCTGTGCTTGCTGTACTTGCTATGCTGCCTGTGCTTGCTGCCTGTCCTTGCTGTGCTGC
The DNA here is from genome assembly GCA_963942575.1 of Priocnemis perturbator. Classification (NCBI taxonomy): domain Eukaryota; kingdom Metazoa; phylum Arthropoda; class Insecta; order Hymenoptera; family Pompilidae; genus Priocnemis; species Priocnemis perturbator. Next base: position 1,818 of record CAWWDK010000107.1, read on the forward strand.
CTGTGCTTGCTGTGCTGCCTGTGTTTGCTGTGCTGCCTGTGCTTGCTGCCTGTGCTTCCTGCGCTGCCTGTGCTTGCTGCCTGTGATTGCTGTGCTGCCTGTGCTTGCTGCCTGTGCTTGCTGTACTTGCTATGCTGCCTGTGCTTGCTGTGCTGCCTGTGCTTTCTGCCTGTCCTTCCTGTGCTGCCTCTGCTTGCTGTGCTGCCTGTGCTGTGCTGCCTATGCTTGCTGTGCTTGCTGTGCTGCCTGTTAGCGATGCATTTGATTTCGCCCATAACACGCGGAAATTCGACAGTGGCACGCGACAATGCGTTGCTGTGACACCTGTTTTTGGAGGCGCCGAGAGTCGCGGATCATATGTTTACCTCGGCGGCCGGTGCATTGACCTGCGTCTCAGTAAGAGTAAGCATTGTAAACAAATGCGAGAGTGAATCTCGCAGAAGATCGGAGCAGGCTTTGCCTGTTGGAAAGAGGACGGAGCTTGACCCCTCTGCACTTCCCCCAGAATCGCTAATACGAACTCGTCGAGCTATTTTGCGGGTTTCTAACATGCCTGTGCTTGCTGTGCTGCCTGTGCTTGCTGTGCTGCCTGTGTTTGCTGTGCTGCCTGTGCTTGCTGCCTGTGCTTCCTGTGCTGCCTGTGCTTGCTGCCTGTGATTGCTGTGCTGCCTGTGCTTGCTGCCTGTGCTTGCTGTACTTGCTATGCTGCCTGTGCTTGCTGTGCTGCCTGTGCTGCCTGTGTTTGCTGCCTGTGCTTGCTGCCTGTGCTTGCTGCCTCTGCTTGCTGCCTGTGCTTGCTGCCTGTGCTTGCTGTGCTGCCTGTGCTTGCTGTGCTGCCTGTGCTTGCTGCCTGTGCTTGCTGTGCTGCCTGTGTTTGCTGTGCTGCCTGTGCTTGCTGCCTGTGCTTGCTGTGCTGCCTGTGTTTGCTGTGCTGCCTGTGCTTGCTGCCTGTGCTTGCTGTGCTGCCTGTGCTTGCTGCCTGTGCTTGCTGTGCTGCCTGTGCTTGCTGGGCTGCCCGTGCTTGCTGCCTGTGCTTGCTGTGCTGCCTGTGCTTGCTGCCTGTGCTTGCTGTCTGTGCTTGCTGCCTGTGCTTGCAGTGCTGCCTGTGCTTGCTGCCTGTGCTTGCTGCCTGTGCTTTCTGTGGTTGCTGCCTGTGCTTGCTGTGCTGCCTGTGCTCGCTGTGCTGCCTATGCTGCCTGTGCTTGCTGCCTGTGCTTGCTGCCTGTGCTTTCTGCCTGTGCTTGCTGTGCTGCCTGTTCTTGCTGCCTGTGCTTGCTGTGCTGCCTGTGCTTGCTGCCTGTGCTTGCTGTGCTGCCTGTGTTTGCTGTGCTGCCTGTGCTTGCTGCCTGTGCTTGCTGTGCTGCCTGTGCTTGCTGCCTGTGCTTGCTGTGCTGCCTGTGCTTGCTGTGCTGCCTGTGCTTGCTGCCTGTGTTTGCTGTGCTGCCCGTGCTTGCTGCCTGTGCTTGCTGTGCTGCCAGTGCTTGCTGCCTGTGCTTGCTGTACTTGCTGTGCTGCCTGAGCTTGGTGTGCTGCCTGTGCTTGCTGTGCTGCCTGTGCTTGCTGCCTGTGCTTGCTGTGCTGCCTGTGCTTGCTGCCTGTGCTGCCTGTGCTTGCTGTGCTGCCTGTGCTTGCTGCCTGTGTTTGCTGTGCTGCCTGTGCTTGCTGCCTGTGCTTGCTGCCTGTGCTTGCTGTGCTGCCTGTGCTTGCTGCCTGTGTTTGCTGTGCTGCCTGTGCTTGCTGCCTCTGCTTGCTGCCTGTGCTTGCTGTGCTGCCTGTATTTGCTGTGCTGCCTGTGCTTGCTGCCTGTGCTTGCTGTGCTGCCTGTGCTTGCTGTGCTGCCAGTGCTTGCTGCCTGTGCTTGCTGTACTTGCTGTGCTGCCTGTGCTTGGTGTGCTGCCTGTGCTTGCTGTGCTGCCTGTGCTCGCTGCCTGTGCTTGCTGTGCTGCCTGTGCTTGGTGTGCTGCCTGTGCTGCCTGTGCTTGCTGCCTGTGCTTGCTGTGCTGCCTGTGCTTGCTGCCTTTGCTGCCTGTGCTGCCTGTGCTTGCTGTGCTGCCTGTGTTTGCTGTGCTGCCTGTGCTTGCAGTGCTGCCTGTGTTTGCTGCCTGTGTTTGCTGCCTGTGCTTGCTGTGCTACCTGTGCTTGCTGCCTGTGCTTGCTGTGCTGCCTGTGTTTGCTGTGCTGCCTGTGCTTGCTGTGCTGCCTGTGCTTGCTGCCTGTGCTTGCTGCCTGTGCTTGCTGTGCTGCCTGTGTTTGCTGTGCTGCCTGTGCTTGCTGCCTGCGCTTGCTGTGCTGCCAGTGCTTGCTGCCTGTGCTTTGTTACGTCCGGGCGTCGCAATAGGTCGGTTTAAAGGATTTGTCTAGGATGGAACCGTGTGTGTGTTCGAGCGGTCGACCGTTGTCGCCCGGGAGTAACGCGTGAATACTTAACCTAAAGGATATAAATCAAAAAGATGATTCTATCAATGACCGAATAAAATGATGACGCGAAAGAACGAAATCGATCTACTCGATCTGCAGGACTTATAGGATTCTCTCTCTTATCAACCCGTACAGGTTGCAGAGTTATTGCGTGTTACATTCCAGTACAGATAATGTTAATTATAGCGCATGCAAAGAAAATAAAAAAAAGGATAAAGCAGATATAGTGTGGAAAAAACAATAGTGTATATTCTGTGATGATTATTCAGGTGCAGATACAAAGACGACTTGAGTTGAAAAAGCAGATTTCTGACACCAGTTCCACGGTTAGAAGTGGGTATAAAGAAGTAATATAACTGTAAGAGATATGTATATACAGAAAGAAGGTGTATCCCGCTTCTAACGCCAATTCCACGTTTTAACAATGGTCACGAGGTTTTGTTTGTATCGGAGTATTGATATAATAAGGAACGGAAAGACTAACTATTACGCAATGTTCGGTAGTACAATTCGCCGGTATGCAACGCGCGGTATAATCGTGGGTTGAACGAAGCAGCTCGTATTGCGCGTGATATTCGTTATATGAATGATACAGAGATTCCTTGTAGAATTAAACAGTTCCGATCGCCCAGCGCTCAGAGCGCACGGTTACGGGATCGCCTCTACAACTATTGCCCTAGGTTTCCCGTAATACATGTACTGGGGGCAAGAGTCGGGCCAGAAATCATGATCTAGCTGGTAATTGGAATATTCTTACCGTGCTGCTGGAGACGCTCAGACAATCTTTGACCTCTCTCTCTCTCTCTCTCTCACGCTCACGCTCGCTCGATGGTATGTCGCTCGCTGTGTTACTCTCGCTCTTAGTTCGGTGGTATGTCGGTGGAAATTCGTATGGTTTATTACGATGAGTACCTTCGAATCGTAAAATGGTATTAATATACGATCAGGCTTGAGATGGCCTAAGCTCTCGTGTTATCGGAGCTGTAGATGTTACTCGCGAAGAGACTCCTCAGACCGGTCTAGATGTTTAAATGAGTCTAAATACAATACCAATTCCTCACCGAGAGAAGACTTATGCAGAAGTGTTACTTATAATAATAATAATATAATGTTCTTTATAAATGAAACTTATATGCTAACGGGCTCGGCGCGATTCGCCGACCACGTGCCGGAAATAACGCGGATCGCACTATTCGCACTCTAGATTTAAATTCGAAACCAAAAGAAAACCAAAAGAAATATGAGTCCTTGCTCTTTTTTTAATAGCTAGATTTTAACACTACGATTTAACGAGGAGTAATGAGTCTCTGATTAAACTGCAAGAATTTGCACAGATTAGCTCACAAAGAATAAACTAAGATATTCCTCGGACAGAGGACTACGCACCTCGCGACTATACAGCCAACTGCGACGACGGTCGCGTCTCGAGATGGTTCCTAGGCCGGCTCAGAGATAGTTTTTAGACCCTTCTCACAGAATCGGATACATAGCGGTCGACGGTATATACAAACATTCGGCTGGCTATGTAAAGTGAGACGCTGGTTTTGTTCGTTAGTCTCTCTCTCTAATTAACAGATTTTATTATGAGTGCAAGTCGATCTCGGCACGTAGGAATTTAGTAACTCTTAAGCGCACGGTTCGGTGGAATTGATGATAACGAAAAATAGTCTTGTCCTGCAGCGATGCCTAACAGTGGCGCAATTAATAAATGAAAAGAAAGAGAAAAGGATAAACAATATTCTTAAGCGGAAACTCGTCGCTAACCTTAAGTCTATACACTCACACTTGCATACCGCGTACACGCATTCGTTCCTTATACTATATATATATTGTCATGAGTCGGTGTATTGGGTGGGGACGACGGTGATTCCAAGGCGAGGAATATTCTACTTGAAGTTACCGCTCGACGGTACCACGCATGCGCTAGGCACAGGCCGTAATATACAAGTATAGGCGCATACGAAGCCCGGAGTAGAAGGAAAATGACATGATTTTAACTCTAATACTCTAACGGTACGCCGGCTGCGATAGGCACAGGCCGTAATATACAAGTATAGGCGCAACCGGAGATCGGAGTAGCAAGAACAAGAAAAATACTAGGCTAATAAGTTAAAAGTTACGCTGGGACGTAACAGCTTGCTGGGCTCACCTGTGCTTGGTGTGCTGCCTGTGCTTGCTGTGCTGCCTGTGCTTGCTGCCTGTGCTTGCTGTGCTGCCTGTGCTTGCTGCCTGTGCTGCCTGTGCTTGCTGCCTGTGTTTGCTGTGCTGCCTGTGCTTGCTGCCTGTGCTGCCTGTGCTGCCTGTGCTTGCTGCCTGTGCTTGCTGTGCTGCCTGTGCTTGCTGTGCTGCCTGTGTTTGCTGTGCTGCCTGTGCTTGCTGCCTCTGCTTGCTGCCTGTGCTTGCTGTGCTGCCTGTGTTTGCTGTGCTGCCTGTGCTTGCTGTCTGTGCTTGCTGTGCTGCCTGTGTTTGCTGCCTGTGCTTGCTGTGCTGCCTGTGCTGTGCTGCCTATGCTTGCTGTGCTTGCTGTGCTTGCTGTGCTGCCTGTTAGCGATGCATTTGGTTTCGCCCATAACACGCGGTAATTCGACAGTGGCACACGACAGTGCGTTGCTGTGTCACCGGTTTTTGGAGGCGCCGAGAATCGCTGATCATATGTTTACCTCGGCGGCCGGTGCATTGACCTGCGTCTCAGTAAAAGTAAGCATTGTAAACAAATGCGAGAGTGAATCTCGCAGAAGATCGGAGCAGGCTTTGCCTGTTGGAAAGAGGACGGAGCTTGACCCCTCTGCACTTCCCCCAGAATCGCTAAAACGAACACATCTCGGCGAGCTATTTTGCGGGTTTCTAACATGCCTGTGCTTGCTGTGCTGCCTGTGCTTGCTGCCTGTGCTTGCTGTGCTGCCTGTGCTTGCTGCCTGTGCTTGCTGCCTGTGTTTGCTGCCTGTGTTTGCTGTGCTGCCTGTGCTTGCTGCCTGTGCTTGCTGTGCTGCCTGTGCTTGCTGCCTGTGCTTGCTGCCTGTGCTTGCTGCCTGTGCTTGCTGTGCTGCCTGTGCTTGCTGCCTATGCTTACTGCGCTTGCTGTGCTGCCTGTTAGCGATGCATTTGGTTTCGCCCATAACACGCGGTAATTCGACAGTGGCACACGACAGTGCGTTGCTGTGTCACCGGTTTTTGGAGGCGCCGAGAATCGCTGATCATATGTTTACCCCGGCGGCCGGTGCATTGACCTGCGTCTCAGTAAGAGTAAGCATTGTAAACAAATGCGAGAGTGAATCTCGCAGAAGATCGGAGCAGGCTTTGCCTGTTGGAAAGAGGACGGAGCTTGACCCCTCTGCACTTCCCCCAGAATCGCTAAAACGAACACATCTCGTCGAGCTATTTTGCGGGTTTCTAACATGCCTGTGCTTGCTGCCTGTGCTTGCTGTGCTGCCTGTGCTTGCCTGCTGTGCTTGCTGTGTTGCCTGTGCTTGCTGCCTGTGCTTGCTGTGCTGCCTGTGCTTGCTGCCTGTGCTTGCTGTGCTGCCTGTGCTTGCTGCCTGTGTTTGCTGTGCTGCCTGTGCTTGCTGCCTGTGCTTGCTGTGCTGCCAGTGCATGCTGCCTGTGCTTGCTGTGCTGCCTGTGCTTGCCTGCTGTGCTTGCTGTGTTGCCTGTGCTTGCTGCCTGTGCTTGCTGTGCTGCCTGTGCTTGCTGCCTGTGCTTGCTGTGCTGCCTGTGCTGTGCTGCCTATGCTTGCTGTGCTTGCTGTGCTGCCTGTTAGCGATGCATTTGATTTCGCCCATAACACGCGGTAATTCGACAGTGGCACACGACAGTGAGTTGCTGTGTCACCTGTTTTTGGAGGCGCCGAGAGTCGCGGATCATATGTTTACCTCGGCGGCCGGTGCATTGACCTGCGTCTCAGTAAGAGTAAGCATTGTAAACAAATGCGAGAGTGAATCTCGCAGAAGATCGGAGCAGGCTTTGCCTGTTGGAAAGAGGACGGAGCTTTACCCCTCTGCACTTCCCCCAGAATCGCTAAAACGAACACATCTCGTCGAGCTATTTTGCGGGTTTCTAACATGCCTGTGCTTGCTGCCTGTGCTTGCTGTGCTGCCTGTGCTTGCTGCCTGTGCTTAGTGTGCTGCCTGTGCTTGCTGTGCTGCCTGGGCTTGCAGCCTGTGCTTGCTGTGCTGCCTGTGCTTGATGTGCTGCCTGTGCTTGCTGCCTGTGCTTGCTGTACAGCCTGTGCTTGCTGCCTGTGCTTGCTGTGCTGCCTGTGCTTGCTGCCTGTGCTTGCTGTGCTGCCTGTGCTTGCTGCCTGTGCTTGCTGTGCTTGCTATGCTGCCTGTGCAAGCTGCCTGTGCTTGCTGTGCTGCCTGTGCTTGCTGCCTGTGCTTGCTGTGCTTGCTGTGCTGCCTGTGCTTGCTGTGCTGCCTGTGCTTGCTGCCTGTGCTTTCTGTGCTGCCTGTGCTTGGTGTGCTGCCTGTGCTTGCTGCCTGTGCTTGCTGTGCTGCCTGTGCTTTGTGTGCTGCCTGTGCTTGCTGCCTGTGCTTGCTGCCTGTGCTTGCTGTGCTGCCTGTGCTTGCTGCCTGTGCTTGCTGTACTTGCTGTACTGCCTGTGCTTGCTGTGTTGCCTGTGCTTGCTGTGCTGCCTGTGCTGCCTGTGCTTGCTGCCTGTGCTTGCTGTGCTGCCTGTGCTTGCTGTGCTGCCTGTCCTTGCTGCCTGTGCTTGCTGTGCTGCCTGTGCTTACTGTGCTGCCTGTGCTTGGTGTGCTGCCTGTGCTTGGTGTGCTGCCTGTGCTGCCTGTGCTTGCTGCCTGTGCTTGCTGTGCTGCCTGTGTTTGCTGTGCTGCCTGTGCTTGCTGTACTGCCTGTGCTGCCTGTGCTGCCTGTGCTCGCTGTGCTGCCTGTGCTGCCTGTGCTTGCTACCTGTGCTTGCTGTGCCGCCAGTGCTTGCTGCCTGTGCTTGCTGTGTTGCCTGTGTTTGCTGTGCTGCCTGTGCTTGCTGCCTGTGCTTGCTGTGCTGCCTGTGCTCGCTGTGCTGCTTGTGCTGCCTGTGCTGTGCTGCCTGTGCTTGCTGTGCCGCCTGTGCTTGCTGTCTGTGCTTGCAGTGTTGCCTGTGCTTGCTGCCTGTGCTGCCTGTGCTTGCTGCCTGTGCTTGCTGCCTGTGCTGCCTGTGCTGCCTGTGCTTGCTGTGCTGCCTGTGCTTGCTGCCTGCCCTTGCTGTACTGCCTGTGCTTGCTGTGCTGCCTGTGCTTGCTGCCTGTGCTTGCTGTGCTGCCTGTGCTTGCTGTACTGCCTGTGCTTGCTGTGCTGCCTGTGCTTGCTGCCTGTGCTTGCTGTGCTGCCTGTGCTTGCTGCCTGTGCTTGCTGTGCTGCCTGTGCTTGCTGCCTGTGCTTGCTGTGCTGCCTGTCCTTGCTGCCTGTGCTTGCTGTGCTGCCTGTGCTTACTGTGCTGCCTGTGCTTGGTGTGCTGCCTGTGCTGCCTGTGCTTGCTGTGCTGCCTGTGCTTGCTGCCTGTGCTTGCTGTGCTGCCTGTGCTGCCTGTGCTTGCTGTGCTGCCTGTTAGCGATGCATTTGATTTCGCCCATAACACGCGGTAATTCGACAGTGGCACACGACAGTGAGTTGCTGTGTCACCTGTTTTTGGAGGCGCCGAGAGTCGCGGATCATATGTTTACCTCGGCGGCCGGTGCATTGACCTGCGTCTCAGTAAGAGTAAGCATTGTAAACAAATGCGAGAGTGAATCTCGCAGAAGATCGGAGCAGGCTTTGCCTGTTGGAAAGAGGACGGAGCTTTACCCCTCTGCACTTCCCCCAGAATCGCTAAAACGAACACATCTCGTCGAGCTATTTTGCGGGTTTCTAACATGCCTGTGCTTGCTGCCTGTGCTTGCTGTGCTGCCTGTGCTTGCTGCCTGTGCTTAGTGTGCTGCCTGTGCTTGCTGTGCTGCCTGGGCTTGCTGCCTGTGCTTGCTGTGCTGCCTGTGCTTGATGTGCTGCCTGTGCTTGCTGCCTGTGCTTGCTGCCTGTGCTTGCTGTGCTGCCTGTGCTTGCTGCCTGTGCTTGCTGTGCTGCCTGTGCTTGCTGTGCTTGCTATGCTGCCTGTGCAAGCTGCCTGTGCTTGCTGTGCTGCCTGTGCTTGCTGCCTGTGCTTGCTGTGCTTGCTGTGCTGCCTGTGCTTGCTGTGCTGCCTGTGCTTGCTGCCTGTGCTTTCTGTGCTGCCTGTGCTTGGTGTGCTGCCTGTGCTTGCTGCCTGTGCTTGCTGTGCTGCCTGTGCTTTGTGTGCTGCCTGTGCTTGCTGCCTGTGCTTGCTGCCTGTGCTTGCTGTGCTGCCTGTGCTTGCTGCCTGTGCTTGCTGTACTTGCTGTACTGCCTGTGCTTGCTGTGTTGCCTGTGCTTGCTGTGCTGCCTGTGCTGCCTGTGCTTGCTGCCTGTGCTTGCTGTGCTGCCTGTGCTTGCTGCCTGTGCTTGCTGCCTGCGCTTGCTGTGCTGCCTGTCCTTGCTGCCTGTGCTTGCTGTGCTGCCTGTGCTTGCTGTGCTGCCTGTGCTTACTGTGCTGCCTGTGCTTGGTGTGCTGCCTGTGCTGCCTGTGCTGCCTGTGCTGCCTGTGCTTGCTGCCTGTGCTTGCTGTGCTGCCTGTGTTTGCTGTGCTGCCTGTGCTTGCTGTACTGCCTGTGCTGCCTGTGCTCGCTGTGCTGCCTGTGCTGCCTGTGCTTGCTACCTGTGCTTGCTGTGCCGCCAGTGCTTGCTGCCTGTGCTTGCTGTGTTGCCTGTGTTTGCTGTGCTGCCTGTGCTTGCTGCCTGTGCTTGCTGTGCTGCCTGTGCTCGCTGTGCTGCTTGTGCTGCCTGTGCTGTGCTGCCTGTGCTTGCTGTGCCGCCTGTGCTTGCTGTCTGTGCTTGCAGTGTTGCCTGTGCTTGCTGCCTGTGCTGCCTGTGCTTGCTGCCTGTGCTTGCTGCCTGTGCTGCCTGTGCTGCCTGTGCTTGCTGTGCTGCCTGTGCTTGCTGCCTGCCCTTGCTGTACTGCCTGTGCTTGCTTGCTGCCTGTGCTTGCTGTGCTGCCAGTGTTTGCTGTGCTGCCTGTGCTTGCTGCCTGTGCTTGCTGTGCTGCCTGTGCTTGCTGCCTGTGCTTGCTGTGCTGCCAGTGTTTGCTGTGCTGCCTGTGCTTGCTGCCTGTGCTTGCTGTGCTGCCTGTGCTTGCTGTGATGCCTGTGCTTGCTGCCTGTGCTTGCTGTGCTGCCTGTGCTGTGCTGCCTGTGCTTGCTGTGCTGCCTGTGTTTGCTGTGCTGCCTGTGCTTGCTGTGCTGCCTGTGCTGGCTGCCTGTGCTTGCTGTGCTGCCTGTGTTTGCTGCCTGTGCTTGCTGTGCTTGCTGTGCTGCCAGTGTTTGCTGTGCTGCCTGTGCTTGCTGCCTGTGCTTGCTGTGCTGCCTGTGCTTGCTGCCTGTGCTTGCTGTGCTGCCAGTGTTTGCTGTGCTGCCTGTGCTTGCTGCCTGTGCTTGCTGTGCTGCCTGTGCTTGCTGTGATGCCTGTGCTTGCTGCCTGTGCTTGCTGTGCTGCCTGTGCTGTGCTGCCTGTGCTTGCTGTGCTGCCTGTGTTTGCTGTGCTGCCTGTGCTTGCTGTGCTGCCTGTGCTGGCTGCCTGTGCTTGCTGTGCTGCCTGTGTTTGCTGCCTGTGCTTGCTGTGCTGCCTGTGCTTGCTGCCTGTGCTGCCTGTGCTTGCTGCCTGTGTTTGCTGTGCTGCCCGTGCTTGCTGCCTGTGCTTGCTGTGCTGCCTGTGCTGCCAGTGCTTGCTGCCTGTGCTTGCTGTGCTGCCAGTGCTTGCTGCATGTGCTTGCTGTGCTGCCTGTGCTTGGTGTGCTGCCTGTGCTTGCTGCCTGTGCTTGCTGTGCTGCCTGTGCTTGCTGCCTGTGCTGCCTGTGCTTGCTGCCTGTGTTTGCTGTGCTGCCTGTGCTTGCTGTGCTGCCTGTGCTTGCTGCCTGTGCTTGCTGTGCTGCCTGTGCTTGCTGCCTGTGCTTGCTGTGCTGACTGTGCTTGCTGTGCTGCCTGTGTTTGCTGTGCTGCCTGTGCTTGCTGCCTGTGCTTGCTGTGCTGCCTGTGCTTGCTGCCTGTGCTTGCTGTGCTGCCTGTGCTTGCTGCCTGTGCTTGCTGTGCAGCCTGTGCTTGCTGTGCTGCCTGTGCTTGCTGCCTGTGTTTGCTGTGCTGCCTGTGCTTGCTGTGCTGCCTGTGCTGCCTGTGCTTACTGTGCTGCCTGTGCTTGGTGTGCTGCCTGTGCTGCCTGTGCTTGCTGTGCTGCCTGTTAGCGATGCATTTGATTTCGCCCATAACACGCGGTAATTCGACAGTGGCACACGACAGTGCGTTGTTGTGTCACCTGTTTTTGGAGGCGCCGAGTGTCGCGGATCATATGTTTACCTCGGCGGCCGGTGCATTGACCTGCGTCTCAGTAAGAGTAAGCATTGTAAACAAATGCGAGAGTGAATCTCGCCGAAGATCGGAACAGGCTTTGCCTGTTGGAAAGAGGACGGAGCTTGACCCCTCTGCACTTCCCCCAGAATCGCTAAAACGAACACATCTCGTCGAGCTATTTTGCGGGTTTCTAACATGCCTGTGCTTGCTGCCTGTGCTTGCTGTGCTGCCTGTGCTTGCTGCCTGTGCTTGCTGTGCTGCCAGTGTTTGCTGTGCTGCCTGTGCTTGCTGCCTGTGCTTGCTGCCTGTGCTTGCTGTGCTGCCTGTGCTTGCTGCCTGTGCTTGCTGTGCTGCCAGTGTTTGCTGTGCTGCCTGTGCTTGCTGCCTGTGCTTGCTGTGCTGCCTGTGCTTGCTGTGATGCCTGTGCTTGCTGCCTGTGCTTGCTGTGCTCCCTGTGCTTGCTGCCTGTGCTTGCTGTGCTGCCTGTGCTTGCTGCGCTGCCTGTGCTGGCTGTGCTGCCTGTGCTTGCTGCCTGTGCTTGCTGTGCTGCCTGTACTTTTTGTGCTGCCTGTGCTGCCTGTGCTGCCTGTGCTGCCTGTGCTTGCTGCCTGTGCTTGCTGTGCTGCCTGTACTTGCTGTGCTGCCTGTGCTTGCTGTGCTGCCTGTGTTTGCTGTGCTGCCTGTGCTTGCTGTGCTGCCTGTGCTTGCTGCCTGTGCTTGCTATGCTGCCTGTGCTTGCTGTGCTGCCTGTGCTTGCTGCCTGTGCATTCTGCCTGTGCTTGCTCTGCTGCCTGTGGTTGCTGCCTGTGGTTGCTGTGCTGCCTGTGCTGTGCTGCCTGTGCTTGCTGTGCTGCCTGTGCTTGCTGTGCTGCCTGTGCTTGCTGCCTGTGCTGTGCTGCCTGTGCTTGCTGTGCTACCTGGGTTTGCTGTGCTGCCTGTGCTTGCTGCCTGTGCTTGCTTTGCTGCCTGTGCTTGCTGTGCTGCCTGTACTTGCTGTGCTGCCTGTGCTTGCTGCCTGTGTTTGCTGTGCTGCCTGTGCTTGCTGTGCTGCCTGTGCTTGCTGTGCTGCCTGTGCTTGCTGCCTGTGCTTGCTGCCTGTGCTTGCTGTGCTGCCTGTGCTTGCTGTGCTGCCTGTGCTTGCTGCCAGTCCTTGCTGTGCTGCCTGTGTTTGCTGTGCTGCCTGTGCTTGCTGCCTGTTCTTGCTGCCTGTGCTTGCTGTGCTGCCTGTGCTTGCTGTGCTGCTTGTGTTTGCTGTGCTGCCTGTGCTTGCTGTGCTGCCTGTGCTTGCTGCGTGTGCTTGCTATGCTGCCTGTGCTTGCTGCCTGTGCTTGCTGTGCTGCCTGTGCTTGCTGCCTGTGCTTGCTATGCTGCCTGTGTTTGCTGTGCTGCCTGTGCTTGCTGTGCTGCCTGTGCTTGCTGCCTGTGCTTGCTGTGCTGCCTGTGCTTGCTGCCTGTGCTTGCTGTGCTGCCTGTGCTTGCTGCCTGTGCTTGCTGTGCTGCCTGTGCTCGCTGTGCTGCTTGTGCTGCCTGTGCTGTGCTGCCTGTGCTTGCTGTGCCGCCTGTGCTTGCTGTCTGTGCTTGCAGTGTTGCCTGTGCTTGCTGCCTGTGCTGCCTGTGCTTGCTGCCTGTGCTTGCTGCCTGTGCTGCCTGTGCTGCCTGTGCTTGCTGTGCTGCCTGTGCTTGCTGCCTGCCCTTGCTGTACTGCCTGTGCTTGCTGTGCTGCCTGTGCTTGCTGCCTGTGCTTGCTGTGCTGCCTGTGCTTGCTGTACTGCCTGTGCTTGCTGTGCTGCCTGTGCTTGCTGCCTGTGCTTGCTGCCTGTGCTTGCTGTGCTGCCTGTGCAAGCTGCCTGTTCTTGCTGTGCTGCCTGTGCTTGCTGTGCTGCCTGTGCTTGCTGCCTGTGCTTGCTGTGCTGCCTGTGCTGCCTGTGCAAGCTGCCTGTGCTTGCTGGGCTGCCTGTGCTTGCTGCCTGTGCTTGCTGTGCTTGCTGTGCTGCCTGTGTTTGCTGTGCTGCCTGTGCTTGCTGCCTGTGCTTGCTGCCTGTGCTTGCTGCCTGTGCTTGCTGTGCTGCCTGTGCTTGCTGCCTGTGCTTGCTGTGCTGCCAGTGTTTGCTGTGCTGCCTGTGCTTGCTGCCTGTGCTTGCTGCCTGTGCTTGCTGTGCTGCCTGTACTTTTTGTGCTGCCTGTGCTGCCTGTGCTGCCTGTGCTGCCTGTGCTTGCTGCCTGTGCTTGCTGTGCTGCCTGTACTTGCTGTGCTAACCTTAAGTCTATACACTCACACTTGCATACCGCGTACACGCATTCGTTCCTTATACTATATATATATTGTCATGAGTCGGTGTATTGGGTGGGGACGACGGTGATTCCAAGGCGAGGAATATTCTACTTGAAGTTACCGCTCGACGGTACCACGCATGCGCTAGGCACAGGCCGTAATATACAAGTATAGGCGCATACGAAGCCCGGAGTAGAAGGAAAATGACATGATTTTAACTCTATTACTCTAACGGTACGCCGGCTGCGATAGGCACAGGCCGTAATATACAAGTATAGGCGCAACCGGAGATCGGAGTAGCAAGAACAAGAAAAATACTAGGCTAATAAGTTAAAAGTTACGCTGGGACGTAACAGCGTGCTGGGCTCACCTGTGCTTGGTGTTCTGCCTGTGCTTGCTGTGCTGCCTGTGCTTGCTGCCTGTGCTTGCTGTGCTGCCTGTGCTGTGCTGCCTGTGCTTGCTGTGCTGCCTGTGTTTGCTGTGCTGCCTGTGCTTGCTGTGCTGCCTGTGCTGGCTGCCTGTGCTTGCTGTGCTGCCTGTGTTTGCTGCCTGTGCTTGCTGTGCTGCCTGTGCTTGCTGCCTGTGCTGCCTGTGCTTGCTGCCTGTGTTTGCTGTGCTGCCCGTGCTTGCTGCCTGTGCTTGCTGTGCTGCCTGTGCTGCCAGTGCTTGCTGCCTGTGCTTGCTGTGCTGCCAGTGCTTGCTGCATGTGCTTGCTGTGCTGCCTGTGCTTGGTGTGCTGCCTGTGCTTGCTGCCTGTGCTTGCTGTGCTGCCTGTGCTTGCTGCCTGTGCTGCCTGTGCTTGCTGCCTGTGTTTGCTGTGCTGCCTGTGCTTGCTGTGCTGCCTGTGCTTGCTGCCTGTGCTTGCTGTGCTGCCTGTGCTTGCTGCCTGTGCTTGCTGTGCTGCCTGTGTTTGCTGTGCTGCCTGTGCTTGCTGCCTCTGCTTGCTGCCTGTGCTTGCTGTGCTGCCTGTGTTTGCTGTGCTGCCTGTGCTTGCTGTCTGTGCTTGCTGTGCTGCCTGTGTTTGCTGCCTGTGCTTGCTGTGCTGCCTGTGCTGTGCTGCCTATGCTTGCTGTGCTTGCTGTGCTTGCTGTGCTGCCTGTTAGCGATGCATTTGGTTTCGCCCATAACACGCGGTAATTCGACAGTGGCACACGACAGTGCGTTGCTGTGTCACCGGTTTTTGGAGGCGCCGAGAATCGCTGATCATATGTTTACCTCGGCGGCCGGTGCATTGACCTGCGTCTCAGTAAAAGTAAGCATTGTAAACAAATGCGAGAGTGAATCTCGCACAAGATCGGAGCAGGCTTTGCCTGTTGGAAAGAGGACGGAGCTTGACCCCTCTGCACTTCCCCCAGAATCGCTAAAACGAACACATCTCGGCGAGCTATTTTTCGGGTTTCTAACATGCCTGTGCTTGCTGTGCTGCCTGTGCTTGCTGCCTGTGCTTGCTGTGCTGCCTGTGCTTGCTGCCTGTGCTTGCTGTGCTGCCTGTGCTTGCTGCCTGTGCTTGCTGTGCTGCCTGTGCTTGCTGCCTGTGCTTGCTGTGCTGCCTGTGCTTGCTGCCTGTGTTTGCTGTCTGTGTTTGCTGTGCTGCCTGTGCTTGCTGCCTGTGCTTGCTGTGCTGCCTGTGCTTGCTGCCTGTGCTTGCTGTGCTGCCAGTGCATGCTGCCTGTGCTTGCTGTGCTGCCTGTGCTTGGTGTGCTGCCTGTGCTTACTGTGCTGCCTGTGCTTGCTGCCTGTGCTTGCTGCCTGTGCTTGCTGCCTGTGCTTGCTGTGCAGCCTGTGCTTGCTGTGCTGCCTGTGCTTGCTGCCTGTGTTTGCTGTGCTGCCTGTGCTTGCTGTGCTGCCTGTGCTGCCTGTGCTTACTGTGCTGCCTGTGCTTGGTGTGCTGCCTGTGCTGCCTGTGCTTGCTGTGCTGCCTGTTAGCGATGCATTTGATTTCGCCCATAACACGCGGTAATTCGACAGTGGCACACGACAGTGCGTTGCTGTGTCACCTGTTTTTGGAGGCGCCGAGTGTCGCGGATCATATGTTTACCTCGGCGGCCGGTGCATTGACCTGCGTCTCAGTAAGAGTAAGCATTGTAAACAAATGCGAGAGTGAATCTCGCCGAAGATCGGAACAGGATTTGCCTGTTGGAAAGAGGACGGAGCTTGACCCCTCTGCACTTCCCCCAGAATCGCTAAAACGAACACATCTCGTCGAGCTATTTTGCGGGTTTCTAACATGCCTGTGCTTGCTGCCTGTGCTTGCTGTGCTGCCTGTGCTTGCTGCCTGTGCTTGCTGCCTGTGCTTGCTGTGCTGCCTGCGCTTGCTGCCTGTGCTTGCTATACTTGCTGTGCTGCCTGTACCTGCTGTGCTGCCTGTGCTTGCTGTGCTGCCTGTGCTTGCTGCCTGTGCTTGCTGTGCTGCCTGTGCTTGCTGCCTGTGCTTGCTGTGCTGCCTGTGCTTGCTGCCTGTGCTTGCTGTGCTGCCTGTTAGCGATGCATTTGATTTCGCCCATAACACGCGGTAATTCGACAGTGGCACACGACAGTGCGTTGCTGTGTCACCTGTTTTTGGAGGCGCCGAGAATCGCGGATCATATGTTTACCTCGGCGGCCGGTGCATTGACCTGCGTCTCAGTAAGAGTAAGCATTGTAAACAAATGCGAGAGTGAATCTCGCCGAAGATCGGAGCAGGCTTTGCCTGTTGGAAAGAGGACGGAGCTTGACCCCTCTGCACTTCCCCCAGAATCGCTAAAACGAACTCATCTCGTCGAGCTATTTTGCGGGTTTCTAACATGCCTGTGCTTGCTGCCTGTGCTTGCTGTGCTGCCTGTGCTTGCTGCCTGTGCTTGCTGTGCTGCCTGTGTTTGCTGTGCTGCCTGTGCTTGCTGTGCTGCCTGTGCTGCCTGTGCTGCCTGTGCTCGCTGTGCTGCCTGTGCTGCCTGTGCTTGCTACCTGTGCTTGCTGTGCCGCCAGTGCTTGCTGCCTGTGCTTGCTGTGTTGCCTGTGTTTGCTGTGCTGCCTGTGCTTGCTGCCTGTGCTTGCTGTGCTGCCTGTGCTCGCTGTGCTGCCTGTGCTTGCTGCCTGTGCTTGCTGTGCTGCCTGTGCTTGCTGCCTGTGCATTCTGCCTGTGCTTGCTCTGCTGCCTGTGGTTGCTGCCTGTGGTTGCTGTGCTGCCTGTGCTGTGCTGCCTGTGCTTGCTGTGCTGCCTGTGCTTGCTGCCTGTGCTGTGCTGCCTGTGCTTGCTGTGCTACCTGGGTTTGCTGTGCTGCCTGTGCTTGCTGCCTGTGCTTGCTGTGCTGCCTGTGCTGCCTGTGCTGCCTGTGCTCGCTGTGCTGCCTGTGCTGCCTGTGCTTGCTACCTGTGCTTGCTGTGCCGCCAGTGCTTGCTGCCTGTGCTTGCTGTGTTGCCTGTGTTTGCCGTGCTGCCTGTGCTTGCTGCCTGTGCTTGCTGTGCTGCCTGTGCTCGCTGTGCTGCCTGTGCTGCCTGTGCTGTGCTGCCTGTGCTTGCTGTGCCGCCTGTGCTTGCTGTCTGTGCTTGCAGTGTTGCCTGTGCTTGCTGCCTGTGCTGCCTGTGCTGCCTGTGCTGCCTGTGCTTGCTGTGCTGCCTGTGCTTGCTGCCTGCCCTTGCTGTACTGCCTGTGCTTGCTGTGCTGCCTGTGCTTGCTGCCTGTGCTTGCTGTGCTGCCTGTGCTTGCTGTACTGCCTGTGCTTGCTGTGCTGCCTGTGCTTGCTGCCTGTGCTTGCTGTGCTGTCTGTGCTTGCTGCCTGTGCTTGCTGTGCTGCCTGTGCAAGCTGCCTGTTCTTGCTGTGCTGCCTGTGCTTGCTGTGCTGCCTGTGCTGCCTGTGCAAGCTGCCTGTGCTTGCTGGGCTGCCTGTGCTTGCTGCCTGTGCTTGCTGTGCTGCCTGTGCTTGCTGCCTGTGCTTGCTGTGCTGCCAGTGTTTGCTGTGCTGCCTGTGCTTGCTGCCTGTGCTTGCTGCCTGTGCTTGCTGTGCTGCCTGTGCTTGCTGCCTGTGCTTGCTGTGCTGCCAGTGTTTGCTGTGCTGCCTGTGCTTGCTGCCTGTGCTTGCTGTGCTGCCTGTGCTTGCTGTGATGCCTGTGCTTGCTGCCTGTGCTTGCTGTGCTCCCTGTGCTTGCTGCCTGTGCTTGCTGTGCTGCCTGTGCTTGCTGCGCTGCCTGTGCTGGCTGTGCTGCCTGTGCTTGCTGCCTGTGCTTGCTGTGCTGCCTGTACTTTTTGTGCTGCCTGTGCTGCCTGTGCTGCCTGTGCTGCCTGTGCTTGCTGCCTGTGCTTGCTGTGCTGCCTGTACTTGCTGTGCTGCCTGTGCTTGCTGTGCTGCCTGTGTTTGCTGTGCTGCCTGTGCTTGCTGTGCTGCCTGTGCTTGCTGCCTGTGCTTGCTATGCTGCCTGTGCTTGCTGTGCTGCCTGTGCTTGCTGCCTGTGCATTCTGCCTGTGCTTGCTCTGCTGCCTGTGGTTGCTGCCTGTGGTTGCTGTGCTGCCTGTGCTGTGCTGCCTGTGCTTGCTGTGCTGCCTGTGCTTGCTGTGCTGCCTGTGCTTGCTGCCTGTGCTGTGCTGCCTGTGCTTGCTGTGCTACCTGGGTTTGCTGTGCTGCCTGTGCTTGCTGCCTGTGCTTGCTTTGCTGCCTGTGCTTGCTGTGCTGCCTGTACTTGCTGTGCTGCCTGTGCTTGCTGCCTGTGTTTGCTGTGCTGCCTGTGCTTGCTGTGCTGCCTGTGCTTGCTGTGCTGCCTGTGCTTGCTGCCTGTGCTTGCTGCCTGTGCTTGCTGTGCTGCCTGTGCTTGCTGCCTGTGCTTGCTGTGCTGCCTGTGCTTGCTGCCAGTCCTTGCTGTGCTGCCTGTGTTTGCTGTGCTGCCTGTGCTTGCTGCCTGTTCTTGCTGCCTGTGCTTGCTGTGCTGCCTGTGCTTGCTGTGCTGCTTGTGTTTGCTGTGCTGCCTGTGCTTGCTGTGCTGCCTGTGCTTGCTGCGTGTGCTTGCTATGCTGCCTGTGCTTGCTGCCTGTGCTTGCTGTGCTGCCTGTGCTTGCTGCCTGTGCTTGCTATGCTGCCTGTGTTTGCTGTGCTGCCTGTGCTTGCTGTGCTGCCTGTGCTTGCTGCCTGTGCTTGCTGTGCTGCCTGTGCTTGCTGCCTGTGCTTGCTGTGCTGCCTGTGCTTGCTGCCTGTGCTTGCTGTGCTGCCTGTGCTCGCTGTGCTGCTTGTGCTGCCTGTGCTGTGCTGCCTGTGCTTGCTGTGCTGCCTGTACTTTTTGTGCTGCCTGTGCTGCCTGTGCTGCCTGTGCTTGCTGCCTGTGCTTGCTGCCTGTGCTTGCTGTGCTGCCTGTACTTGCTGTGCTGCCTGTGCTTGCTGTGCTGCCTGTGTTTGCTGTGCTGCCTGTGCTTGCTGTGCTGCCTGTGCTTGCTGCCTGTGCTTGCTATGCTGCCTGTGCTTGCTGTGCTGCCTGTGCTTGCTGCCTGTGCATTCTGCCTGTGCTTGCTCTGCTGCCTGTGGTTGCTGCCTGTGGTTGCTGTGCTGCCTGTGCTGTGCTGCCTGTGCTTGCTGTGCTGCCTGTGCTTGCTGTGCTGCCTGTGCTTGCTGCCTGTGCTGTGCTGCCTGTGCTTGCTGTGCTACCTGGGTTTGCTGTGCTGCCTGTGCTTGCTGCCTGTGCTTGCTTTGCTGCCTGTGCTTGCTGTGCTGCCTGTACTTGCTGTGCTGCCTGTGCTTGCTGCCTGTGTTTGCTGTGCTGCCTGTGCTTGCTGTGCTGCCTGTGCTTGCTGTGCTGCCTGTGCTTGCTGCCTGTGCTTGCTGCCTGTGCTTGCTGTGCTGCCTGTGCTTGCTGCCTGTGCTTGCTGTGCTGCCTGTGCTTGCTGCCAGTCCTTGCTGTGCTGCCTGTGTTTGCTGTACTGCCTGTGCTTGCTGCCTGTTCTTGCTGCCTGTGCTTGCTGTGCTGCCTGTGCTTGCTGTGCTGCTTGTGTTTGCTGTGCTGCCTGTGCTTGCTGTGCTGCCTGTGCTTGCTGCGTGTGCTTGCTATGCTGCCTGTGCTTGCTGCCTGTGCTTGCTGTGCTGCCTGTGCTTGCTGCCTGTGCTTGCTATGCTGCCTGTGTTTGCTGTGCTGCCTGTGCTTGCTATGCTGCCTGTGTTTGCTGTGCTGCCTGTGCTTGCTGTGCTGCCTGTGCTTGCTGCCTGTGCTTGCTGTGCTGCCTGTGCTTGCTGCCTGTGCTTGCTGTGCTGCCTGTGCTTGCTGCCTGTGCTTGCTGTGCTGCCTGTGCTCGCTGTGCTGCTTGTGCTGCCTGTGCTGTGCTGCCTGTGCTTGCTGTGCCGCCTGTGCTTGCTGTCTGTGCTTGCAGTGTTGCCTGTGCTTGCTGCCTGTGCTGCCTGTGCTTGCTGCCTGTGCTTGCTGCCTGTGCTGCCTGTGCTGCCTGTGCTTGCTGTGCTGCCTATGCTTGCTGCGTGCCCTTGCTGTACTGCCTGTGCTTGCTGTGCTGCCTGTGCTTGCTGCCTGTGCCTGCTGTGCTGCCTGTGCTTGCTGTACTGCCTGTGCTTGCTGTGCTGCCTGTGCTTGCTGCCTGTGCTTGCTGTGCTGCCTGTGCTTGCTGCCAGTCCTTGCTGTGCTGCCTGTGTTTGCTGTACTGCCTGTGCTTGCTGCCTGTTCTTGCTGCCTGTGCTTGCTGTGCTGCCTGTGCTTGCTGTGCTGCTTGTGTTTGCTGTGCTGCCTGTGCTTGCTGTGCTGCCTGTGCTTGCTGCGTGTGCTTGCTATGCTGCCTGTGCTTGCTGCCTGTGCTTGCTGTGCTGCCTGTGCTTGCTGCCTGTGCTTGCTATGCTGCCTGTGTTTGCTGTGCTGCCTGTGCTTGCTATGCTGCCTGTGTTTGCTGTGCTGCCTGTGCTTGCTGTGCTGCCTGTGCTTGCTGCCTGTGCTTGCTGTGCTGCCTGTGCTTGCTGCCTGTGCTTGCTGTGCTGCCTGTGCTTGCTGCCTGTGCTTGCTGTGCTGCCTGTGCTCGCTGTGCTGCTTGTGCTGCCTGTGCTGTGCTGCCTGTGCTTGCTGTGCCGCCTGTGCTTGCTGTCTGTGCTTGCAGTGTTGCCTGTGCTTGCTGCCTGTGCTGCCTGTGCTTGCTGCCTGTGCTTGCTGCCTGTGCTGCCTGTGCTGCCTGTGCTTGCTGTGCTGCCTATGCTTGCTGCGTGCCCTTGCTGTACTGCCTGTGCTTGCTGTGCTGCCTGTGCTTGCTGCCTGTGCCTGCTGTGCTGCCTGTGCTTGCTGTACTGCCTGTGCTTGCTGTGCTGCCTGTGCTTGCTGCCTGTGCTTGCTGTGCTGCCTGTGCTTGCTGCCTGTGCTTGCTGTGCTGCCTGTGCAAGCTGCCTGTTCTTGCTGTGCTGCCTGTGCTTGCTGTGCTGCCTGTGCTTGCTGCCTGTGCTTGCTGTGCTGCCTGTGCTGCCTGTGCAAGCTGCCTGTGCTTGCTGGGCTGCCTGTGCTTGCTGCCTGTGCTTGCTGTGCTTGCTGTGCTGCCTGTGTTTGCTGTGCTGCCTGTGCTTGCTGCCTGTGCTTGCTGCCTGTGCTTGCTGTGCTGCCTGTGCTTGCTGCCTGTGCTTGCTGTGCTGCCAGTGTTTGCTGTGCTGCCTGTGCTTGCTGCCTGTGCTTGCTGCCTGTGCTTGCTGTGCTGCCTGTGCTTGCTGCCTGTGCTTGCTGTGCTGCCAGTGTTTGCTGTGCTGCCTGTGCTTGCTGCCTGTGCTTGCTGTGCTGCCTGTGCTTGCTGTGATGCCTGTGCTTGCTGCCTGTACTTGCTGTGCTCCCTGTGCTTGCTGCCTGTGCTTGCTGTGCTGCCTGTGCTTGCTGCGCTGCCTGTGCTGGCTGTGCTGCCTGTGCTTGCTGCCTGTGCTTGCTGTGCTGCCTGTACTTTTTGTGCTGCCTGTGCTGCCTGTGCTGCCTGTGCTGCCTGTGCTTGCTGCCTGTGCTTGCTGTGCTGCCTGTACTTGCTGTGCTAACCTTAAGTCTATACACTCACACTTGCATACCGCGTACACGCATTCGTTCCTTATACTATATATATATTGTCATGAGTCGGTGTATTGGGTGGGGACGACGGTGATTCCAAGGCGAGGAATATTCTACTTGAAGTTACCGCTCGACGGTACCACGCATGCGCTAGGCACAGGCCGTAATATACAAGTATAGGCGCATACGAAGCCCGGAGTAGAAGGAAAATGACATGATTTTAACTCTATTACTCTAACGGTACGCCGGCTGCGATAGGCACAGGCCGTAATATACAAGTATAGGCGCAACCGGAGATCGGAGTAGCAAGAACAAGAAAAATACTAGGCTAATAAGTTAAAAGTTACGCTGGGACGTAACAGCGTGCTGGGCTCACCTGTGCTTGGTGTTCTGCCTGTGCTTGCTGTGCTGCCTGTGCTTGCTGCCTGTGCTTGCTGTGCTGCCTGTGCTGTGCTGCCTGTGCTTGCTGTGCTGCCTGTGTTTGCTGTGCTGCCTGTGCTTGCTGTGCTGCCTGTGCTGGCTGCCTGTGCTTGCTGTGCTGCCTGTGTTTGCTGCCTGTGCTTGCTGTGCTGCCTGTGCTTGCTGCCTGTGCTGCCTGTGCTTGCTGCCTGTGTTTGCTGTGCTGCCCGTGCTTGCTGCCTGTGCTTGCTGTGCTGCCTGTGCTGCCAGTGCTTGCTGCCTGTGCTTGCTGTGCTGCCAGTGCTTGCTGCATGTGCTTGCTGTGCTGCCTGTGCTTGGTGTGCTGCCTGTGCTTGCTGCCTGTGCTTGCTGTGCTGCCTGTGCTTGCTGCCTGTGCTGCCTGTGCTTGCTGCCTGTGTTTGCTGTGCTGCCTGTGCTTGCTGTGCTGCCTGTGCTTGCTGCCTGTGCTTGCTGTGCTGCCTGTGCTTGCTGCCTGTGCTTGCTGTGCTGCCTGTGCTTGCTGTGCTGCCTGTGTTTGCTGTGCTGCCTGTGCTTGCTGCCTCTGCTTGCTGCCTGTGCTTGCTGTGCTGCCTGTGTTTGCTGTCTGTGCTTGCTGTGCTGCCTGTGTTTGCTGCCTGTGCTTGCTGTGCTGCCTGTGCTGTGCTGCCTATGCTTGCTGTGCTTGCTGTGCTGCCTGTTAGCGATGCATTTGGTTTCGCCCATAACACGCGGTAATTCGACAGTGGCAGACGACAGTGCGTTGCTGTGTCACCGGTTTTTGGAGGCGCCGAGAATCGCTGATCATATGTTTACCTCGGCGGCCGGTGCATTGACCTGCGTCTCAGTAAAAGTAAGCATTGTAAACAAATGCGAGAGTGAATCTCGCACAAAATCGGAGCAGGCTTTGCCTGTTGGAAAGAGGACGGAGCTTGACCCCTCTGCACTTCCCCCAGAATCGCTAAAACGAACACATCTCGGCGAGCTATTTTGCGGGTTTCTAACATGCCTGTGCTTGCTGTGCTGCCTGTGCTTGCTGCCTGTGCTTGCTGTGCTGCCTGTGCTTGCTGCCTGTGCTTGCTGTGCTGCCTGTGCTTGCTGCCTGTGCTTGCTGTGCTGCCTGTGCTTGCTGCCTGTGCTTGCTGTGCTGCCTGTGCTTGCTGCCTGTGTTTGCTGTCTGTGTTTGCTGTGCTGCCTGTGCTTGCTGCCTGTGCTTGCTGTGCTGCCTGTGCTTGCTGCCTGTGCTTGCTGTGCTGCCAGTGCATGCTGCCTGTGCTTGCTGTGCTGCCTGTGCTTGGTGTGCTGCCTGTGCTTACTGTGCTGCCTGTGCTTGCTGCCTGTGCTTGCTGTGCTGCCTGTGCTTGCTGCCTGTGCTTGCTGTGCTGCCTGTGCTTGCTGCCTGTCCTTGCTGCCTGTGCATGCTGCCTGTGCTTGCTGTGCTGCCTGTGCTTGCTGTGCTGCCTGTGCTGTGCTGCCTATGCTTGCTGTGCTGCCTGTTAGCGATGCATTTGATTTCGCCCATAACACGCGGTAATTCGACAGTGGCACACGACAGTGAGTTGCTGTGTCACCTGTTTTTGGAGGCGCCGAGAGTCGCGGATCATATGTTTACCTCGGCGGCCGGTGCATTGACCTGCGTCTCAGTAAGAGTAAGCATTGTAAACAAATGCGAGAGTGAATCTCGCAGAAGATCGGAGCAGGCTTTGCCTGTTGGAAAGAGGACGGAGCTTTACCCCTCTGCACTTCCCCCAGAATCGCTAAAACGAACACATCTCGTCGAGCTATTTTGCGGGTTTCTAACATGCCTGTGCTTGCTGTGCTGCCTGTGCTTGGTGTGCTGCCTGTGCTTGCTGCCTGTGCTTGCTGCCTGTGCTTGCTGTGCTGCCTGTGCTTGCTGCCTGTGCTTGCTGTGCTGCCTGTGCTTGCTGTACTTGCTGTACTGCCTGTGCTTGCTTTGTTGCCTGTGCTTGCTGTGCTGCCTGTGCTGCCTGTGCTTGCTGCCTGTGCTTGCTGTGCTGCCTGTGCTTGCTGCCTGTGCTTGCTGTGCTGCCTGTCCTTGCTGCCTGTGCTTGCTGTGCTGCCTGTGCTTACTGTGCTGCCTGTGCTTGGTGTGCTGCCTGTGCTGCCTGTGCTTGCTGTGCTGCCTGTGCTTGCTGCCTGTGCTTGCTGTGCTGCCTGTGCTTGGTGTGCTGCGTGTGCTTGCTGTGCTGCCTGTGCTTGCTGCCTGTGCTTGCTGCCTGTGCTTGCTGCCTGTGCTTGCTGTGCAGCCTGTGCTTGCTGTGCTGCCTGTGCTTGCTGCCTGTGTTTGCTGTGCTGCCTGTGCTTGCTGTGCTGCCTGTGCTGCCTGTGCTTACTGTGCTGCCTGTGCTTGGTGTGCTGCCTGTGCTGCCTGTGCTTGCTGTGCTGCCTGTTAGCGATGCATTTGATTTCGCCCATAACACGCGGTAATTCGACAGTGGCACACGACAGTGCGTTGCTGTGTCACCTGTTTTTGGAGGCGCCGAGTGTCGCGGATCATATGTTTACCTCGGCGGCCGGTGCATTGACCTGCGTCTCAGTAAGAGTAAGCATTGTAAACAAATGCGAGAGTGAATCTCGCCGAAGATCGGAACAGGCTTTGCCTGTTGGAAAGAGGACGGAGCTTGACCCCTCTGCACTTCCCCCAGAATCGCTAAAACGAACACATCTCGTCGAGCTATTTTGCGGGTTTCTAACATGCCTGTGCTTGCTGCCTGTGCTTGCTGTGCTGCCTGTGCTTGCTGCCTGTGCTTGCTGCCTGTGCTTGCTGTGCTGCCTGCGCTTGCTGCCTGTGCTTGCTATACTTGCTGTGCTGCCTGTACCTGCTGTGCTGCCTGTGCTTGCTGTGCTGCCTGTGCTTGCTGCCTGTGCTTGCTGTGCTGCCTGTGCTTGCTGCCTGTGCTTGCTGTGCTGCCTGTGCTTGCTGCCTGTGCTTGCTGTGCTGCCTGTTAGCGATGCATTTGATTTCGCCCATAACACGCGGTAATTCGACAGTGGCACACGACAGTGCGTTGCTGTGTCACCTGTTTTTGGAGGCGCCGAGAATCGCGGATCATATGTTTACCTCGGCGGCCGGTGCATTGACCTGCGTCTCAGTAAGAGTAAGCATTGTAAACAAATGCGAGAGTGAATCTCGCCGAAGATCGGAGCAGGCTTTGCCTGTTGGAAAGAGGACGGAGCTTGACCCCTCTGCACTTCCCCCAGAATCGCTAAAACGAACTCATCTCGTCGAGCTATTTTGCGGGTTTCTAACATGCCTGTGCTTGCTGCCTGTGCTTGCTGTGCTGCCTGTGCTTGCTGCCTGTGCTTGCTGTGCTGCCTGTGTTTGCTGTGCTGCCTGTGCTGCCTGTGCTGCCTGTGCTCGCTGTGCTGCCTGTGCTGCCTGTGCTTGCTACCTGTGCTTGCTGTGCCGCCAGTGCTTGCTGCCTGTGCTTGCTGTGTTGCCTGTGTTTGCTGTGCTGCCTGTGCTTGCTGCCTGTGCTTGCTGTGCTGCCTGTGCTCGCTGTGCTGCCTGTGCTGCCTGTGCTGTGCTGCCTGTGCTTGCTGTGCCGCCTGTGCTTGCTGTCTGTGCTTGCAGTGTTGCCTGTGCTTGAGCCTGTGCTTGCTGTGCTGCCTGTGCTTGCTGCCTGTGCTGCCTGTGCTGCCTGTGCTTGCTGTGCTGCCTGTGCTTGCTGCCTGCCCTTGCTGTACTGCCTGTGCTTGCTGTGCTGCCTGTGCTTGCTGCGTGTGCTTGCTGTGCTGCCTGTGCTTGCTGTACTGCCTGTGCTTGCTGTGCTGCCTGTGCTTGCTGCCTGTGCTTGCTGTGCTGCCTGTGCTTGCTGCCTGTGCTTGCTGTGCTGCCTGTGCAAGCTGCCTGTTCTTGCTGTGCTGCCTGTGCTTGCTGTGCTGCCTGTGCTGCCTGTGCAAGCTGCCTGTGCTTGCTGGGCTGCCTGTGCTTGCTGTGCTTGCTGTGCTGCCTGTGTTTGCTGTGCTGCCTGTGCTTGCTGCCTGTGCTTGCTGCCTGTGCTTGCTGTGCTGCCTGTGCTTGCTGCCTGTGCTTGCTGTGCTGCCAGTGTTTGCTGTGCTGCCTGTGCTTGCTGTGCTGCCTGTGCTTGCTGCCTGTGCTTGCTGTGCTGCCAGTGTTTGCTGTGCTGCCTGTGCTTGCTGCCTGTGCTTGCTGTGCTGCCTGTGCTTGCTGTGATGCCTGTGCTTGCTGCCTGTGCTTGCTGTGCTCCCTGTGCTTGCTGCCTGTGCTTGCTGTGCTGCCTGTGCTTGCTGCGCTGCCTGTGCTGGCTGTGCTGCCTGTGCTTGCTGCCTGTGCTTGCTGTGCTGCCTGTACTTTTTGTGCTGCCTGTGCTGCCTGTGCTGCCTGTGCTGCCTGTGCTTGCTGCCTGTGCTTGCTGTGCTGCCTGTACTTGCTGTGCTGCCTGTGCTTGCTGTGCTGCCTGTGTTTGCTGTGCTGCCTGTGCTTGCTGTGCTGCCTGTGCTTGCTGCCTGTGCTTGCTATGCTGCCTGTGCTTGCTGTGCTGCCTGTGCTTGCTGCCTGTGCTTGCTGTGCTGCCTGTGCTTGCTGCCTGTGCATTCTGCCTGTGCTTGCTCTGCTGCCTGTGGTTGCTGCCTGTGGTTGCTGTGCTGCCTGTGCTGTGCTGCCTGTGCTTGCTGTGCTGCCTGTGCTGCCTGTGCTTGCTGCCTGTGCTGTGCTGCCTGTGCTTGCTGTGCTACCTGGGTTTGCTGTGCTGCCTGTGCTTGCTGCCTGTGCTTGCTGTGCTGCCTGTGCTGCCTGTGCTGCCTGTGCTCGCTGTGCTGCCTGTGCTGCCTGTGCTTGCTACCTGTGCTTGCTGTGCCGCCAGTGCTTGCTGCCTGTGCTTGCTGTGTTGCCTGTGTTTGCCGTGCTGCCTGTGCTTGCTGCCTGTGCTTGCTGTGCTGCCTGTGCTCGCTGTGCTGCCTGTGCTGCCTGTGCTGTGCTGCCTGTGCTTGCTGTGCCGCCTGTGCTTGCTGTCTGTGCTTGCAGTGTTGCCTGTGCTTGCTGCCTGTGCTGCCTGTGCTGCCTGTGCTGCCTGTGCTTGCTGTGCTGCCTGTGCTTGCTGCCTGCCCTTGCTGTACTGCCTGTGCTTGCTGTGCTGCCTGTGCTTGCTGCCTGTGCTTGCTGTGCTGCCTGTGCTTGCTGTACTGCCTGTGCTTGCTGTGCTGCCTGTGCTTGCTGCCTGTGCTTGCTGTGCTGTCTGTGCTTGCTGCCTGTGCTTGCTGTGCTGCCTGTGCAAGCTGCCTGTTCTTGCTGTGCTGCCTGTGCTTGCTGTGCTGCCTGTGCTGCCTGTGCAAGCTGCCTGTGCTTGCTGGGCTGCCTGTGCTTGCTGCCTGTGCTTGCTGTGCTGCCTGTGCTTGCTGCCTGTGCTTGCTGTGCTGCCAGTGTTTGCTGTGCTGCCTGTGCTTGCTGTGCTGCCTGTGCTTGCTGCCTGTGCTTGCTGTGCTGCCAGTGTTTGCTGTGCTGCCTGTGCTTGCTGCCTGTGCTTGCTGTGCTGCCTGTGCTTGCTGTGATGCCTGTGCTTGCTGCCTGTGCTTGCTGTGCTCCCTGTGCTTGCTGCCTGTGCTTGCTGTGCTGCCTGTGCTTGCTGCGCTGCCTGTGCTGGCTGTGCTGCCTGTGCTTGCTGCCTGTGCTTGCTGTGCTGCCTGTACTTTTTGTGCTGCCTGTACTTTTTGTGCTGCCTGTGCTGCCTGTGCTGCCTGTGCTGCCTGTGCTTGCTGCCTGTGCTTGCTGTGCTGCCTGTGCTTGCTGTGCTGCCTGTGTTTGCTGTGCTGCCTGTGCTTGCTGTGCTGCCTGTGCTTGCTGCCTGTGCTTGCTATGCTGCCTGTGCTTGCTGTGCTGCCTGTGCTTGCTGCCTGTGCATTCTGCCTGTGCTTGCTCTGCTGCCTGTGGTTGCTGCCTGTGGTTGCTGTGCTGCCTGTGCTTGCTGTGCTGCCTGTGCTTGCTGCCTGTGCTGTGCTGCCTGTGCTTGCTGTGCTACCTGGGTTTGCTGTGCTGCCTGTGCTTGCTGCCTGTGCTTGCTTTGCTGCCTGTGCTTGCTGTGCTGCCTGTACTTGCTGTGCTGCCTGTGCTTGCTGCCTGTGTTTGCTGTGCTGCCTGTGCTTGCTGTGCTGCCTGTGCTTGCTGTGCTGCCTGTGCTTGCTGCCTGTGCTTGCTGTGCTGCCTGTGCTTGCTGCCTGTGCTTGCTGTGCTGCCTGTGCTTGCTGCCAGTCCTTGCTGTGCTGCCTGTGTTTGCTGTGCTGCCTGTGCTTGCTGCCTGTTCTTGCTGCCTGTGCTTGCTGTGCTGCCTGTGCTTGCTGTGCTGCTTGTGTTTGCTGTGCTGCCTGTGCTTGCTGTGCTGCCTGTGCTTGCTGCGTGTGCTTGCTATGCTGCCTGTGCTTGCTGCCTGTGCTTGCTGTGCTGCCTGTGCTTGCTGCCTGTGCTTGCTATGCTGCCTGTGTTTGCTGTGCTGCCTGTGCTTGCTGTGCTGCCTGTGCTTGCTGCCTGTGCTTGCTGTGCTGCCTGTGCTTGCTGCCTGTGCTTGCTGTGCTGCCTGTTAGCGATGCATTTGATTTCGCCCATAACACGCGGTAATTCTACAGTGGCACACTACAGTGCGTTGCTGTGTCACCTGTTTTTGGAGGCGCCGAGAGTCGCGGATCATATGTTTACCTCGGCGGCCGTTGCATTGACCTGCGTCTCAGTAAGAGTAAGCATTGTAAACAAATGCGAGTGTGAATCTGGCCGAAGATCGGAGCAGGCTTTGCCTGTTGTCAAGAGGACGGAGCTGGACCCCTCTGCACTTCCCCCAGAATCGCTAAAACGAACACATCTCGTCGAGCTATTTTGCGGGTTTCTAACATCAGAAGTGGGATATAGTGAATTTTACGCGCCTTAGCTGCAAAGCTAATTCTTGATTCATTTTCGTTGATTTTATTGTGCTGTGGATTGTGTCGTGTTGTGTTTCTTTGTGTGCTTTTGTTGGTTTCCTCGTTTTAATTTTTTTCCCTTTCGTTTTGTTCGGCACGTGATCGGGACACTAAAAAATGGAGAACTCGCGTGCTCCCCCGTCCTTGGAGGACATCATCCGCCAAGTGGTAGCCGAAATTGCAAGAGGCGTAATGCCGGCTACCCCGAAGATTATTAATGCAACGACACCTCCTCTTTTGGATATGGTGCCGCAATTCCGTGGTACCGAACTGAATGACGACGCTAATGCTTGGTGCAACGAAGTGGAACATATCACTCGTGATTCGACCCCGCAACAGCGGTTGAGTGCCGCCACCCATGCGCTTGCGGGTTCTGCTAAAGCATGGTACCAAGAATGGAAAGGGAGACCCCGAACGTGGGACAAATTCAAGGAGGACTTGTGCGCCATTTTCGGTCCGCAGAAGAAACTCCACGAATGCTTGCTACAGGCGCTGACCTATAACAGCGACGGCGCGACCACCTACGTGGAATATGCAAGGAAAAAAGCGGGCTATCTCGAGTAGGCGCGTGTAGCATTTCGACCCGATGAATTGGTGGAGCTGACAATAAGCACAATCACAGATCAGAACGTGCGACAGGCCATGCTGTCCGCGAATTACGCGACGCCATCGGCGCTGATCACGGGCACGACCAATTTCGTAAAAGAAACGAAACCAAGGGAAAGATTTGCACGCGATGGCGGAGAACGCGCTCCGAACCGACAAGACGGCAGATGCTACCAATGCAATGAGCTGGGACATTAACGGGTGAATTGCCCGAAAAGGAGAAAATTATTACCGCAACGGGAAACTCCCAGCGTAACTAACTGCAATTTTTGCAAAAAGAGGGGCCATACCGAATCGCAATGTTGGGCGAAGCAGCGAACTGCCCAAAACCATCAAGGTTCGAAGAAACCCGATGCCAACGTGTGCTACTCAGTAGAACACAAACTGACACCAATACTATTGAGACAGATGATCGTACGACGCTGTTTGATCGACAATGGCGCAACATGTTCCCTCGTGAGAGAAAGTGTTGCCGACCGGGCAAACTGCAAAGTAAACGCGTACACGACGACAATACAAGGACTGTGTGAGTCTAGCACGACGACCGTCGGATGCACATCAGCATTAATTCAGACGGAGGATGTGTCCACTGAGTTGGATTTGTTTGTTGTCCCGGATACTGCAATACCGCACGAGGTCATCATCGGGAAGAATGTCCTGGAGCATGCCGATCTACGCATTGTGACGGAACCTGATGGGCCGACGAGGCTTCAACGGTGCGGACTTGTCACGGCAGAAAGGAACGAGGCTACAACGAAGGCACCGTGCTTCACACTCGACGTTGCGAACGATTCTCTTAGAGATCTTTTAAGAAAATTCGAGCGAATGTTGACCACTGGTAATCACGGGCGGTCCGTAAGTACGGCGGAACTCAAAATAATTACTCAGGAGAACAAGGTAATAAATTACCACCCTTACCGTCTGTCACTTTCGGAACGGGAGAAATTAAGGGGGATCATAGATGACCTCATAAGTAACGGCATAATACGCGAAAGCAACTCGCCGTTTGCAAGCCCCGTTATCTTAGTGAAAAAGAAAAATGGAGAGGACCGTCTGTGCGTGGATTTCGGGGCGTTAAATAGAATTACGGTTCAAGACAGATACCCTTTACCACTAATCGACGATCAATTGGATCGTTTGGGAAAGGGTAGGGTATTTACTACGATAGACATGGCCGCGGAATTTCACCAAATACCCATTGCCGCCGATTCAATTTGTAAGACTGCCTTTGTTACCCCCGACGGGCATTATGAGTATATCCGTATGCCCTTCGGCCTTTGTAATGCGCCCGCTGTCTTTCAGAGAGCCATTAACGCGGCTCTAGGCAACCTAAGAAATAGCATCGCATTAGTCTATATGGACGATATTTTGATCCCATCGCAAACGGTCGAGGAAGGGCTACAGAGTTTAGAGCGCGTGTTGGAGGTATTGGACAAGGCAGGATTCACGTTAAACATCGCAAAATGTAAATTTTTTGAAACTTCGATCAATTACCTGGGTCGAGAGATATCATCCGAAGGCATAAAGCCAGGCAAAGAAAAAGTTAAAGCCCTAGTAGAATCACCAGTTCCGAACAATGTGAAGCAGATAAGACAATTTATTGGCCTAGCGAGTTATTTCCGGAAGTTTGTACCTGAATTCGCGGTGCGAACGGCGTGCTTGACCAAATTAACAAAACATAATGAGCCGTGGGTATGGGGTAAAGAACAGGAAGAAGCGCGATCGTACATCATAGACAAACTGAGTACACACTCTTTGCTCGTAATATTGGACCCAACGCGAGATACGGAGCTCCACACCGACGCTAGTTCCTTTGGATATGGTGCAATACTCTTCCAAAGAGTGGAAAAGGAACTACGCGTGGTCGCATATTTTAGTCGTCGAACCAGCCCAGAGGAATCGCGCTATCATTCGTATGAACTAGAGACACTCGCGATTGTGAACGCACTGAAATACTTCCGCGTATATCTGCTTGGTATGCAGTTTAAAATTGTCACCGACTGTAATGCCATTAAGGCTACGCAAAACAAAAAAGATTTATTACCACGCGTAGCTCGTTGGTGGATATTTCTACAAGACTTTTCCTTTGATCTTGAATATAGGAAAGGCAAATACGTAGAGCACGTGGATTATTTAAGTAGAAATCCGTGTAAAAACTATCGCGTAAACGTAATTTGTGAGGGCTCCTGGCTAGAAATCGCGCAGAAAAATGATGAAGAAACGCAAAACATGATCGAGCGGGTAAAGTCGAACGAAACTGTTATTACGGATTTCGAGCTAAGAGACGGTATACTGTGTCGAAAAACACTCCGGGACACAGGTCGAGTGATCTACCGAAGCTTTGTCCCGAAGGGAAGCCGCCTTGGTTTGTTGCGTCTGTACCATGACGAAAACTGTCATGCAGGCTGTTTGGGAATGCCGCGACGCCGACCAATCGTCGTCGCGGCATCCTCAAGGCGGCCTGAGGGCCGAGTCACACGCGGCTTTCATGCGAGCGCGCCTTTATCGCGCGCGGCACGCGGGCGGCGTTTCCGCCGAATCGGGCGGCCATTATCGTCTCAGCAGTTATAGAGAACACACACGGATTATTGCATTTAGCTTTTCTAGTTTGTCTCGCACATTGCTATTACCAGGGTTTCACTCAGTGTATCACGGTTTATTTCTCATTCATCTCAGGCGAAGCACATAAGAATACACACGGTACATCGACACTAGACGACTCAGGCTCTGCACGCGGCGCCAATCGTGCACGTGCACCGGCAAAGGTATAAATCATTGTACGGCGGATACAATTCATACAATTGACTATCTCGCTCATTATAATTGCTACTCTCACTACCGTAGAGCACCTGTGACCATTATTTTATAGACAATAAAGACTCTGTTAAACGGACATTATGTAGACCACGTGGAAACATAACCTCTCCACCGCCAATAGATCTTCTCATTTCCCCCCTTTCCTCTTTCCTTTCATTCCCTCTCATCTCCTCACAACGGGAATCGCGAGATTCTCGAACATTTGGTCCTTCGAGCCGGATTGGCGGTGTGAGAGTGTCCATTGTGGTCAAAAGTGAAAAGTGCAACGACTCAGTGAAACTGTGTGAACATTGACTCAATGTGTAGTGACTCTATGTGTTCTCCTCTCACGGTGGTTGAAATCGACAAGCTTCTGTTCGTGGGCTTATACAATTGATATTCAACAGGTTTCAACTCAGGGTTCTGATCACGGTTCATCTATAGGCAGCGCAAGGATTACATCACCATGTCCTCACAGGAGACGACGCAGGAGGACGTTGAGGTTGCGTCTGACAACAGCCCCATCTCACCTGCCACACTCACCATCCCTCCGTTGGCAGTGACTACCAAAGGCGGCACCAGCAAGAAGCGAGCAACTTCACCTGCCAGTCTCTCATCAGAGATGCTACTCAAGGTGAAGACGCAAATGAGCAGAGTGAACTTGCTCAAGCAAATGGGCCAAGCGATCCCCGCCAATATGTCCACAACCTCACTCAAGCAGGTGACCACATTGAGGGACACAATCATGGAGGTACACACGGAGTTCTCCAAGGAACACGCGCACCTTGAGGCAGTCTGGCCCAAGAACAGCCTTGAGCACGAGTACTTCAGACTGGACTACCACAACCTAGAATCAGTCATTGTGTTCAGGGCCAGACTTGCTTTGTCCGGTCTGGAGAACGATCTCATGGAGGCGACTCAAGGGCGCCAGCACATGGAAGAAGGAGCCACAACCACCAAGCTGCCGGAAATCTCACTTCCCACATTCGCTGGAGAGTATGAGCAGTGGCCGTCATTTGCGGAACTGTTCGATTCCCTAGTGAGGATGAACACAAGGTTAACATCTATTCAAAAACTGCACTACCTGCGTGGTTGCTTGACTGGGCCAGCCGCACAGGTGGTGCAGGGACTCCCTCTCGCAGCCGACTCCTTCACCACATCATGGGATCTCCTCAAGGCAAGATATGAGAACAAGCGCCTACACATACAGGCACATTTGGATCGACTCTTCAACCTCACGACACCAGCGATCAAGGACGCAGACACACTCTCAACGCTGACCTCGACGGTGGTGGAGGCGACACGGGCCTTGAGAGTCCTGAGTGTCACCCACGATATGTGGGATTGTCTCGTCGTCCACCATGTGTTAAGGCATTTGGATGCAGCGTCCAGGGAAGCATGGGAGAACTCACTCGGCTCCACGCAAGACTTCCCTCGCTTCACCCAACTAGAGGACTTCCTGGTGTCCAGGACACGCACGCTTGAGCGCCTAGCAAAGGCTCCGGCACCGACACCCATCACGGCAACAACTCGCGCATCGGGCGCAAACACATCACGGAAGCCGGCACTGCACACGACACAATCGGCCACTTCCACCCGGCCAGCCACGGAATCCTCCGTTGCCTACCCCTGCGACGCCTGCCAGGGGAGGCATTATATTGTCCAGTGCCCTACCTTCCGGCTCATGTCGGTGAAGGAGCGGCATGTCATCGCCACAAACAAGCGCCTCTGCTACAACTGCCTGGGGCGCCATGCTGTGCGTGTCTGTCGTGCACGAACGTGTAAATCGTGTTCCGGCAGGCACCACACCATGCTACACGGAGCGCAGCCAACCACCGGCACCCAGGCAGCAAGCACCAGTGCGGAAGCTCATTAGGGAGCAAGCGCAATCGTCGGAGCATCAAGGACCAACACAAATGCTACGCTCCTGGCCACAGCGGTAGCACGGACACAATCACGGACAGGGACTCAACTCACTAGGATGTTATTCGACTCAGGGTCCGAACTCACCTTTATCACGGAACGGCTCATGGATGTACTCAGCATCCAACGGAGCCGATCGAGGGTTTCTATCACGGGCATTGGCGGCTCCAACGCGACAAGAACACGGGGCGTGGCAACGATTACCATCTGTTCGTTGCATTCATCTGCTAAAGTTACGGTCAGAGCTCACATCCTCGAGGAATTGACATCGATCCTACCATCATTCGATGCATCGCCTCAGTCATGGCCGCATTTACAAGGCTTGAGGTTAGCAGATCCGGATTTTCTCACGCCTCGCCCTATTGACATCCTCATAGGGGCAGACGCATATGGGCAGGCTATCAAGCCCAACATCATCAAGGGATCGCCATCAATGCCAATCGCTCAGCTTCCCATCTTCGGATGGCTTGTTCTTGGACCAGTAAGCACACCATCATCACGAGCTTACTCTTCTCACCACGTCACCCTTCACCACGACGACAATGCACTCCAAGAATTGCTGACGAAGTTCTGGGTGCAAGAAGAACTGCCATCAGACGTCTCCACCGTTCTCACACAGGAGGAACAAGAGTGTGAGGATCAATTCCTGTCCACGCATTCAAGAGACGCAACTGGGCGATACATTGTACGGATACCTCTCAAGGCGGAATCCAGCACATTAGGCGAATCACGGACTACAGCGCAACGGTGTTTGCAACGACTCCTTAAGAAGTTGGATCGGGGTGGTGAGTACAGCACATTGTACCATCAGTTCATGACCGAGTATCAACAACTCCATCACATGGTCAAGGCACCAGAAACATCCAAAACGGTGTCGCAGTATTATCTGCCTCATCATGGTGTCTTGAAGGAGAGCAGCTCAACAACGAAGCTGCGTGTTGTCTTCAACGGTTCTTGCCCTACCACCTCCGGGCTCTCGGTCAATGACATTATGCACACAGGTCCCAACTTACTTCTCAATATCACGGATGTACTCCTTTGGATACGCAAACACCGCCACATTTTCGCCACAGACATCACAAAGATGTACCGACAGATCAAGGTACATCACGATGATTGGGATTTACAGCGAATCCTGTGGTTGGATGAACAGCAAAGAGAAGTCCCGTACCAACTCACCACCGTAACCTATGGCACAAAGGCAGCACCATTCCTTGCAGTTCGGGCGCTCCTACAACTCATCAATGATGAGGGCCATAGATTTCCTTTGGCAATACCATCTATTTCTCACGGTCGGTACGTTGATGATATCTTTGGAGGCGCTGACACCGTGGAAGAACTCGTGGAAATCGCACAACAATTAAAGGAACTTTGCAACGCGGGCGGCTTCCCTCTTGCAAAATGGCATTCAACTCACTCAGATGTGTTAACCGCCACCTCTTCGGAAAACACACCAGGATCATTCATCTCTCTCGACGATTGCGCAACAAACATATTAGGACTCATGTGGAGCCCTCAAGAGGATAAATTCGTATTTACACCCAAGTCAGATCATCGCATGGAAAACCTCACAAAACGACGCATTTTATCTGAAGTGGCTCAGATATTTGATCCATTAGGCTTCGCATCACCTGTAATTATCAAGGCGAAAATGCTCCTTCAGGAGCTCTGGTTGCACAAAATTGGATGGGATGACAGCCTGCCATCCCAAATTTCTTCACGGTGGTTATCGCTCAGAGAAGACCTCACAAACTTGGCACTGCTCTCAGTACCAAGATGGCTTCACACGCTTGGGAGTACCACCATCACACTCCACGGCTTCTCTGACGCTTCGCAACTCGCCATGGCGGCGGTAGTTTACATTGCCGTTAACACACCGTCCACAGGAATAGTGACGTCACTAGTTTGTTCAAGGACCAAGGTAGCACCACTTAAAAGACTGACCATCCCGAGGTTGGAGCTTACGGCAGCGCTGCTACTCGCAAAGCTCACGAGATATGTCCAAGCCACACTAAACATGGACATAAGCTCAACCCATTAGTGGACGGATTCCCAGGTAACTCTCACATGGATCAAAGCCCATCCCTCTCGCTGGAAGGATTATGTCAGGAACAGGGTGTCGCAAATCCAAGAGCTCACCTCAAGATCTGAATGGAGACACGTACCTGGCACTTCCAACCCAGCGGATTGCGCCTCAAGGGGAATCACAACGGAGCAATTACGAACACATGAGCTGTGGTGGACGGGACCACCATGGCTCACTCAATCAGCGGACACATGGCCAACACAACCTACATCTCCTGACGAGTCTTCGGCCCTCGAGGCTCGACCAGGAATCTCATTGATTGTGGCCTCACCAAAAGTCGACTACCACTGGGGCCTCATATACCGCTACTCATCACTTGGTAAATTGCTCAGGATTACTGCTCTTTGTTTCAGAATTCGCTCACGGTTGAGAAAATGTTCTCTCTCATTACCATTAACGAACATTACACCATCTGACTTGGACATGGCAAGGATTTTCTGGATAAAGGCGACTCAATCGGCATACTTCTCACACGAATTGAAGCAACTGGAATCGCACACACAACTGCCGAACAATCACGCTCTTCACCGATTGACGGCTTACATCGATGACCAAGGGGTCGTGCGAGTGGGAGGTCGACTCAACGAGTCATCTCTCCCTTACGAAGGCAAACATCAAGCCATATTGCCTCGCCATTCACGTTTGTCCGATCTCATTATAGATGATGCCCACCGTCGAACACTTCATGGCGGTACACAACTCACTCTGGCTCATCTTCGGCAAACGTACTGGATTATCGGCGGAAGAGCACCTGTGAAGTCCCATATTCTCAAATGCGTGATATGTGCAAGGCAGAGGGGGATCCGTGCCTGTCAATTGATGGGCCAACTACCTCTCTGTCGTGTCACACCATCACGGGCATTTTCTCACGTCGGAGTGGACTACGCAGGACCGGTTACGATCAAGGCATGGAAAGGAAGAGGCTCAAAAACACATAAGGGCTGGATTTGTGTTTTTGTCTGTCTCACAACATCGGCAGTACATCTCGAGGCGGTAACGGATTACTCGACGGATGGATTCATTGCAACTTATCGGCGCTTCTCATCAAGACGGGGGATTCCACACACCTTCTACTCAGACTGCGGGACTAATTTTGTGGGAGCAGAAAGGGTCTTACACAACCTTTTCACCCAGAGTTCCGCCGAACACCAGGTCATCTCGAAGGTATTGGCATCGGACAACGCACAGTGGTCGTTCAATCCACCGGCGGCTCCACACATGGGTGGAAAATGGGAAGCAGCGGTGAAGTCCACCAAATATCATCTCAGGAGGACTGTAGGTGAGACGGTACTCACCTACGAAGAACTCAGCACCCTGCTTGCCCAAATAGAGGCTATCCTCAACTCACGACCACTGGAGCCCCTCAGTGATGATCCAGAAGACATGGCTGTGCTCACCCCTGGACACTTTCTCACCGGCAGCGCCATCACTTCTATTCCGGAGCCATCGCTCCTTGATACAAATGTGTCAAGGTTGACTCGGTGGCAATTAATCCAGCAGAAGGTACAGCAATTTTGGTCTCAATGGTCTACTCATTATTTGCAATTTCAACAGGCAATCTCCAAATGGCACCATCCAATCAACAACATCAACGTTGGCTCCATGGTGCTACTCACGGACGAGCGCTTTCCACCAAGCAAATGGCCCCTCGCCCGAGTTACGGTTCTTCACCCGGGCAAGGATGGACTCACCAGAGTGGTGACATTGAAAACCGCGACGGCCACACTCACACGGCCAATCTCCAAGCTTGCCGTGCTGCCAATCACCACCTCCGAACAAGATCAGCAAGGGGCATCATCAACCTCCGTTGCTGATGGCGGGCGGAATGTTTGGGAATGCCGCGACGCCGACCAATCGTCGTCGCGGCATCCTCAAGGCGGCCTGAGGGCCGAGTCACACGCGGCTTTCATGCGAGCGCGCCTTTAACGCGCGCGGCACGCGGGCGGCGTTTCCGCCGAATCGGGCGGCCATTATCGTCTCAGCAGTTATAGAGAACACACACGGATTATTGCATTTAGCTTTTCTAGTTTGTCTCGCACATTGCTATTACCAGGGTTTCACTCAGTGTATCACGGTTTATTTCTCATTCATCTCAGGCGAAGCACATAAGAATACACACGGTACATCGACACTAGACGACTCAGGCTCTGCACGCGGCGCGAATCGTGCACGTGCACCGGCAAAGGTATAAATCATTGTACGGCGGATACAATTCATACAATTGACTATCTCGCTCATTATAATTGCTACTCTCACTACCGTAGAGCACCTGTGACCATTATTTTATAGACAATAAAGACTCTGTTAAACGGACATTATGTAGACCACGTGGAAACATAACCTCTCCACCGCCAATAGATCTTCTCATTTCCCCCCTTTCCTCTTCCCTTTCATTCCCTCTCATCTCCTCACAACGGGAATCGCGAGTTTCTCGAACACAGGCTTTGAAAAAACATACGACCGCATCGCGAAAAAATACTGGTTCCCAAAAATGCTAAGATTTGTCCGTAAGTACATCGATCACTGCATTACTTGCGTAGTATGCAAACGACAGACCGGACCGAAACAAGGGAAATTGCACCCAATTGAAAAGAAGCCTTTCCCCTTTGACACGATACACTGTGACTGTGTCGGTCCATTTGAAAAACCGAAAGATGGATATGAACACCGCAGTATAGTTAGCAGACAACTATCACCGATTTCGCTTATCTTGGTCCCAATCGTTTACGATAGTTTACGCAAGTTTACGCAATCGATTTCAGAGTTTACGAAATCGTAGTTTGCCCGTAATTAACAATTTCGAGAATGGGGTAATGTAGGTCTTGCAAGCGCCGCCAGTGGCCGAAAGCAGAAGCTGACCAGATGCGGAACCTGGCGAAATATCTTTTACGTATCTCGTGTGCAACGGTCTCAATCGTTTACGAATAGTTTTCGCAAGCTGCTGTATCAATTTCGGAGTTTACGAAATCGTATTTTGGCCGTAATTAACAATTTCGAGAATCGGGTAATGTAGATCTTGCAAGCGCCTCTAGTGGCCGAAAGGAGAAGCTGACCAGATGCAAACTCTGGCGAAATAATTTTGACGTATCTCGTGTGCAACGGTCTCAATCGTTTACGAATAGTTTACGCAAGGCACTGTAACGATTTCAGAGTTTAAGGGCCGTATTCACGTACTATGCTTAGGCCTCCGCGGACGCTTAGGCCAGGCTTAATAATGCGGGAGCACAGCTTAAGCCTGGCCTAAGCGTCCGCGGAGGCCTAAGCGCAGTACGTGAATACGGCCCTACGAAATCGTAGTTTGCCTGTAATTAACAATTTCATAATCGGCTATCGTGCAGCGTTGATTTTCTCGCAAGCGCCGCCGTTGGCGAAAGGAGATGCAGAAAGTGGCGAAATAACTTTGACGTATCTCATCTCTAACGGTCTCAATCGTTTACGAATAGTTTTCGCAAGCTACTGTATCGATTTCGGAGTTTACGAAATCGTAATTTGCCCGTAATTAATAATTTCAGAATCGGCTATCGTGCAGTGTTGATTTGCTCGCAAGCGCCGCCGTTGGCCGAAGGGAGAAGCTGACCAGATGTATACCCTGACCAAGTAGTTTTGACTTTTGACGTATCTCACGTCATCCATCGACAAGTGGTAGAAGAAAAATATTGTATCGTGGAATTGAGGGATGGGTTGCAAGTCATTCCAACCTGTTGGTTAGATGCCAACAAAAGTGTAAGCAAATGGCCAGGCCACGTCAAGTTGCTGAAATAATTAGAGAAATTAATAATTTCTGAGGCTTTACTCCAAACCTTGTCAGAGGAGTGTGCAGTTATCAGCGTTGCTTTGGGTCGACAGGTATGTATAGTGGATATTATTAATAATGTGTGTATGTGTTTATATATAATATAGATATCTATATTTTTTATACCTAGAAGACCTGTCGATGTCATGATAATAAACAATTATATACTTTGTGGATGATTGGGCATGGGCCCAAGAAAAATTAAATGAGGCACAGGACACATCAGATGTTCTCTATTCTGATGAGCTCTTGGAATATGAGTTAGCTGCGGCCTTAAAATACCGAAGGAGGGCTAAGGTTAAAAGGGTCATATCTTCGGAAGAAAAGAGTATGGAGTCCATATCTAAAAACCCAAGAAAAAATCAACATATGACGACACATTCACAGACGAGCGGAGAGTACATTAACCAATCTACTAATTACACCTGTAATGCTTGAACCCTTATTCGATTCATCAACACCTGGGGGTTTGACGTTCATTGCATATGATGAGAATGAACCCCCTACCGCTGTTTACATAGCCATGGAGGTAAGCTTCATATTATTGGAGTGTATTCATAATAATCATGATTATTGCAAATGTCTCTCATCTTTTTCCAATATCCCTTAGCTACTGAAACTATTGCAGCTCAAGGCAGTGCCTGTGGAAACTGGGAGCATCATCCTTACACCTCAGAAATTGGTAAATAAAACAAAAAACCATTCATATCAATGTTTCTACCTTCTGTTTTACATATTTTAGGATTTCGAAAATGTGTTTACAAAATGCTGTCTACGATATCTTTACAAATAAAGGATCTGTACACAAAATTCGATTTTTTGTTGGAGTCCAAAAATTAAAATGCCGAAGTTTATGAGGACGAAACATCCGAAAATGAATTGCAGCGGGTTCCCATAGTGCAAAGTATGGATGATTTGGCCTCATTTGAGCCCAAACTTCAACGGCCTGAATTAAAAAAAAAATTGGTAATTATTTTCTAATCACATGTTCCTCTAAAGTACCATTATTGCTCTACAACGAAAAAAGTAATATCTTTCGTGGTACAAAATATAATAAAAACCATCTATAACATTTCCTCCCAACAGCTGAGGTTTCCTGAACATGTTGTTGTCAGCATCAAAAGCATTGAAGTCACGCCACTGCTCATTTGTGTATAATGCCTATTCAGATGAATGTTTGTACTATTACAGTTTTTATGGGCGTGGGCGTGGGCATGGGCATGGGTAAAGGTAAAGGATATATAAGGATAGGTTTGGTGCATGTCCGCGAGAGAATCATTATTTCATGTTTTTAC
This sequence comes from Priocnemis perturbator, assembly GCA_963942575.1. Taxonomy (NCBI): domain Eukaryota; kingdom Metazoa; phylum Arthropoda; class Insecta; order Hymenoptera; family Pompilidae; genus Priocnemis; species Priocnemis perturbator. The sequence goes on from CAWWDK010000107.1 coordinate 42,676, forward strand.
GTTAATTCCACAATACTCTTTCTCGCCTATGAAGGAATCAATACATGGTGTTTTTTGTGTTGAATTCACATCTCTCTCCCTATAACTATCAATTTTATTGGTTCATATTGATCTGCAATACTCTTTTGCTTTCACAATATTTCTATTATAACTTATATTAATTAGTTGCTGTTTTGATCTGCCTTTTATGTACACAGAAAACATCATGAAATTTTTCAGATTCGTCGACTTAAATATTGTTGGCCCAGGTAAGCTGACTATGTGCGTAGCAGCTGTAATATCCCGAGTACTTGCAGACGGAATCGCAGTAAATTTCATTTGGCAGGGCCGCTTGCAGAAGCAAAGCTTTCAAAAATTGCGGACTGCGAACTTATTCCAAAGTATTTTCCTACAGATATACATTATTAATAATCTTTTAATAATCACTAATATTCTTTTATTATTTTATAGTAGTCTGTATGCCCGTTGGCAATAATAAGTTGAAAAAGGCGGAAGTAAATGACGTCATTGGCAAGTGGTTCACTCAAGCAAAAACGAGAATTGAGCAAAAAATGAAATCTTAATAAATAGAATTAAGACTAGGTTAAGATTTTGTTATATTTACTATTATATTTAGTGTAGTTTTTATAATTACTGTTATATTTAATGTAAATATTTTATATGTACTTTTATATTTAGTGTAATTTAATATTTCATTAATAAAAATAATATATTGTAAAACAAATTTTCTTGAATTATTCATAATGTAAAACAGAATCGTATGTAGGATATAATATTGAATGAATATTCTTAGGACCTTGATGCAATATTCTGTGTCATCTTCCTGCAATATTCCCGCAAATTTCGAGGGGGCTGACATAGGAATATTGCAGCAATATTCCTACAATACTCCGACAATGTGACCTGCAAGGGTCAGCATTGCAAAGTAATATTTGTGCTACATGCCAACAAAATTCCTTGCTGTCGTGAAATTTACAATTTCAGAATCGGCTATCATGCAGCTTCTCCCTTCGGCCAACGGCGGCGCTTGGGAGCCAATCGACGCTGCACGATAGCCGATTGTGAAATTGTTAATTACGGCCAAAAACGATTTCGTAAACTCCGAAATCGATACAGCAGTTTGCGAAAACTATTCGTAAACGATTGAGACCATTACACACGAGATACGTCAAAATTATTTCGCCAGGTTCCGCATCTGGTCAGCTTCTGCTTTCGGCCACTGGCGGCGCTTGCAAGACCTACATTACCCGATTCTCGAAATTGTTAATTACCGCCAAAATACGATTTCGTAAACTCCGAAATCGATACAGCAGCTTGCGAAAACTATTCGTAAACGATTGAAACCGTTAGACCGGGCTGTTCCACCTCTGGGTAAAGTGTCACGTAGCGAAGTTACCAGATAAAACTAGACAAAAGTAAATCTTGCGTTGTTCCACCTTTCGGTAAAATTTATCCTCCTGGTAAATGAAGCTACCTGACGGATAAATTACACGGTGCCGAATCCACCGTGTAAGCCACTACCTAACAGATAAATATATGGTGGGGGTAGAAAGTGCACGCAGTGGGAGGTAGAAGTCTTATATCTCTCGTTCGTATAGTAAGTAGTTTGCTTTGGTTGGGTTAGGTCGTTTTCGCAAACTACATATTAAAAATATTTCAGTTTTCAAAAGTAGAAGTAAATCTTCAAGATAACCGGGTGTTATATGGAGACGACGATGAGGATGAATGCATAGAAGAAATTATAGTGGTTATTCGGAAACCGTATACTGTTCGTCCGCGTCCAAACTTTGTTAACCAATATACCGACTCCGAGTTTGCAAGGCAGTTATACCTACATATCAAATATTTTACAAATCAATTAATTACAAATAATTAATTGACAATTTCATGTAAGACTATGTGACGATTTACTTAGAAGATTTGTAACATTTATTTGTGTAACAGTAAACAATCTATGCATACACAAGCATATTTTTACAATATTGACATTATTATGAAATAGCAACGGTCTGGGTTGGGATTAGGTTAATAATAGGAAATAAAATAATTTTAAATAATTTCTTTATTTAACAAAAATATTTTATTAGGCAGAATTATAACGAATACCATCAATAAGACGCCCCCCCCCCCCCCCCCAGACAGCAAGGAATATTGCGGGAATATTGCCTGAAAATTACAACCTTGCGCAATATTGCTAACGTTGCACCAATATTGCAGTAATATTGCAATGTCAGGGTAAAATGCGCAATATTGCAATAATGTTGCAGTGACATATGTACATTGTAACTTATTAAATGACATTTTTCAGACTCGTCGACTTGTAAATGTCACGGGACCGTGCAAGTTGTCCACATGTATATCCGCAATCACGGTCCGACTGATTGCAGGCGAAGTCGCTGTCGATTTTAGCTGGAAGGGACGCCTGCAGAAGCAATGCTTTCATAAATTAAGGACGGCGAATTTGCTCCAAGTACGTTTCTTACATATATACCCGGAACCCGACAAATATTGCTGAAATATTATATAAATACATTATTAATAATCTTTTCCCTAATAATCATTCATTATTTTATAGAAGTCTCTATGGTCGCGTCGGCCAAAATAAATGGAGGGAAGCTGATATCGAGGACGGAATTGCGAAGTGGTTGACGCAAGCGAAAACAAGAATACACCGCGCAAAGTGAAAATAGAAATAAAATGTAATTTAAGGATAGGTTAGGGTTTTATTATTATTTCTTGTTGTATGTTTTAATTCATAGTATAATAAAAATAGTATTTGTATTCTAAAATATATAAAATTTCCCTCAATTATTTCCATAAAGTGAAACCATAATCATATGCAGCATGCAATGTTGAAGGAATATTATAGGGACCTTGACTCAATATTGCAGGTAAGATTCCTGCAATATTTCACGCAAGATTTCTGTAATATTCCGCAACGTTGCAAAGAAGCGGATATAGGAATATTCCTGCAATTTTCCTGCAATACTCCGGCAATCTCACTGCAAGGTTTAGGCAATGCGAAATAATATTCATGCAATATTCCTGCAATATTTTTTGCTGTCCGGGCCATTACGTTTATCGTACACTGGTTTAAGTTTTTGTTTTCAAATCTTGCGGGTTAACGCAGAATAGTGTATATGTGCCATCTGGTGACTAGACAAGTCGTCAAAAGATCTGGATAACTACCAAGAGGATAAAATATGATGGAACAACCCATGTTTAAGGCCGGGTTGTTCCACCTCTCGGTAAACTGTCAGGTAGCGAAGTTACCAAATAAAAACTAGACAAAAGTTATCTTGCGTTGTTCCACCTTTGGGTAAAATTTATCCTCCTGGTAAATGAAGCTACCGACAGGATAAACTATCCGGTCGCGAATGAACCGTGTAAGCCGCTAACTAACAGATAAATATGTGGTGGGGGTAGAAAGTGCACGCTGTGTGAGGGGTGGGAGGTGGGAGGTAGAAGTCATATCTCATTCGTATATGGAGTATATAGTTTGCTTTCGTTGAGTCAGATCGTTTTCGCAAAGTACGCTAATAAAATATTTAGAGTTTAAAAAATGGAAATGAATCTCCAAGATGACCGAGTGTTGTATGGCGACGACGATGAGGAGGAATGCATACAAGAAATTGTATTGGTTATTCGGAAACTGTATCATATACCATTCGTCGGCGTCCAAATTTTGTTGAATTATATAATGACTCCGAGTTCGCAAGGCGTTTTCGGTTCCGCAAACAAACTACCTTGAACATTATGGCACTTGTGGAAAATAATATAAGGAGCAGGACGGACAGGTAAATATTGAATGTATCTTTCTTTTATAAGGTTATTTTATAAAATGCATGCCGAAATTAACAATTGTGTACTGTATTAGCTGACAATTTACATTTTAAAGCCTATTAAAAGATTGTGCAAATATCCGATATTACGATAAAAATCGGATTATGAGATTTGCTAATTAAGGTCACAATATCTATATATGCAAAGATAATCGTGATTAATATATGTATATATTAGTCTTTCAGAAATCATGCTGTGTCGCCATTGCTGAAATTGCTCTTGACATTGCGTTTTTATGCCTCCGGAACGTTCCAGATGGCAATTGGTGATTTTGGCAGCATCCACAATTCGACAGTTGCCGCATAATCAACCAAGTTACCGAAGCATTAGCTGCATTGCGGCCCTAATTCATTATAATTGAGCTACCGGTTACAAATGACGACTTAATGCTAATACAAACACAATTTTGTGAGAGCGCTCGCTTTCCTCGAGTGGCTGGTGCTATAGATTGCACTCACATTAAAATACAATCACCAGGTATTGATTATATTTACGAATTATAAGTGTATGTACATTATTGTCATATTGCTTTTATTGATAGGCGGAGACGAAGCTGAAACGTTCAGAAACAGAAAAGGAATATTTACCATAAATGTTCAGGCTGTTTGTGATAGCAAATTTAAAAGTCAAATAAACAAAAATAAACAACGAAATAATTTAACTCGGAATAACACAATAAATAAAGTATAGTTTAAGAAGAAATGTAAGAAAAACTTTATTTTTTAAGCGAGAAAGCACGTCGGTAGTCGTTGGAGTCGCAAAGAAGAAGATGGAGAAGGAAGAAGCGTAACAACTATCGTCTTAGCAACTAATTCCCTTATTTTATTATTTCTTTTATTATAATAAATCAATGGGCAATCAATCAATCATATAAGACGGTCTCCTTTTACATTTATCGTACACTGGTTCAAGTTTTGGTTTTCAAATCATGCGCGTTAACGCAGAATAGTGTATATGTGCCATCTGGTGGCTGGGTAAATCGTCATAAGTATGGATAACTTTACCGAGAGGATAAAATATGATGGAACAACCCATGTATAAAAGTAGCCGGTAAGTGCTGGGTAGGGCTTATCCTCTAGGTAGCTACCGGACAGATATCCTGATATTTACCGAGAGGTGGAACAACCGGCCTATGTCTATTTGGAAAAAAACAAAAAATGAGCAAGTATTATATTTTTACATCCAGCATGAACAATTCCCAAAGGAAAGCAATTTCGATATGTATTAACAATTAACCTTCACTACCTCTAAAACAAAAAATCATGTGTAATTTGAATGCGTTTGATAATATTTTTTACTTTATTCACCGACGAGATATTCTTAAAGACTGCCAGCGCCTGTGTTAAACAGCGGCCTGCAAATGGGGGCTGGATGGGGTCTGAGGGGGCGCTGAGGTCTCTTGGCGGCGTCGGTTGGCATCGGTAATTGGAGCTAGTACCGTAGGTAATAGACAAACATAGAACGTTGACATTACCCATTGTGTAACTGTTAAAACGTAATGAGATTTTATTTTATAATTTTATTTCACCCTCACCTTTGTAATCGACACTTCACAGATGCATACATAATTAAAGAGTAATTAGCACGTGATTTAAAAATAACCAATTTCTTTCGCTACTTTGCAATATCTGTTTAATATATCAAAACAGTTCGTTGCGCCCGGGATCAACTTTTCATGCGGCCTCGGGCTGCCCTCATGTGCATTCGAGTTCAAATTGGTACGCGGCTCCATGTTTTGCAACAAAACGAAAAACTTGTTTAAATAGACCAATGAAAGCGTAAGAATCGATTAGTGTATTGCGGAAAATATCGAGTGCCCGGGGAAACGGTGCAATATTTATGGATGTTCGGTCACGTTTGACTTCGTTTATCTTGGCTTGTCTCGGAAACGGTCAATAGAACACAACCGTGCAAGGTATCGCTGTGAAGCTCTCGACAAGATCTGTTCGAATATACGAAGAACATTTTGCATTGTTTTAAGCTAAACATTTTAAACATTCTTTACCAAATTCGTTGTGTTGCACTCACAGTTGCCGAGATAGACTGACAATGAGTTAAACACGGCAGCACACCCGCATGAAATAAACGCTTAGAAACCATACTTGACTAGCTCAACTTTACTCTCCAATCTGCAAGTCTTAGTCCTACACTCCTACTCAACTGACAACTCAATCGAACTTGAGCCTACCCGATTTTTTTATGTAATTGCTCATTAGTCGTTTTTATAAGAATATAAAATAAAGTTTACATCCGCAGCGCAGGACGCTATATATTAAAACGGTCGGAGAATTTCTGCTGTCAGTGCGTGACTTCCACAACTATTTTATTTATCGTTTCAGAAGAAATATACCTGTTGTATGATGCAGTAAAATTAGACACTAGAATTTATGGCAGATTAGTCATTTTTACTAAAAATTGGAAAGGATTCGGAAAAATAGGTGTGCGCAATGATGTTATTCAGAAAAGTTGCTAGATTCTTTTTTATAGTCTAAATTTTAAATTGACGATCTGAATGTGTGGGTATCGGGTAAAGCTTGTAATCGGAAATCAAATTCGCTTTTTTATTTTTACGCACGTGTGTCCTACAATCATATACATTTGTACAATGTACATACATCCGTGGCTGACTGCCTCGTGAGTCGTGCGTCGTCACCTCTCACCCCCCTTCACTCATCGCGACGCTTATGTTTTTCGCCGGACGCGCGCCGAGGCTCGGGCCCGGGCCGGCGATACACGGCAAGGGACTGGTGTGGCGTGTGTGTCAATTCCCACAGAATGTTATTCAACGTACAAAAAATATTAATTTTTTCCTTTCTAAAAACTGAGGATTACGGAGATAAACGGATTTTAGATTTGTTTTCAGCGCCTCAAAGTCTGAAAATTAACCAACAGATGCTCTTATGTAATAAAATACATGTTCGGCCTCAGCATTACGTCATCAGGGGCGCGTAGGCAAGCCGGGGCAAACCGATTCAATGGTTTCACATTCCCCTCATCGATTGATCGGTTCGCCGCCGTACGAAAAAAAATGTAGTGTGTTGGAGACTTATTCTAATGTTGGAGAATCGGTGTAGCTTGCTCGGGCCGATCCGCGACTGTCTGTCTGAACGGGTGAACGAGAAATCATTGGTGGTTGGAGATTCATTCTAGACTTGGAGAATCGGTGTAGCTTGCTCTTTTTCAAAAGCAAATCAGACTGAGGAAAAACATCTCTAACTTTGTGATATTTAAAAAGTATAAAAACAATTATAATTCATTAAAATATTGCCACTCTTCCGATGCCGACATTTGCTCACAGCCCGATCCGACAGTCTCGGATCGGCCCGAGCAAGCAACACCGATTCTCCAATACTAGAATGAATCTCCAACACACCAATGATTTCTCGTTCACCCAGTGGGGCCAGAAGTGGCTCTTTTACACCATCGCTGCCCGCGGGAGTGAGGATACGCGCAAGTGTGCGTGCCCTGTCTGTGAGAGCTGCGCACACCTTTTCTCGCCGAATCGCGCTCGGCGTGGAGAGAAGGACGGAACTATGCTGCGTCTCCCTTCCACCAACGTCGTATGTGACGTCAGATATCGTGACGACACATAAAGACAGAACTATGCTCCGTCCCCTTTCAACCAATATCGCGCGTTGCGTCTTTGTTCGACATGCAGTCGTGTCAGGCAAATTCTTCCTGACGTACGCTGTCGTGTGTTCAAATCGCGTGTTACGTACGATCCCTCAGAACGTCTAGTTCCAGAAGCTTTATGAAATATATATTTTGCCCATATCTATTATAAATCAATGCGACACATCTATTCCGCTGACAAAATATTAAAAACTATCCGTAGTAAGTACTAAAATAATTGTAAATGAATGTCGTTTGACGCCGTGTGATAAATTATTAAGAAGAAAATTATTCTGTGAACAAAAATTTAACCATGACTGGGCGCAAACCTACGGAAAAAACCAACGTGTTGACGAGCGACGATGAGTACGACGAATCAATCCCAAACCCAAACTGTCCTCGATTGACTTTCCTCTGGATCGCGCTCTGCTCAGGGCGGTGGTGCCCGATTTGCCTTCCGGCTGAAAGACCGCAATGGTACGTGCGATGCCTTATGCGAAATCTGGCACCACTGTCACGGGCCCTTGTGCGGAACATAGTTCCGTCCTTCTCTCCACGCCGAGCGCGATTCGGCGAGAAACGGTGCGCGCAGCTCTCACAGATAGGGCACGCACACTTGCACGTATCCTCACTCCCGCGGGCACCGATGGTGTAAAAGAGCCACTTCTGGACAGTCGCGGATCGGGCCAAGCAAGCTACACCGATTCTCCCATACTAGAATGAATCTCCAACACACCAATGACTTCTCGTTCACCCGCTCAGACAGACAGTCGCGGTTCTCCTTGTCCGTCACGACATTGGGTCGAGTCGGGAGGACGACGCGACGGGACAATTCGCAACGAAGCTCCTTGACACATCTTTGGCAACGAATCGAGTAGCCACTGTGACTGTTAGGGGCCATAGGCCAAATATGATTTTGTAAAGTTTGAAAGGGTATTTTATATTATTATTTAATTGCGGTAGAGATTTACTCGTACACTCCGGTGGTTTAGATAACACGGTTAGCACCAAATTGGCGACAAGTAGAGTATCCTTGTATAGTCTGAATTAAATATTCATAGACAGCTCGTACATCGGGTTCACTCATCGTTAACAGCAGCATCGTTTTGACAGTGGCCATAGTCCATGCGTGCACCTACACATGCATACTCACTCACAAGACGATGCTTCATTTGTTTGACAACCGACGAAAACGCACACAAACGAGCAACAGTGGCACGGTGAGAGCAGTTACGATGTGGTCAAGAGCTGGTGTTTCAAACATGTTTCGCTTTTTCGTCCAACAACTATATTAAATTTGGAAGACTAAACACTAGAAGTATCAAGGGGGTGAAAATCTCTTCTCTGGCACTTTGTAATAGAGTCATTATATATTAATGAAACACAACATGTTCTTTAAAATAATATCTTAGATCTTAGAAAAGAACGGTATATGTCTATATGAAATGAACTTTCATGACAGTTCTGGGGTAAGCGCGGATGGGTCAATCTCCGTCCTTTTCCCGACAGGTAACTCTTGCTCCGATTTTCGGCCAGATCCATTCTCGCATTTGTTTTTATGTCCACTCTTTCTATACGGGTCAATGCCCCGAGGTGAGCATATGCTCATCAGCCGTCAGCCCCTTGATACCTCTCAAACAAGTCGCATAGCAATGCGTCAACGCATGGCACTCTTTAATTAGCCCGTGTCATTGGTCAAAATTCGCAGCTGCGCTAATAAATAAAACGTCTTGAAAAGATTTGATCACTATATATAAATAAAAGCCAAACGAGGGAAGTTGATTCTCTCGGTGATTCTAGTGCTGATTTTGTAAAACTCATTGTAGCTGTCTTCGGCGTGGTTGCGTTGCGTGCGTTTTCGTCGATCGCTAAACAAACGAAAGCATGACCTTGAGAGTGGATATGCATGTGTAGATGCACGCATGGACTATGCCTACTCTCGCAGCGATACCGTTGTTGCTATGCGACGTATTTGTCGATGTAGCTGAGTGCAACTACTGACAAATTGTTTCGGACTACAGAAGATCGACCAAAACCGCGACCATTGTAACGGCAGCCTTACTTATTTTCAATCTCACCTATAGCGATCATGACCTATACGGCAGATTTTTCCGGGCACCTGTTCTCCAATTGTCAGTTTCATGTATCTTACACAGCTTCGAATGGTGGAACAAATGAGCAAATTGCATTGAAACTATACGTGAACTTCACTTCAACATACAATAATATATATCCAAAATTCAGACCAACAAGACATGGTCAGGTTTGTATATCAAAATTTCCGCGTCCAATGTTGTACATATATTTTTACGGTTAACGTTGAATAGTTAAACATTTATTAAAATTTTAGTGAACTTTTTATCTTTCATTTTATGTTTCGTACACCCTTTTCTGCCGTTAATAGTAATTTTGCTTCTATTATTTTGAAACTTAAAATTCCACTTGAAATCGTCTGTAAAGAGAGCTTCACTTGCCCACACACAGGTGACATCTCATGATAATAGTTCAGTACGGTGGTGATTCGACATCAGTTTCTTACTCTGGCCGCAATATATTTTAGAGGGCGCCCGAGAACAGCGAATTTTGCTGGAGACACAAAGTCCCATAAGGCTGGCAGTCTTTAGGAATATCTCGTCGGTGCTTTATTTTGTGATCATTGTGACGGCCAGCCGTTACCGACACCATTCTCGACCCGCCTTTAACCATAAGCCGGCTAGTATCTTGAGGGCACTCTCAGAGGTCGCCTAAGTGGACGAGCGACGGAACTTCTCCCTCACTCGTTCACACTCACCTAGTTTAACCCATGATAACATAGAATCGAATCATAAGTAGATATATCTTTGCGTCTATACCCATCGAGCGTTAGGGCATTAGTTCTAAGTAAAAGCGCGCGCGGCGCTCCAAGTGGACTGCGCTCCACCACCAACGCGCCTGCGTCGAGCGCTGAGCCCCACTCTAAGGGCCGTACCCCTTCCTTAGCGGCGGGCCCTAGTAATTAGATTTAAGGCCGGGTCGAACCGAAAATCAGTGCATTATGCATTATACTTAATATCACAGTGCTATTATACTTGCCAAGCAGTTAATTACTTTTCTTGAGTGCATTCTACTTACAATCGTCTACTTAATTCCTTCTTGAAGATTAATTAAGTCATCTTGACGACAAGCAGTTACATCAAATTGAAGAACAGTGTACTAAAATCCTTTGTTCGAAATCTATAGTGAAAGCTCAGTTCAGTTCAATCCAATCAAATCCCAAATTCATAAATCTAAATCACAAACTCAAAAGCTCAAATCATTTTATCAAAGAATAAGTGCTGAAGCAACAACTGAAGACTCGACAAAAACCAACTCACGGTAAGCAAACTGACTTGCCGGTTCGACACTCGCATAACACTGTACTAATTATTAAGGTAGAATCTAGTTCCTTAAATTGTTCAATCGTATAGTCAATATTGTAAGAATCATATAGTCAAAGTCTATATATAGACCTTTGTTATACAAATTACTTTCATTCATTCTATCCTTGCGTTCTTAAAGTAAATTAAGCCTTCCATAACGCTCTACGTCTAAGCATTCCCTCACCACACATATCCAGGCAGTCAACGAGAGGACGATAGCTCGACGACATAAAAGCCTACAATCTCACATATACCTTTACCTTACGTTACCATTATTCCGTCAATGAGAGGACGATAGCTCGACGACAAATATTCCTTCAACTCCATACTTACCTTTATTCCGTCAACGAGAGGGCGATAGCTCGACGACAAATATTTCCTTAAACCCATACTTACCCACACCTCATACTGTCCATTTACCCGCCAACAAGAGGACGATCCGCTTGACGGCATATACATCCACCATAAGACCAAAAGTCACCACTATCCTGAATGCCTAAACAAAAGAGAGCCGGCCGGAAGAACCAACTACGTAAATTGATCGGGAACTTCTACGCTATTCCTTCAGAAACTAACAGGCCTCCGCCACCAACCCCAAAACCGCGTATAGTCGAGTGTCGTGCCGTTAGACCCAATATACGGGTAGTACAGCCTTCAGCGAGTAACGAAAATCAACCGTCTGTAAGCAGTGTAAAGAAGGTACAGCCGTCCGCTAAAACCACGTTGATTATAAAATCATCCGCGAGCTCGGTAAAAACACATAAATCCTCGAAGTGGGAACTCATTCCGCTCAATTTAGAAGCGCCGATATATTCCGCGACCATGCCGAGATTCGATCCGCGTTTCGAAACGTACATTCAAAAGAGGCGCGAACGCCTCTATCCGGAACTCATAGTGCTCGACCAATAAAACCGCACCGCCAGGATCCCCAAGTCGCTGAGATCGCGCTCCGTGGCCTCTCGACTAAAGGAGGAATTTAAAAGTCGCTTCCCGACTGCAATCGTTTCGTGGAAATCCCTCAAATCCGCGAAATCGCCGATCGGGACGTGACAATCATAAACATTAATTTCTGTGACATACTGACATCACCTACTGAAATATCTAAATAGAAGAGAGCAACTCTTTTCGAACCGGTGTTACGTCGAGGGTGAAAGGATGAACACTCGTGTAGATCTTCACTTTAGACTTAACTTTATTATGTTCGAAATACTGGTCCAACACCAGGGTTTAAGGTTTTAATGACAGAAAACTACGTCTTGTCGCAATGAAGTACAATATTGAAGTGAAGCGTGGTCTTCGGAAAGCGCTCCTTGGAATGCTCGAAAGAGGGGTGTCGCTTGGGGCCGGAATCGGAAAGTGGGGGTTTTGGGGTAAAACGGTCGGAATGCTGGGTCCTTCAGCTGAACAAATAGTGGTCGGACGGTTGGGCCTTAACTTAGGTATACTATATAGGGTGTCCACATTACACCGGTCATATCTAGTCAAATCTCTGTGGAACTTACGTCGAACGGCGCAAATCGACTGTATGTCCCAAAGGTCCAGTGGTAAGAGTGAGACAGAATACCAAAATATCTTTCTTCTCTCTCTAACAGCGAGGCGCGGCTGTTCCTGCACCCGTGCACATTCCAGGTATTCTATAGTTCAATGTAGCCAATTGAATGGTGGAGTCGCAAGCGGTCTTGCAGGGAACTACAAAAGTTACTAGGAATATATATACGTTGGTTTCCAAATCATTGGACTCGCGACGTGCACATTATACACAATAACGCACGTTTAAAATAAATTATTTATATGAAATTGAAGTAATAGTGTAACATAAAATAGTGTGTATATATATACAAGTAATAGTATATATAATACGGTAATTTTTATTATATTTACGTGCCATTATACACAATAACGCAGGTTTAAAATGAATTATTTATATGAAATTAAAGTAATAGTGTAACATAAAATAGTGTGTATATATATATATAAGTAATAGTATATGTAATACAATATTTTTATTATATTTGAAGGGTTACATTAAAGTAAATTCATAATAACACTGTAATCAATTTATTAATCCTATTATAATTCACCTAAATATACATCAAATATAAGTGACATATGTGAAGTACATTTTGGTTTACAAACAATGGTATTTATTCGCGTCGTCAAATCAATAAAACGTATCCTATCCATATAAACTGACAGACATTCAAAAGCTGCCTAACGTGATCTCGCCTGTATGTATGGCGAAGTAGTATTCACCACTGAATTCCTCTTCCTCACGATATCCAGGCCACATGTCGGAAAAGCATATGTGTATTTCCCCCGGATATTCGTTATGTCGGTATTGATTGTCCTTACGATTTTCCGAAGATGTCATCATGCTAAGTGGGTTCACACAAAATTGTTTTAATGATGTGAAGAACTGATGAAATTTATATTGACAGTCAATAGCTAAAAATATAAATGTACACGTACCTCAGATCAATTGTCTCATAATGTACATGACTTTTGCAGTCCATGTTACTTCCAGTCACCAATATGGGGCCAGAACAATTTAGTGCTCAGGTCATTCTTGATAATATAATACAGGCAATGAACCTGTAGAATGAAGACATTTATTACATTGAAACTTCACACCAAATCCAATGCCCTGAACAGGGACCAACCCACCATAGCAGCAACAAAATTTTACATTTGTTTCCAACACCAAGTTGAACAGCGGAATCAGGAAAAGAATCATATACATAATGTATAATGTAGGATTGCCCTCTTCTGGGTTGAGAATGGAATGAATCAATATATTTCAACCCTTACATGTTTCAAAACAATTAGTTTCCTCATCAGGAGTCTATAACATACAAAAGTGAACTAATGTAAATGTCTATTACATTTTAGTTGTAGATCTAGCGGATGTATCCTATTGTGGTGGTACTCACGTAAATTGATATAGGATGCAGTATTGAGATGGTATGTTTGAAAATTTAGCCAATTTTTCCTATGCGATTCATTCAATTTTTTCACATTGCACAGTGTCTGAAAGCAAATCAGTGCGTTGAAGACACCATGGCCAGAAATATGCAAAGCTTACATCATTTTCAACATTTCTCACATTGTAAAATTTTAACTCTCCAAGATTTGACACATTTCTGCATTTTAATTTTGTAATATTAACTAATCTCACCTGTCTTCGCAAATCACTGATTGGATTAGGATCGTTTCGTTTCAAGTTTGAACAATATTTTGGATGCTTTCTAATACAACACATACTTACGGATGAATATATTTATGTTAAAGTATATGACTCGATGTCTCCCAAGAAGTGTTTGTGGTGTCGGTATGTTTACCTTTAGCAGAGTGAAGGGCCGGCATTAAACGTTTCAACTGTTACGTCCCAGCGTAACTTTTTGATTTTTCCTTTTCCTTTATTATAATTATTCAAATTAAACTCTCTTTTCTTTCCTTTACTCCGGCCGCCGGATTTACGAATTATTCATAATGACTTAGGTCCATCGCATCCGGTGCGTTGTTAGAGTATTAGTTGTAAATTCCTTATTATTTCATTTTTCCTCCAGGCCGCGTATACGAATTACTTGTATAACGACTTAGGCCCATCGTATACGTGGTGCTGTCGAGTAGTAACATGTAGTGGAATTCCCTCACCGTGGAATCATATTCGTCCCATCGTATATATATATATAAGTAGATGTAAGTAGTTATAAGCGTGCGAGCGGGTATGAATGCGTAAATATAGTATGAGTGCGTGTGTGCGGTATGGACGTATGTGTGTGTAGGCTAAGGAATTCGCGATGAGGTTCCGCGTGTTAATTTTTAGTTTCTCTCTCTCTCAAAAGTAAATTATTATTTTCGTGGCAATAAGGCATTGCCCAGATATCAACCTGATTCTGTTCAAGCATATAAGTCAGGAGCGTGCACTACTAAAGTTTTGAATAGCTGAGTCAAGGCAATCATATTTTATTTGCAATAAAACAGAATAATTAAAGGAGGATAAATGAGCAAACGAAAGTCTCTCGCTGAACATCGAGCGAGCATAGTAACACAATATTTGTACACTAAATCGACCGCTGATCGACCGTTTCCATGGTTAGGGTATGAAAAACTGGCCTAGAGCGAGCCCAGGAGCTGTCTCGCGACGGATTTCTCTGGGCAGTTGGCTGTAAAGTCGTGAGGTACGTGGTCGATTGTCCGAGGGTATCCTAGATATCATTAATTTCCGAGTCTAAAAGTGCATATTCTTCTTGCAGTGTGCTACTAACGAACTCAATTATCCTCGTAAAAGCTTTAGTTTATAAATTCAGTTTAAGTGAGACACAGACTCAGTTTTCTTTAATTTAGCGGAAGTGCGAAAGTGTGCGCGTTGCGTTTTGCACGTGGCCGACAAATTGCGTCGGACACGTTAGCTTAAGTTTCCTTTTCGATTTCATTTACATTACTCTTTCTTTTATTCTTTAACTTGAACAGAACGCGGAAAGGTTGTTCCTCGCTCGTATGGCGATTAAAGTCGGAATTAATTATCGAGATATTTGAATAGAAGCACTATCTTCCTGACTTGCCGAACCTTGTAACGGACTAGTTCCCGGCTCAATTATCACCGAGCATAGGCAAATCGAGGAAGTTCACAGTACTAAAATTACGTTTCGATTCGAAGGTACTATCATCGTTTTTTCCATCGAAAACCTTTGAAAACTCCACCGACGATACGCCAGAGAGAGAAAGAAGGATAGAGCGAGTAGCGAAGGAGACAGAGAGAGAGAGAGACAAAGCGAGTAAGAGCGCGAACGTAGCCGAAGCGACTCGAACGTAGCCGAAGACCAGCGACACGGTAGGAACCTCCAGTCGCGAAACACGACGACAATTACCATCTTATTGTATGATCATACCCGAGCTTAGGCCACGGCGGGATCCCACGGGCACGGTCATTTGACCGTGCAAGATTCCTTGTTAACTTGTCGATTGTAAAGGCGTAATTACTGATATCCGAAAGCGCTCGTGTTAAGGCGCATCATTGTCGCGCACTACACATGAACTTTTCTCAATACTGCGATAACATCTCTTGCAGTAATTCTTTCATAGTTTAGCGAATTCGTAACACATCTGTTCTACTTTTCTCTATATATATTCTATCTTTTCTTTATATGATTATTTTCAATTGAATATAACTACTTTTGTTTTCCCTTATATTACTCTCTTTGATTTAATCTGTGTTGTGATGTCACACCTCATATACCATAGCATCGTACACCGGCCGAAAACATAACCTCGCGAGAACAATTGGGGACCTGTACGGGTCTTGAGAAGACACACGAATCCTATTAGTCCTGCAAACAACTAAACGCGATATTAGATTTTTAACTTAACTTCTCCGTTTAGTTTGTACTGAATAAACTAGAAAATCCCTCCTCTTCCAGGAAGGGATTAGAATACCGCTATGATGATCTTCAGTTAGATTGCCGTTGATTTATTGTAATTAAATTAACAAAAATATTCAAGCGTTACGACCGGTCGCACGGCAGGCCGCTCGCGGATTTCTCATCGACCGTCTTGACAAACATCAAAGTCGTGATAAGCCTCGCCCGGACGTAACACAACCCCACAGATAGCAATTTTTCTTAAGGAAACGGGGGCGCACCGAAGAAAAAAAATGTTGCAGAACAATTTTCAGAGCGCGGCACCCTATAAGGTACCCACTTTGCCGAATAATAGGCCCTTCACTATACGTAGTACCCTGCAAGACCGCTTGCGACTCCACCGTTCATATTGGCTTCATTCCCCAGATCCTGACCTCGCATCCATTGTATAGAGATCAGTGCTTCGTCCCCTTATTCCTATGTCCATGTCCGCAACACGTGGCGGCAATCGGTCGGCGCGACAAAGTTGCGTCGCCAGCCTCCTGTGAACCGGGTTAATCTCTATCCGACTTTATCCTATACAACGTCAGTTTGTCTCGACCATTCTCAACCGTTCTGAGTTCTGACACAGACGAGGTATAGAATAGACACCGCATCTTATGGACCTTCGTGTCACACGTCTAGACATACCGACGGAGCAGAAAACGAGGCAGGTTGGAGCGCCCTCTGCGTATGCGAACGGCAGAAGTCATAGGCCCGTATTCAAATACTGCGCTTAGGCCTCGTCTTGAGTCGAGATTACGTAAACCTGGCTCAGACGCGTAATCCGGGTTCAGAAACCTGGCTTGGATCAGATTCTCAAACCAGGATGCCATTTGCGTGCCCCCACTCCGATTAAGCTCCGCCCACCGTGTTGTTACACGGGTACACAGGCTTCTCGCATAAAAGTGTAGAGGTCGGTCGGAGTGGGGGTCGAGAAATGTAAGCCTGGCCTGAGACGCCTTGGAAAGGCCTCTTGAGCCGGGATTACGGCCGTTTTTCGCGCCAAATCTGTAAAAATATAACCAAACGTTTACACGACTGTTTAGCAGTTCAGCAGTGTTAAGGTTGGTTAAGGTAATGTTCACCCATGGACAATCAGCAAGAAGTAAATTGAGGAGAAGAATAGAGAACTGCAGTTTCGAAATAGACAAATTGTTCGCGATGATGAGCTCATTCAGGGTGTTGCAGTAGTACAAAGTGTAGAGGATTTGCAAATTTATGAAAGAAAACTTAAAACTTCTGCATTTTTACAAAAATCGGTAATTTTTTTTAATAACATCTTTCGTGTAAAACATACAACAAAAATGACCTTTCGATCAATAGTTACGTCGCAGTCTCAAAAATATAATAGTAATTACAATACAGACTTATAAGTTAAGGTTATTTATTATTTATTATTACATTTATAGTAGAACTTGGTAATTGAGGATTAATCAAAATAATATATTCTATAACATAAATTGGCTTGAATTATTTACAATGTTAAACAGAATCATATGGAGAGTGTAATATTGAATAAATATTCTTGGAACTTTGAGGCAATATTCCGTGTCATATTCATGCAATATTCCCACAAGTTACGAAGAGGCGGACATAGTAATATCGCTGCAACATTCTTGCAATAATCCGGCGAAGTCACCTGCAAGGTTTCGCATTGTAAAGTAATATTTATACAACATTCCAACAATATTCCTTGCTGTCTGGGTAGCCGAGATTCAGACAAGAAGAACGGTACATGAGCGAGTGAATAAATGCTGCTTTTTATTAGTTGTAATGCAAAATCTGTAAAAACTACCAAAAGCGTCCACACGACTGTTCAGTAGTGTTCAGGTAATGTTCAGCCATGGACAACCAGCAAGAAGTAAATTTTGAGGAGGAAAATTTGAAACT
Organism: Priocnemis perturbator; assembly: GCA_963942575.1. Lineage (NCBI taxonomy): Eukaryota > Metazoa > Arthropoda > Insecta > Hymenoptera > Pompilidae > Priocnemis > Priocnemis perturbator. Next base: position 60,821 of record CAWWDK010000107.1, read on the forward strand.
TGCAGTTCCGAGACGGATTGTTCGCGATAATTGGTATAATTAATCAATCGGCAAGGCATCGATTTCAACACTCATCTTGTTCAAATTGGAATTGGGTGGCCGTGAAAACTATCTCGAATGTTCCGCCTTTTTGGTGGCATTACACCTCAGCGCTCCGTGCGGCCCATGGGTGATTTGGCCGATGGTGTTGATACAAGACTGTTACGCAGCATGCGGAATATTATATAAGTAAGTTCCTGTGGCTCATGTCTGATGATAATACAACAATCTTCTCTCATTCGTGGTCCTAAATCGGATAATTTCGAAGTTTCCCGCAAGCGAAGCAAGCCGCATGCAGTGTCAGCATATCGATTCTGAACACCATTCGTGTCGCAGGAATGTGCGTGTCGGTGTGCGATGCGCGCAGCTTAGGCCCAATCAGGGCCTTAGCATCGCACACAGGCGAGCACGTACACTGCAACACGCATGGTGTTTAGAGCTCGATATGCTGGCACTGGCCGCATGGCACGCCTTGGCCACGCCCATTATCCAATGACTGCCAGGATCTCCCTTCCACGCGACGTCTAAACCGCGTTTGTGAATACACGAAAAATCTGAACCCGGATTACGCTTCTGAGCCAGGTTTACGTAATCCCGACTCAAGCCAAGACCGAAGCGCAGTATTTGAATACGGGCCTCAGAATCGGCTATCATGCAGCTTCTCCCTTTGGCCAATGGCGGCGTTTGCGAGCTGCACGATAGCCGAAACCGAAATTGTTAATTACGGCCAAACTACGATTTCGCAAACTCCGAAATCGATACAGTAGCTTGCGAAAACTATTCGTAAACGATTGAGACCGTTATACACGAGATACGTCAAAGTTATTTCGCCACTTTCTGCATCTCCTTTCGCCAACGGCGGCGCTTGCGAGCAAATCAACGCTGATCGATAGCCGATTCTGAAATTATTAATTACAAGCAAATTACGATTTCGTAAACTCCGAAATCGATACAGTAACTTGCGAAAACTATTCGTAAACGATTGAGACCGTTATACACGGGTGTTTGAGAAACCCGCTCGACAGCGCTTCCTGTCGCCGACGACCACCTGGCGGCAGCACTTCCCGAGCTCGATTCGCGAGCGCCGGTACGCGTACAGGTGAGAAGCGGAAATGCGTGGAATGCGCGAAACGCGGGCGGCGCCATGCGCCGTCCCGCCAAAAGTGATCACTTCTACCACGTCTCTTGTAGCGCGAGTCAGATTTCCAGTTCGATCACCGTATTATCAGTTTCCACCGCATCCCAGCTTCTCATCTTTATTGCATTTCCGACCGATCAACACGAGATACGCTGCCGTGTACAGTAAGCGATACGCCGACAACCGTAACGTCAATATTTAAGGTACATCACCAAGTTCTAATCAGGCACTGCACGTGGCCGTACTTTTACCACGTGCATCTGCGACCGCGCAATTACACAAGACACTGGGGGGCATTAATTATAGCAATTGTGTCCGAATCAACACACAAAGACTTTGTATAACACTGACGAGCTGCACCGATTTACCTACAATAAATCGGCACTGGCGAACGCAACACGCGAACACGTGTAATTTTCTAACCTCACCACCACATGATCCACTCATTTCCGCACCCTTCCCCTCTCCGCTCCTAAATTTTCCTTCCCACTCGTTTTCCCACTCATTTCCCCAACAACGAGATACGTCAAAGTTATTTCCCCACTTTCTGCATCTCCTTTCGCCAACGGCGGCGCTTGCGAGCAAATCAACGCTGCACGATAGCCGATTATGAAATTGTTAATTACAGGCAAACTACGATGTCGTAAACTCCGAAATCGATACAGTGGCTTGCGAAAACCATTCGTAAATGATTGAGACCGTCAGAGATGAGATACGCCAAATTATTTCGTTACTCTATGTCCGAAGAGCGATTCTCGCCTCGGCCAACGGCGGCGCTTGCGAGCTCCACGTTAGTCTATTCTGAAATTGTTAATTACGAGCAAAATACGATTTCGTAAACTCCGAAATCGATACAGCAGCTTGCGAAAACTATTCGTAAACAACTGAGACCGTTACACACGAGATACGTAAAAGTTATTTCGCCAGGTTCTGCATCTGGTCAGCTTGTGCTTTCGGCCACTGGAGTCGCTTGCAAGACCTTGTTACGTCCTACGTCCTCCACCCGCTTTTTCAACGACTATATTCTCGCAACGAGCTCATCGCACCGCGTATCTATTTAATTATATGTAAGTCGTATATAAACGAAACAAGAGCCGGCGCACCGCGCCACCGAAATTCCTTCACGTAACGCTGACGCCCATCCGGGACGTATTCCGTGCCACGCGAAGGAATGACATAACGACGACAATAGCGATGTAAGTAGAGACATAAGAATGCTGACGCCGAATCAGCTCACAGGCTAACCCCAACGATCGACTAGCGATCCGCGGCAACACATAGTTCCGAGAACGCCAACTTCCAAACGGAAGCTAGGGTGCCTGTTCCACGAAGGACCTGGCGACCCTCAGCCAAATCCACTACTTAAATGGGCCGCACAGTCAGTCACAGTCGTTCAGTCAGTCAGTCACAATACTCCGCTCCATAGGTAACGTCACGCTCAAGTTGGGCACTAAGTCACGTCAGTTTACTTTCGGCAACGCGTTAATCTAAGTTATCAAGCTCTTCAGTCAACCAAGTTCGGCCACGATCCATGTAAATTCGGCAACTGTAAACCAGCTAAGTGTACTTCGAGATAAAACATCCAGTCCACTTCCACCATCTGAACATTATTTAATCCACACGAGCGTGTCCTTCCTGCACGTCAACACTAAACACCACCACCTCTACCTCTAACCCAGGGCCCCAGCGAGCTACCTACAAGCGTGGACGCCCTCCCCGGCATCCACCGTGGTAGAACTCCCGGTGATCGTCGAGCCACCTGCAAGCGTGGACGCCCTCCCCGGCATCCACCGTGGTGGACTCACGCACCGCACCGGACACGAGCCCTCTCATAGGAGCGACTAGCAGCGAGGTAGCCCAGAAGCCCTCTCTGGCTTCCTGCACCCCGCGCTTACTGCCCCAGTCGACCGCTCTCCCGGTTATGGGGAAACCTTCGGGATCCGCAATCCACAACCACACACACACTCCCACACATCCTGAGCCGTAGCCATTCGGACACCTTCTCCTTACTTTCCTCGATTCGTCAGTGGGCCGCTCCACTGACGGATCAACCACCCTCTTTTCGGTGCGATCACTCCTTCCGTCTGTCCTCGATCCCCGGTATACCCGGTGAACGCAGGGTGCCGAAAAACGAGGACGTAACAACCTACATTACCCGATTCTCGAAATTGTTAATTACGGCCAAAATACGATTTCGTAAACTCCGAAATCGATACAGCAGCTTGCGAAAACTACTCGTAAACGATTGAGACCGTTGCACACGAGATACGTAAAAGTTATTTCGCCAGGTTCTGCATCTGGTCAGCTTCTGCTTTTGGCCACTGGAGGCGCTTGCAAGATCTACATTACCCCATTCTCGAAATTGTTAATTACGGGCAAACTACGATTTCGTGAACTCTGAAATCGATTGCGTAAACTTGCGTAAACTATTCGTAAACGATTGAGACCAAAATAAGCGAAATCGGTGATAGTCGTCTGCTAACTATACACCCACCTTAAAATGGTAAATTACGGGCAAACTACGATTTCGTAAACTCTGTAATCGATTGCGTAAACTTGCGTAAACTATTCGTAAACGATTGAGACCAAAATAAGCGAAATCGGTGATAGTTGTCTGCTAACTATACGGCGGTCCCTCGGCCGTGTGACAAAAATATGCATTGTTTGTCCAGTCTATTCTATACCTCGTCTGTGCTAATACTGATGGACACCGCGAAAATGGTATTCTCGCCTTTCGATTATTTAGAATTAACACAGAGCAAAACGTTAAATAAATATAAGATTGTAAAAAGAAACCATCCGGACTATTCGACGGACACCAGAGACTCTTGTTTAATAGAAATCTTATCACGCCGAGATACACGAAAATGCCGAACGCATTACATGCAGCTAGCGAACACACTGTGGATTCAATTAGATACTAATTCCGACTGGATAGGAGCCGCTCCAAACCAGGAAACCTTGTATATCTTATGTTGCGACAATAAGCCACGTAGTATAGAATTATTAGGTAGCTTCATACTGCACTTAGATAAAGACTGTACCGGTACAACTAATAAGGTCTTCCTCAAACCAGCTACACACGTAACCAGAACTTTAGAGTTAAATGTTCTTTTGACGAGCAAGGAAGAGGATTTTAACGTGACTTTCGGGAAACTCAGATCCCAAGACTTACCTTTTGAACTCATTCACGAAGTTAGTATCAATCCTGACAATTTGAAAAATTTGGGTAGAACCTTAGAGGAAATAGACGACCAGATTGAGACCTTAGCATCTGAGAAACGGGTTATCACGTGGAAGGAACGATTTTACAAATATCTGGAATATGCAGGATACGTAGCAATTGCTGGTTTGACAATCGTTTTCCTCGGTAAAATACGATTATTTAAGCTAATTATAAGAACATTCCGATCGTGCTGTGTATCGTGTACATATAACAATTGTAGCTTTGGCAACAAAGCACCCACGCAGCACATTGCACCAGCTGCAACGCAAGCAACATTTTCAATCAACGAACCTGACGAGGTACGCTTCATCGCTCAACGACCTAGAACGAGACCGACGAATGCTGCTTATGGATTTTAGTTTAGATCAGTACCCCAACTAAAATCTTAAACTACCCGGGGAGGTGTAAGCGGGCCCAGGTACCGAGCCCTTCGCCGCTTTCCCTTTTTGACCACCCATATCGTACCGAGGGATACTTTACGACGTCCGGGTAACCAGAAACTGACAGATAGCGAAGTACTTGCAGCTGAGGCGACATCTGAGTGTACACAGATGTCCAGATAGCCTAAATTCCTAGAGACGCCCTTACCAAGAAGAGAGACTTCGTGGAGGACGTTTTCGCCCTTCTCTGGGCTACCGACGCAACCCCCTCTTCTCACAAACCGTAGATATAAGAAGCCTGTTCTACGCTGCGAGTTTAGTCTTAGTCTACATTTTAACACCGAATCTCTGCCAGTAACTATATTCATTCTTAATAAAGTATTCATTATTATATTTTATTTTATGTCGTCTCATTGATTCGCGCTATCACGACAACAGGACAGACAGATTTCTAGAGAGAAACTAGTAGTTCGCCGCCTAGAAACTAATCGAGATTCGCCGCAGGTGCGAATGTGTGCTAAAGAACTGCGCCATGATTCGGCTTCGTTTTTGATTGACACGGGCGCTGATATCAACGTAATCAAACTAAAAATATTGCGAGAAGATATATCTGTCGCGTTACACGAATCTATAGTCGTTACGGGTATTACCACGGAACAAATAGAAACATTGGGCACCACGATCGTGCACCTACTCGGACAACCGGTTAAATTTCACGTGGTACAATCCTCGTTTCCCATCAGGAGCGACGGAATTTTGGGAAAACAATACCTGAGGCAGGAACAGGCAGAGATATCATTCGCGCACAATACTTTAGTCACACAAAGTGATCCTATACGCCCGATGCGGTTCATAGGAGAGGCCGAACGACATAACGAAAAATTACCTTTGCCCATTACGCGCGTTCACAACCTACGAGCTAGAACGCGTCAAGCAATCAGAATAGATGTAAAGGAAGGGAGAGAACTGACCGAGGGTTATTTGCCGAAATTAAACACGACGGACGGAGTATTCATCGGGGAAGCCGCTGTCTCAGTTTGTCGAGGCGCGTGCCATGTACTTGCGATTAATACCTTGGAAAATGACGTAGAAATAACGATACCACCGCAAAATATAGTACCGTTTGAATACCACAATTTCCCTGAAGAGCAGGAATACTTCAATTCCGAGTCAGAAACAGCACACGCGCCGATAGTTAACGACCGAGTAGGTGAAATAGTCTCCCGTTTGCGTTTAAACGACCTTAACGACGAGGAAAGAAATCACGTAATAGATTTAGTACAAGAATATCCAGAGAGGTTTCATCTACCGGGCGATAAGCTGCAGTCGACACCCTGTATTAGGCATACAATCCCTACCACAGACGATTTACCTATTAACACGCGGCAGTATAGATTTCCACCTGTTCATCAAGCCGAAATCGCGAGACAAGTCTCTAATAAATTAGAGTGCAACATTATCGCACCCTCAAATTCGCCATATAATTCACCGCTATGGATAGTTCCGAAAAAGCCGGATTCTCAAGGAAACAAGCGTTGGCGAATGGTCATTGACTTCCGTAAATTAAATGAAAAAACGATTGGAGACGCGTACCCCTTGCCCAATATTACAGATATTATGGATCACCTAGGCGAGGCGCGGTATTTTTCGATCTTTGACCTCGCGAGCGGCTTTCAACAAATAGAAATGGACCCTAAAGACCGAGCTAAAACTGCCTTCACTACACCAAATGGCCATTACGAGTACATTCGCATGCCCGAAGGGCTTAAAAACGCTCCAGCTACGTTCCAGCGATTAATGGACCAAGTATTACGCGGGTTGCACGGCGTAGAAGTTTTTGTATATCTAGGCGACATCGTAGTTTACGCTAAGTCCTTGAAGGAGCACGGAAGGAAGGTGCAGAGACTATTCAATAGAATACGCGATGCAAAGCTAACTCCGCAACCTGACAAGTGCGACTTCTTAAGAACCGAGGTAGCGTATCTAGGACATATAATCGGTCGAGACGGAGTCCGTCCAGACCCTGGGAAAATTAGCGCGGTAAAGAAATTCCCGTACCCGCAGAGTCAACGGAATGTCCGAGAATTCCTTGGGCTGGTGGGCTATTACCGACGTTTTATAGAAAACTTCGCCGGGATCGCGAAACCATTAACGGAATTATTGAAAAAGAACGAAAAATTCGACTGGAAGCAGGAACATACAACTAGCTTTAAAACCTTACGGAGAGCGTTGTGCCGAAGCCCTATTCTACAGTACCCTAATTTTAACGAACATTTTACTTTGACAACGGACGCCTCGGACGTCGCGATAGGCGCGTTATTAAGCCAGAATGCGAACGGCCACGATTTGCCAGTAGCATACCCATCGCGTAATCTAACTAAGCCGGAGCGAAATTATTCCACCACGGAAAAGAAATGCCTAGCTGTGTTATATGCAGTCCTGCATTTTAGACCCTATCTATACGGGAGAAAGTTTACGCCAGTTAGCGATCACGAGCCGTTGAGATGGATAGACTCAGTTAAAGATCCGGGACAACGCTTGGTGCGTTGCCGACTTAAATTACGGGACTACGAATATGAATTTGTACATAAACCGGGCCGACTCAACACTAACGCGGATGCATTATCGCGGAAACCGGTAAAGACTGACACCGTCACGTCGGAATCCGACAACGAGGAACGCAACCGGGTTTCGTCAAAAGTATTGCCAGTAAACCGGGAAGCCTCCGAAGCCGGACCGAGCGCGCCCCGAAAAAACCCACGAGCACCGGAGCCATTAGATACAAGCGCGGTAGCGACGAGAACGCGCAGGCGAATACCGTACCTGCCAGAACCCGACATACCGATGACAGTAGGAGATAATAGCGAATCGTCATCCGACTCCCCAGACACGCCAATATTCGTAGAGGGCAGATGCGTGATGCTCAGTGTAAAGCCACGACCACCGCGCAAGTCGAAATCGCCGCCTAAAACACGATCCCATGACGCGGAGTCGCGTGATAGTGAGCGCGGTACTGCAGGGCCGTCGGACAGCGAAAATGTCGCTACGGAACTTCCTACCCGACCGCACTGCACTAGCGATGACGAGCAATCTGAGGACCTACTCACTTGGGACGTATTATCGAGATCTTTCGAAGAACTTGGCGACTCAATTACTAGAGGTGAACAACAAACGAGCACGGAAAATACGCGAGAACCGACGGAAAACGTAATTACCGAAACTGACCCGAACACATCCGACGACATACGAGACGGAGAACAGACGGGAATAACAGCTGATCTGGAGACAGACGGGGCGGTCAGCGAAAATGTCGCTACGGGAGGCCCTACCCGTCCCGCCTGTCCGAAGGTGACGCGGCGCGCCCACCAGGAGGCCCTTTAACGTTGGTCTCTGAAACAGAGGCGTCTGGGGGGGGGGGGGGGGCAGCGCATTACTCGCCGGACCTGCGGATTGCTCGCATTTACCTACACCTTCACCAACGTCGAGACCGGTCGCGCTATCGACACCGATGCCCCTAACTGTACCCGCGAGACCATGCGTAATATTACCGGAATATCTACATAATGTTAGACCCCCTTCGATACCGACAGTCGAAATCCCTGTCACCGAAGACGTGCCGATGGGCACCTATATCCCTTTTTCACCGGAACTCCAGCCTCATGTGCAAGAATTTCAGCCGAAACCTGTACGTTATTCCCGCGATAATTTGACGGCACGACGCGGAAACATGGCGCATTTCTTATCAGCTGATTGCAAATTGAGCGACCCGATATCGCGGCAGTAGTAAGAGTAAGCCGCTTCTGGACCCGAGGCGAGAGTAAGCCGATTCTGGACCAGTAATTCTGGACCAGTAGCCGATTCTGGACCAGTGTAGTCGATTCTGCTGGACCGCAGTCATTCGGTCTTGCGTGTTTGCGTGTATTTTTTATTTTTTTATCGAAGTTTGCGGTTAGTGTCTTAATCACAGGTTGAAGTTTGCGGTTTGTCTTATCGGAGAGGTGAAGTTTGCGGTTTGTCTTTTAATGAGGGGAAGTTTGCGGTTTGTCTTAATCAGGTGGAAGTTTGCGCGGTCGGCGGTTAAAATCGGAAGAACGTTGGAAGGTGAAGAAGGCAAGCCGTTCGATTCCACAGCGGTAGCGGTCAAGGTTAAAAGTCGGCGGTTGGGCGATATCGAGTCGGTCGCTGCTGATATCGGGGGGCCTTGCCTTATTTTTTCTGTTAGGTCGAAAGTTTGTGGTTTACACGGAAGTTAGAGAGTAGGAGGAGAAGGGGTTGGACAGGAACAATACGAAACGAACGATAAGCGATTACACGATACTCGAGCGAGCGTGTGGGCAACGATATCGAGAGCGGAGGACGATAAGCGCCATCGACACGCGGCGTTGTACTACGAAATGTAAACAGAGGTAGTAGTAGGCGTTGTACTACGAAATGCCGTGCGGGGGGTTGGAAGTAGACCGGTAGGAGAAGGTTGCAGAGGAATGATACGATAAGCGATTACGCGGTACTCGAGCGTGTGTGGGCAACAACGATATCGAGAGCGGAGGACGATTGTACTACGGAGGAGGAGGTTGGGTGGGAGCAAGGTGTACGGGCAGTGAGGAGGGGGTCCGGCGTCATCTTGGAGCAGCGGACGCGTTGCAGGTCGGTGGTGGGAGGGAGGGGGGAGGGTCCCGGGGAAAGGGCGCTAGGCGCTAGCTAATATTTGCACGTTAAACGTAGCACATCGGTTAATACTCTTCGTAGCATCAGCAGACTAGGAAGCAGAGAAGTGTTCGCGACTTTTTCTGAAAGCGAATTACTGAAAGTGTTGTAACGATGGCGGCTGACGGACATATTCGACAATTGTACAGATTTTTTTATGACAAACTGATTGCTCAAATTGATCCTGAAAGTGGAATATTAGACGAAATAGGAGAGGAAGGGTTATTGAACGAGTCTGATATTTTCGATATTTTAACTTTGAAGGAACGAACAGCACAGGTGTGTTGTTTGATTACGAAGCTAGAAAGGTAAGTAATACAAACAAATTTATAAATCAATGTAGAATGATAGTACAATTGAAAGTATTTAAATTTGAATTTTGACCTTTGCAGATTGCCGCTATTGTATTTCATTCTATTCACAGAAATACTAAAATCTTATAACCCCTGGCTTGCCGTATGCATGATACAATGGATAGAAAATCAAAGTGAGCTGCGCGCACATGTGAAAAAATTTTATGAAGTATTTCGCCAACAATTACGCGATGTTGATGTACGTAATGCCGTTATACAAAAGTTAAGACGAGACAAGGTGTTGCGCGCTGGTGCAATACAGTACATTTTGGATACGGAAAATAAAGAGGTGCGGGTATCTCGTCTGTTTAAGTTGCGATTATAATTATAGTAGTCCAGCGTCAATTTATGTTAGTCAGGGCCGTTAATTGTGTTACGACGGTCCTGGCCCTCACGTGACTAATTACACACGAATCGACCACATCAAAACGTCCGTCTAATCCCCGTTCCGCTGCATGCCCTTACCGGATTCGTCAACAAGGGCATGACGTAGGTCATGCGGAGTTTTTCGTATTAAAGGTCCGTTATAGACGTCGTGGCGTTTTTGGTCAGTCACAAGCTAAACCTCGAGCAAGCAGCAATCAAAGACCGAATTCTCAGAACCATAGTTCTTCTCACGTTTGGACTTATTTGCGCTTACCACTTAATAGCATTGTACAAACCATCATCATAGTCATCTTTGTTATCCATCAACTTTCTTTATTAATAAAGTGTTCGTGCCGTGTACTGTTTATTAAACGTGTCGTGTTGTGGTTTCGAACTCTATTGCCGTACCATCTTCAACCCGCCTTCGGACGAGTGTAGCACTTTTCATCGCGCCCTGCGCTGGGCGATCTGTACGAGAGTCGTATCGTTCATCAAATTCACACGTTTTCTTACTAACGTTAACACGTCTGATCCATAAGATGTCACGGTAAGTTGTAGAAAACTGGTAAAACGAGTGTAATCGTGAATGTTATACATTTTTTAAATTTTTAGACTAGGACTGACAGACTTGCTGTGTTTTAAAGAATCGTTAAAGCATCATTACCCTTGGATAGCTTGACGGATGGAAGACTATTTGAATACGGCATTTTTCAGCAAAAACTGAATCACAATTTTAACCCATGCTCGCTTATTTTCAATGCTAAGCTATTTTTGTTAAGAACAGTGAGATGTAATGAATTTCTCAGATACGCACTGTATATAATAAATTGTAAACGGGTGCAGATTGTTGAGAAATAATACATGTATTCAAATATTGCAAGCATTTTTTATTTTTTAATCGTACAGTGTCCCCAAGCAAGTGTTTGTATACAATCATCGGTGATATATCTTTTATCATCGTACGGATGCAATGCAACTTTTCCTTCGGAAATTGTGTGAATTTGATGCAGCTTCGACGCAATACGGTTTTGTCTAGCCATTTTAATTTCATCATTAAATAGGCAATTTATATAATCATCAAATTTAATTTCTCGCTTAATAAAATCTTTTTTGATCCCTTTAGCCTTCTTCGTGTCGCGCTCGCCAATAACTTTTATAGCATACATTTTCGATCTTAATCCTACAAATTCACACATAATTTTTCCTCCATTTTCATCTTTCATTAGGCCTAGAACTTTTTTATTTGCTAAAGGTATATTGTATACGTTGTCAATTGGATAATTACTAGTATCGAAATAAGCTATATCTCGCCCCATAATGCTATATATGTCATCACATTGTAATTTATAAATTAAACTGTCCGTATCAGTATATAATACCTTACACATATCTTGAAATTGAACCTTCATATAGTCGTAATGAAATTTATACAGATATATTTTTGAAATATCTAGAATGGACATGCCGATATAAATGGGTTTATCTATTTTAACTTTCATCTTTTTCATTTCCACACCGACAAAATTTTCATTGAATATTACTCTTCTATGAAAATTAGGTCTTCCTATCAATGGCTTAATACCGGCACGTCCTTCCCACGATGTTAATAATCTTACATCAACTCGATTACGCACATTTTCCATTGTTTTTCCAAATACTGCGTTATTCATTAACTTAAATAAATCTTTTTCAAAGTCCGATTCAGATTGAGCTCGAAATTTTGCATTTAATTGTATATATGTACACATCCATGGAGATTGATTGAACTGTAAGATACGATGAATGTTCTTTAATTTAAGACCATGTTGCAGGCATTGCTGTAGGGTTCGATAATGAATAACATAGTTGGTTTTACAATTTAAAGTTGCTAACAATTTTTCATATTTAGCGTTTGGCGGTACTTCGCGAGTGGGACAGAACGGCAAATCTGAATGCGAATCATGTATTTCATAGGGATAGTCTAAATCTACCTCTAATATGTATCCAATCTCAGAATCGGCTTTAGCTGAATTAATGTTAAATTGACTTATCATATCATTATCCATCCATTCAAATTTACCGTACGGCAACGAATCGCACATGGCAAAACCGTATAAATTGTTAACATCGTTGTAGTATAGGTATAGTATGGGCGTCGACTCGAACGAGCGATCGAGAATCGATGTCGTCGGCGCGTGACGACAGGCGGCGCGAGAGGCACGAGCAGGACACTGCGTGTGAGGCCTCGAGCGAGAGAACACGTGGCGGAATAAAACGGCGGAGAGGTTAAGTGCCAGGCGAGTATTACTATACCTGACCCAAGCGTAGTCCTATAAGGAGAACGGATACAACATTTGGAGACGAGGATTAAGGAAGTGAAAGGAAGATGGCTCGTCTAGAGAACGGTTTGCAGACGTTTAATCCAAGTGAGGAGGAGGGAAACGTACACACGAAATGGACGCGATGGCTCAGGGCTTTCGAGCTGTGCATGGTAGCGGGGAACATTACGGGAGCCGACAGGAAGAAGGCAATGCTTTTACATCACGGAGGTTTGGAACTACAGGATATTTTCTACACTCTGCCCGACGCAGACAACGTTGCGACGGGAGAGGACACATACAAAAAAGCGGTGGATGCCTTGACGGCGCATTTCAAGCCAAAGCGAAACATGCCGTACGAAAGACACGTGTTTCGACAGATTAAGCAGGGGGATAGTGAGACAATAGGCCAGTACGTAACAAGGCTGAGGCAGCAAGCAAAAAACTGTGAGTTTCATGCGGTCGACGAAGAAATTTGTGGACAGATCATAGAGAAAGGGGCATCAAACGAATTGAGACGTCGGTTCCTGGAAAAGGGGGAAATGAAGCTGAACGACGTCATGGAAACTGCGCGAACAATCGAGGCAATGGAGATGCAGACGAAGGAATTTGAAGGGCAAATGGTTGCGGCCGCGCGCAGCGTAAACAAAGGAAGAGCCCGGGAGGAGACCTGGGCGGACACACCGAGGAGAAGAGAGGTACAATGTTTCAGATGCGGATACATGGGACATACGTACAAAGATGAGAGGTGTCCAGCAAGGCAGAGGACGTGCAAGGCATGTGGGAGAAGAGGCCATTTCGCAACGATGTGTAAATCGCGGGTAGCAGCAAACAACGACACCGAGAGAGGGGGAGTACCGCAGAGCAGACTGAGAGTCAGAGAGCTGGACGAGGAACTCGAGGAACCGGAGGAAGGAAGATCAGTATTTACATTTGGATTGCAGTCCGGGTACAGAATCAACGCGGTGCAGGAGGGTACGTTTGTGGACATTAAAATAGGGGGGGTCATGTTGAATATGTTAATAGATTCAGGTGCTCAGTGCAATGTGATCGATGAAGAGACGTGGGAACAGTGTAAGGTTAGAAGGATCAAGTGCGAAACGCAAAGATACGTAGATAAGGACATATACCCATATGGACATGATATGGCACTGACATTGTTGGGACAGTTTAAGTGCGCCGTGGAAGCGGGAAATAGGGAGGCGCGAGCGAAATTTTTAGTGTTAAAAGGGAAAGGGAGACCGATCTTGGGGTTCGAAACAGCGACGGCATTGGGAATTTTGAAAATAGGGTTAGGAGTAAGCGGTGTACAGTCCGAACAAAGAGGTAATAATATGAGAGATGTATTCTCGGGAATAGGAAAGTTGACAAATTTTAAGTTAATGTTACCCATTGATAGATCGCACCCGCCAATTGCGCAGCCGGTACGGAGACTGCCGTTTAAACTGCGAGACCAAATCAACGACCAAATAAAAGACTTGTTACGCCAGGACATCATCGAAAGGGTCGAGGGCCCAACCGCATGGGTTTCGCCAGTGGTTCCGGTAAGGAAGAAGAGTGGAGAGGTTAGGATATGTGTTGACATGCGGAGGGCGAACGAAGCGATCGCGCGGGAGAGGTACCCGTTACCGGTAATTGAGGAAATTTTGGACACGACACAAGGATGCGAGTGGTTCAGTACACTTGACATTAAGTCGGCATACCATCAGATTGAGCTGGATGAGAGATGCAGGGATATCACGACATTTGTAACCGAAGCGGGGCTGTTCAGATATAAACGATTGATGTTTGGAGTAAATTGTGCGCCGGAAATGTTTCAGAGGATCATGCGGTCAATATTGGTAGGGTGCGAAGGAGTAATTAACTTCATAGATGACATTGTAGTGTGCGGAAGAACAAAAGTGGAACATGATAAAAGATTGGAAAAGGTACTCGAGATTTTGAGAGAGAGGGGGCTAACACTCAATAAGGAAAAGTGTGTGTTCGGGAAAAAGGAGATTGTGTTTTTCGGTTTTCGAATATCAGGGAGGGGGTATCAACCACTCGAATCCAAAGTAGAAGCGGTAAAGAAATTTCGTATGCCTAGAACAGCCGAGGAAGTACGCAGCTTCTTAGGACTTGTACATTTTTGTGCAGCGTTTATTTTAAACTTAGCAACTATAAGCGAACCTTTGCGGCGGCTAACAAAGAAAGGTACTAGTTTTATATGGGGCTCGGAACAAGAGAGCGCGTTTAATTTGTTAAAGGAGAAGCTAGCGAATGCACAGACGCTCGGTATATTTAATGTCCAGGCGAGGACAAGAGTAATAGCGGACGCAAGCCCGGTGGGCCTCGGGTGCGTGTTAGTACAGATGGACAAGGAACAGAGGTGGCGAGTAATATGCTATGCGAGCAGAAGCCTATCAAATTGTGAAAAGCGATACTCACAAACAGAGAAAGAAGCTTTGGCGTTTGTATTTGCGTGCGAGCGATTTTATAATTGGGTATACGGCAGTGAGTTTGAATTAGTGACAGACCATAAAGCGTTGGAATTCATATTTACACCGAGATCAAAACCAAATGCGAGAATTGAAAGATGGGTTTTACGCCTGCAGTCGTTTAAATATAAGGTGGTTTACGAAAGAGGGAGTTTGAATATAGCGGATGCCTTGTCACGGCTAAGTGTCAGAGCGGTAAAAGTCGAAAATGAAAGAGACGGGTGTATTGCGTGGTTAGTAGAACAAGCAACACCATGTGCGTTGACAACGGAGGAAATAGACATTGAATCGGAAAAGGATGAAACGCTAAGTGAGGTTAGGAAAGCAATAAAAGCGAATAATTGGACAAGAATGGGAAAGTCACGGTTTGCCATATTAAAAGATGAGTTATGTCTCGAGGGTAACGTAGTGTTAAGAGGTACACGGATAGTGATCCCGGAATCATTAAAGAAAAGGACACTAGCCTTAGCGCATGAGGGTCATCCGGGGATCGTAGCAATGAAGCATCGACTAAGAAGCAAAGTATGGTGGGAGGGAATCGATAGGGACGCTGAGAAAACCGTAAAAGCGTGTAGAGGCTGTCAGCTAGTGCAGAAAACAGTGGAACCACCACCATTGAAACCGAATCCGTTGCCGAAAGGGCCATGGGAGGTCATTGCAATGGACCTGATGGGGCCGCTTCCTACGGGCGAAAGCATATTCGTCGTAGTAGACTATTATAGTAAATTCTTTGAGACGGTTATGTTAACAAATACGAGCGCAAATACTATAAGGGGACATTTAGCGGAGATGTTTGCAAGATATGGGTTTCCAAATGTAATCATATGCGATAACGGACGTCAGTTTACGGAAGAGAAGCTGAAGGGGTGGTTGAAAGAGAGGAAAGTGAAGATATCGCACACCGCACCGTACTGGCCTCAAGCAAATGGGGAAGTAGAGAGACAAAATAGAAGCATTCTTAAAAGGTTGCGAATAGCACAAGCAGAGGGAAAGAATTTGCGAGAAGAGCTACTCACGTTTTTACTTATGTACCGATCGACACCACATACGATGACGGGTGTTTCACCGGCGGAGTTGATGTTTGGCCGGAAAATAAAAACGAAATTGCCGGAGGTGGGAAAGAGTACATTTGTAGAAGAGGAGGTACGAGAAAGAGACGCGTGGAAGAAGGAGAAAGGAAGGGAATATTATGACAAAAGGAACCACGCCAAAGAGAGTGATATTAAACAGGGAGATAAAGTACTAGTAAACGAGCCAAAGAAGAATAAACTAAGTACAAATTTTGGTGCGGGGGAGTTTACGGTTTCGGAGAGAAATGGAAATACGGTAACAGTGCGATCCAAAGAGGGAAAAATATATAAGAGAAACTTAACGGAGGTAAGGAAGGTCGTGGAGTTTGACGAGGAAGTGGAGGTAGCGGAGGCAGGACAGAGTGAGGAGCCAGAGATAGAAAATCGAGCTGTGAAGACAGAGAAAGGGAATGACGGGGAAAGACCGGTACGGATAAGAAAGGTTCCGGAACGGTATGGAGAATATAGAGTCCATAGGGTAACGACTGTTGGGGGGCTTGGGCAGACAATAGATTAGATGTATGTACTATTCATGTGTATGTTAGATAGATATATGAGTAGATATAGATGTATATGGGATGTAAGCTAGTATAAGGATATGTATGTATTACGATTAGGTAAACGAAAAAAAAAAAAACGAGGAAGGAAGGAGATGTAGTATAGGTATAGTATGGGCGTCGACTCGAACGAGCGATCGAGAATCGATGTCGTCGGCGCGTGACGACAGGCGGCGCGAGAGGCACGAGCAGGACACTGCGTGTGAGGCCTCGAGCGAGAGAACACGTGGCGGAATAAAACGGCGAAGAGGTTAAGTGCCAGGCGAGTATTACTATACCTGACCCAAGCGTAGTCCTATAAGGAGAACGGATACAACAATCGTAATACATTAAATACGAAGATTCTTTATTAGAATCATACGTCGCTCCCATGTAAGGATTATTAGCTTTTGCATCCCGATGCAAACATTGACTGAATCCTCCGCGTATACCGCTTTCAATAAATAACACCATATCAATATCTGTTACTAATTCTAATGTTATGTTTGTAATTTTTAGCATAACGTCCCACGCATATGATGGTAGGGTACAGTAATAGGCAGGGTCGAGACCATAATATTCGATACATTTGCTTCGAAAATTTTCAAAAATATCTGCTAATAGTAGAACATCTGTTTTCAAATATAAATCGCTATATTCGCCTAGTGATGAGATATTAAATTTATTCCATACGTTTTGTGCATGTTTATACTCGCTCCTTTCAATATTGTGCCCGTACAATGTGCTGTGAAATTCGTCGTAATTAGGTAGACTATTATCATTTAGTCTTTCATAGCTGTCAACATATTCATAAGGAAAAACACCTTTGCGCGTCAGTAAATTAAACAAATTTTCATCGATCGACGGAAAGTTTTTGCGTAAAATTCTCATATCATTTATATCTAGTGTTGATACTAATTGTTCTAAACTGCTATTAAGAAATTTAAATGAATCGATAAATCTTACTTCAAGAGAAAATATATTATTTTTCATCCGACATGCGAATGAAACATATTTTTCCATTGTAGAGGCTATTACATGAAATTGAGAGCTAAAACATTTCATTGAAACAATTTCTTCTATGAGAAAATGTGAATCGTAATTACTTAAGTTATGAAATATTATGGGTAGCATATACGTAGCTTTATAATTTAGGTTACATGCTCCATGTGCTGCCCCTATGTAGTAACCTGACCAGTGACAATGATCATGTACTTTATTACCGCCTCTAATATCAGCTTCTTTAAATTCACTTTTACAGATAAAACAATGTGTAGCAGTATTAAATTCTAGTAATTGTTCAGAAGTTAAATGAGCCATTATGGTATGATTATTTTTTATAAAAGCAAAAATTGATGAAATGATACCTTCCAAATCTGATATAAAATAAGATACCACTTTATCCTTCGCACGGTGTGAAACGTATTTGCACATCGATTCATCAAAATTACAGTGTATGTAATAGCCAATACTGTGTGGAACATGAGTTTGATATGCATAAGTATTATGATTTTCTAAATTATGTGTTTCGTTACTAATTAGAGCGCATTCAAAATCAGCATATATTATAAATGGAAGCGGGATTCCTCTTCTATAATTTTTAAACTTAATCCATTTCTGATCTTCATTGACCAATTCAATTTTGCACGCATTTTGATCCACACATCTTTCATAATGATCTTGAAGTTTCCTTGTTGTATGGAAAAAATTTAGACATCTGTAAATTAAAAGAATCATATTATTAAACTATTAAATTATTACAACTGTAAATAGAAACGTGATGAATTACCTGTCGCAAATGTGTGATTTATGTTGATGTTGATGAATTTGCGACGATATCAGCCTTGATAAATTTTTGATCCATACATAATGGCACATATTATCTTTTTCTTGCTCATTTTGATATATTAGTAAGTTTATATGTTTATTTTCAGATATTTTATCACTTAATCGTAATGGTAATACTTCATATTTTTCATGTTCAGATTTATCTTTATTCGTTAATACGTATAAATTTATGGACAAATTATTATTTTTTTCAAATGTAGGTATATGTTTAGTTGTAACGGGAAATGTAATTCCCGTTAAATTTAGTACATTTTCATAATGCGGATATGATTGTTTACGGTTACTATGATGCGATGCTGGGTATAATGCTGACGTTACTGCCCAAGCAAAGCAATCATTTTCATTATCGGCCAAATCAATAGAAACAGTTGCTTTTCTATTTCGTATAGCTAATGGAAGTCTACAGTTTCCTTTACCGGCGCTCAATAAATCACATTTATTGATATTTATAATCAAACTGATAATTTTGCTCAATGCCCATCCACTGTCACGTTCTTGAAATTCCTCTAGCGATGTAAGAATCTGCCCACACACATTGTTTGTATACCAATTATCAAGCTTTATGGTGGAATCATTGTCATTTAGTAGTACCTCATTTTTTGTTGCAAAGGTTTTAATTTCCTTCTTACTTTCGTCGGTCAAACTGTCTTTTAACGTAAATTCACCATTGAAGATTGTGTTTACTTTAACACATTTGTGCTGTTTAACATACGATAGTACTTTTTCTATCACTATATCTTTAGCATCGTTTAAAAATATAGAAGGATCAATATGATGTAAATTTATAATAATTCCAGTGATTATACGACTTTGGAAGGCATGTCCGCTTTCAATTTCTTTCCATTTCAGTGTAACATTCTTATCCTTCTGTTTTTCTTCATTTAATCCAGATCCAGAATGTAGATTGAAATTAAAACTTAATTGTTCACACGTACAAGTTAGTTTAGCTATTTGCGCAAGTAAATGTTGTTTCCTACCGACACTTATTTTTTCTTTTTTATTAGTTAAATATGAATGCAAATATTTTAAATGCTGTTCACAATCTTTTATCCATTGGGTTTTATCTGCTTCTGATTCAATTAAATACGCTCGGTTTAATAAATTTTCTTCTTTTTGCATTAGTTGTTTTTTATTCACTGCATTTTCTTTTTTTCTTCGTAATCGTTCGTTTACGAAATACTTTAAATTCCTCAGCCGCTTTAATTGTTCCATCAGTTTCACTTTATATTCTTTTTTCATATTTTCATTATTTAGGAGTATTTTCGTTTTTTTTACATATGTAGTATATTGCTTTTTCCACTCTTTAAAATTCTCTTCTTTCTTCAAAAACGGCATTTGATTTAATACATTTTTTCTATTTTCGCCGATAATCTATTAATAGATTTCATTTTACACCTCTTTAATCACACTACCGTTTTGTAGCCTCCGCTTACGGTCGCGGTTTAGAATACAACGGACGCACAATTTCCTGCATATATTTGTCCTGCTACGACTATCCCCTCTCTCTGATTTACCACCGCACCGCTTTTATCATAGATATGAAATCATATGATATCTTATCTCTGCTTGTGTGTTAAATTCGTTTATATCACGTTTATTTGCGTTATAAGATAATCTTGAATTTACATTTTTATTGTATTCACCATAAAATTGAACTAATTTTTCTACCATATCTCTCAAATTGGCTATAATGTTACTATCAGTAATACATTGAATACTGAAAATGGAGAGATCGAACGGCCCTGATCTTACAACATTGAAATTAAATTCGTCATATTCATAAAAATTACCGTTTTGTAATATATAAAGTTTACCATTTATATATTTAAATACTGAAAATGGATTTTGTGGAGATATGGATAGGCCAATTCCCTTAAATAAATCGTTAATTAAAATATACTTTCTAGGCTGATATCTACACTCGTCAATTTCAATTACATATACTCCTTTATAAAAAATATATGTTCTACCGGTATTTGTTAAAACAGCAGATTGCACTCCATTATACTGAAAGTCTTTGCCAAATAGTTTTTGATATGTCATGGGATAACCAGTTTTTAATTGGAAAGTATCAGGATTGAATATATAAATATTATTATCAGAAAATAATGCAACTTCTCCATTTACTCTTTCATATATTGCATTAATTCCTGAAAAATTAAATGGCAAAAATTTTAACCACGATCTTATTAACTGTGGCTCCTCATATTTTCGATATTTAACGTTTAAATTAAATGGCCATACCCAAATTTTATAGAATATATACAATCGTGCTTTAAAAATGAAAAATTTTAAATCATCTGCTGGAGCTGAACATAAATCGACTAATTTTGGTGGAACTAATGTTGGTGCATCTGGTGACGTATCAGGAGAAGCATTACCATTTGCATCTTCGCCGAATTCATCCTCAGACTCATTCTCAGCATTAACATTATATAACTTTCGTATAGCTAATATATCATCTTCCTCAAGTTTAATATAATCTGTATGATTTTCATAATGATAAAACGGCGACATTATTGAATTCATATTTGACGAATGTAGTATACCTAGACTGTGACCAATTTCGTGTGTTAATGTTTCGTATAAACTGAATGACTCATCGTTTATCGGCCCCTCGCCTATCATCCATTTCCACGATTTAGATATATGAATTTCTCTGACATTACTACTTTCATTCGGCATATCTGCATGTGCTAATGTTTGATTAGAGAATGGCGGTGAACAAACTTGTTGCGGTGAATTAACACTGTAATGCATTGTATTTTCAAATGATATAATTATATCCGCTTCAGTTTTACTTTGTACTTGAGTAAAGGTTAACCGAGATGGCTTTTGCCACAAAGAAAATGCTTTTTTTGCAATGTTAATTTGATCTGTTGTTCCGACATGGAAATACCAACGCAATGTTTTTTTGTTCCATTTATAAGAATGAAGTGTGTAATCGCTGACATGATCACTTACTCCGCAACGCTTTGCCTCCATCAACTTTTTCGTTTCAGCATTTAGAGTCCCATCGACTTTAAGATTCCAATATTGTTGAAAAATTCGTATTGCATCTGCCAATTTATCATTATCAATAGTTTGTGATTTTTAATCGTTAGTGTTCATATAGCCGTAATATTGAAGATAATTAATTGTTGAACGTTTATTCATCGGATGCGTAGAAGGCACTCGCAAATTGGTCTTGATAGATAAGAGAGAAGGAAAAAGTTGAAGAAGTATCGCAGTGTGAATTATAAATATAATTAATTTCGCCATGATTAGAATTGAGGTGCTCACGTGTCACGGTAGGACGAAAGACTGATGTGAAAGAAAAATATGTACTAGTTTATAATGAACTCATTTTTTATTAATTTTATATAGATGGCTAAATACATTAGAAATTTTAAACATTATTTTCATTATTTATATATTGTGTAAATTTCAAATTCATAATATCTTGAAGCAAATCATCCATTTTTTTAAACCGTGCTTTAAAATATACGGAGTCCATATGCCAGAACCCTTTACGCGCACATCGGTATTCTTCAGGATACGTATCGTCGATTATATATAAGTAGTAGAAGTTGTTGAATGAAACAGTTTGTTTTATCTGTAATGAAATTATTATTTTATATAGTTTTATTACTAAAATCATTTATAATTATATACATACTTGATGTATGTCTACAAACCTGTTTTTGATTATGATGCTGCTTTTTTTTATTCTTTTCATCTTTTGACATCTCGTTTCCATTTTTGCGCTTACGTTTTGACGAATCTTTTTCGCTCTCATTTTTCATATTTTCCTTCTCACTCTCTACATGTTCTTCTTCTTTTACATCATCATCATCATTATCATCAGTAGAGAATTTCATTTCATTATATTTTCCACCAAGGTATATTAGATGAACTGGTTTACCGCTTGTAAGGCAGTTCTCTATAACTTGGTAATGCTTGCTTTTTTCTAATAAAATATTACTTATACGTAATGGCAGAAAAATAGAGAATGTATCATTTAAATCAAACATAACTCTATCTCCAAAGCGGGTCTTCATTTTTCTCATTCCGCTTATTAAATATGATTTATTAATTTCCAAGCCTGCTACCGGGTTCACTGGCAACTTGCTTATAATACCGACACTATTCAGCAAACTGAACGTATTTTCGCACATGTTCACTGCAAATATCTACTGAACTGTTAATGCACTTGCGCTATTCAACGACTAAACTGCGCGTATCGCGAAGTAGCGCTATTTATGCACCCCATACTCTAGCACCCAAACTTCCAGCATACGTCACTTTTCTTCATTCCCCTACTCCCTTCAACAATTATGCCCACGCTCAATTTCTGATTTTCCACACATTTAATACCTACAGCGCAAATAGGAGCTTCAGTACGAGACGAATCTTTTTGAAAGAAACTTCGGTCGACTAAAGTTTGTGCAACATTCGCATTAAAGTGAAATTGAAAAGTTACAGTTTTGTAAGTGAAGTGAAAATTTAAAAATATAATTATGATATGTAGTTCGAATGTAAGTAAAACAAATTTTTATTTTCAATACTCTAATTTGCTTAAATTAATATTATTTTCAAGCTACAGCCGATTATGAAAAAATAACGCATTTCATCGATATGGATGGATTTACAATTAATCGACATACGTTTTTATGCAAAGAAATTGCGATAATATCTATAAATGAAAATATATTACGTGAATACCTATTTTTGAATAAAAACTTTAGCGATTTAAGTGTTGAAGATCAGCGAAGCGCGCGTTGTGTATACAACAACGTTCACGGAATTTTATTCAAAGATTACGGATATGAAAATTTTGAACAAGAGGACTTGCCCTATATAGTCCAAGATTTTATCTCAAAATATGACAGTCCAATTGTTGCATATAAAGGTGGAACTTATGAAAAGAAATTATTGAACGAACTTGGAATCCGAAATATAAATTTAGAGGAACTGGCATGTCCTAAATTTGATGTTCTAGTTTCTAATAAACTGTATAATAAAGTGAACATCAACACTATAATGTGTAAAATGCATGTAAAAGAGAGAAATTGGAATAATAAAATTCCGCATTGTCCTTTACTTGAAGTACAAGTTTTTAGAAATTGGTACTGTCATAACGTAACTAATAAATCTTCTTAAATAATAATGTACATTGATATGCACTGATTGTGAATATAATGAATTTTTATATTTTATTATCAATTTGTAATTAAGTACACAATTAAAAATAAATTTATTTTAAATTTATATCAATCCATGAATTATGTGATTTATCTAATCCCAACCATTTAACATATACTTTATTTTGCTTTCTACGAATAACTTTTTCAACTAAATAAATATCGCTATGCTTAGCTTTTAATAATTCATATTCATAGAAACCGCCTTTAATGTCATTTCCTCGTAAATCTTGAATTAAATATGTGACAGGATAAGTATGTTGCACAGAAGTAACTTTAGAAATTTCAGTCGTCCAATTAGGCGTATATCCTTTCTCAAACAAATGCTTGTATTTACTAATACGTACAAAATCTCCAACTCGATATTTGCCCGGTTTAACGATCTTTATATTACTATAAACTGATGAAAGAAGCGTGCTAGCATTTTTATTTGTCACATCTGCAGGTCTCATTTTGATTGTTCTATGTTTACGCATATTGTAATCGTATACAAGTTTATTTAACATATGCGTCCATTTATAGCTTCCGTTTAACGAGAATAATTTCCACATATTTTTTTTTAACGTTCTATTCCAACACTCTATTATTGATGCCTTCATAACACTATATGTAGAATAATGATTTATTTCATGTTTATCCATTAAATTCTTAAAATCTTTATTAAAAAATTCTTTCCCACCATCCGTTTGCAAATTTTTAGGTTTACGCTCCTCGAAGATATTTGAGAAAGCCTTTACCACATCTTTACCTTGTTTCGTTTGAACGGACGAGCCCAGCCATATTTAGAAAATGTGTCGATAACTGTGAGAATATATTGAAATCCCGAATTAAATCGCTTATATGCTTTCATATCTACTAAATCAGCTTGCCATAAATCATCATATCCTTTAATTATAACACGTCTTCTTACAAAATTCTTTCTCACAGGTGTATGCAATTCTTTTACTAACTGCTCTTGTTCTTTAATTAATTTCATGATTTTAGGTTTCTACTACATTATCATGTGCTTGTGTACTATTTATAATTTCTATAATTGCAATTTGAGTGTTTCTTAAATTCTCCTTATTATCATTCATATCCTTCCGCAGCTCGTCAATTGAAGTTTTTAGCGTATTTTGTGTCACAGATTCTTTACGAATATTAGCTATGTCGTTTTCTTTATCGTGTAAATTTTGTTTTACCCCATTTACCTGCTCATCAAGAAGAGATTGTAGATTCACTATATCTTTTTCCAATGCCGTGGTCAAATTCTCTACTGCATCCTTTGTCGTAGCCGATTCCGTAAGATTGCTTATAAAATATTCATGATGACTAATACTATTTTTTGCTGAAGTAATATTATAATTAATTTCTTCAATATTTTTAGAAATTGTATTCAATTTTTCATTAAGGTTTTTTTCATCAGACTCTATTTTTTGCTGTTGCGCGAGGAAATCTTCTATAACATTTTGCAGCAATTTATTATTTTCTTTTCCATTTACTTCTAACTTTATAATTTTTTCTGTTAACGTAGAAGTCACTTCATCAAGTTTATTGAAATTTGCGCCATAAAGATTTAATACGGCATTTATTCTCTTTAATTTATCGTAATTAGCTTCGCTTTGCGATGCACACTTTTCAATTTTTTCGTTGAGACTGCCTCGAAGCGCCCTATCGTTACTTAATATACGTTTATCTACATAGTATTTGTTCGCAGCGTCTGTAGAGTTTCCAGGATTTGCTAATCGTATAATTTTTCTATTTTTTGCATCATAGCCGCCCTCATTAACGTTGAAATGAAGAAAAATACCATTCCTTTTCATATTAGAATTTTGTAACCGATCATTAGCATCTTCTATGCCCTTACCACCAAACTTGTTAATGAACATTATAAGACTAAATATAATTTAGGCATACACAAATATTATATAATAATATTGGCTTCGCGAAGTTCCTGCACTATTGACATAATTTCATTATCATGTCCTGTATGTCCAACTTTTTTTGATGATATTAAAAGCCGTAAACGGTCAATAAGCTCATTAGGATTGTCCGAGTGAACATAATTCACTGGTTCATTCGTAACTAACATATTATTCGGTATATATTTTTTCATTGCAAATTTATTTCCTGCTCCAACTTTAAATTGATTAGATTTTGTTTTAGCTCTTTCCGCGGCTGTAGCTATAGCTAAATGTGGTGCTAGTAATGGAGCAATTTTTTTTTTATATTTAAATCCTTTACTGCCCATAATCTGTTGTGATGATTGGTAATCTTTACGGAAGGCATTTGTTTTTAATAAAATAGTTTTATACTTAATTAAATCTGTATTATTATATAATTTTGAATTGGGAATTTTCTTGAAAATTAATTCGAAAATTCCAGGGGTTCAGCCGTATCTAGTTTTCTTAATAATAATATTATCATTTTCATCCACCTCAAATATGCTGTCACCTAACATTAAATTGTCATGTTTAAAATATATGCCGTAAACATGATCAATTTCTTTGTCAAAATCTGTACTGAAAAATAAGCTAATATATTTTCGTGATAATGGGCCTAAGTTCTCCTGCATTAAATTTCTAACATCTTCAGTGCGGATTTTGTAATATTTCACTAATAGAGGATTCCGCATGTGATTTTTCTAACGGTGAAGGTTCTTCAACATTTGGTCTTTCTATCGATAATGGTATAGGAGATATAGGAGTTGACGCTTCAGCAAATGTCCTTCTCCTACCTATTTGTGGCGTTGCCTTAAATTTTATATTATCATTTTTAGTTTTAGTACTCCTAATAACGGCACTAGACGGAGAATAACTATAATGCGTTTCACTCAATGACGGATTAACCATTTCCTTTGTTTTTTTCTTACTCAAGTCTTCAACTCCTCCACTACCTTCATCTTCAAAAACATCACCTTCATTATCTTCAATATCTTCAATATCACTTTCAATATCTTTTTCAATTTCAAATTTTTTCTTTTCATTTTCATTATTGATATTTGTAATTATATTTTTCTCTAGTAATTTTTGTAGAGGTTTAGTTATCGGTTTATATGTTTCTTTTAAATATTCCTCAGACTCTATTTTACCAAGTTTCAAATCTTTATATTTTTTTCGAATTATATCACTTGTTTTCACGATATGTTTTAAAATTTGCCGGCGTTTCTTATTTTCTCGCGTACCACCCATCTCACTTCTCACTCCTTCCGTGGATGTATAATGACTGAATATTAGCAGTATACTGATTTATATAATAGCAAACTGGTCAAATTCTTTTCGATACCTTCCATTTTTAATATTACTATCCTTATCAATTACTAAAAATCCATACTTTTTCTCCCAGCAATTTCTACATAATGCTAGAAAATCTTCATAGCTCATATCCGTATTAATATGTTCATTATAAATATGGCGTAAATTTGTATTATCTTGCTGAAAAATTACTAATAAATTCGTATTATCTCTTATAAGAGGCTTAGGTATTTTTGCATAAGTTTGACATAAATAAAAACTATCGATATTAGAATGTCTGCCCATTGAAAAATACTCCCTTATAGTTTGCTGTTTATCACAGGCTACATCATCGAATATAAAGATAGAATTAGGCAAAGCTTCAGAAATCGGAATAATCTCGCTATTATTTGAAAATGTATAATAGCCGATGTCTGGTACTGCTGATATAATTCTTTCGAGATAACGATATTTTACTTGTTGTAGTGATTTCGAATACACATAAATATTTTCAAAGCGCACTCCATTAGGGCTTTCAATTAAATTAACTATTATATTGGTTTTTCCACAATTAGATGGTCACGCATATTATATAGCGAATAGTATTGGGGAGTATCTTACTATGACGTCGATAATTATCATTACGATTTTCTTCAAGTAACATTTTTTCACACACAAAATTATTACAAATTGACAACGGCTGCTTAACGAAACGCATGATAATATTACCCGTAGAGACTAAAAGAATAACTACGAATATTCGCTTACAGCAAAAGCATATAAATAGGCGAGTAATCATTTATTAGCTTTATTATCTCAGAAGATGGTGAAGTGTAAGTGTAATGATAGCGTATGCAAATAGAAAAGAAAGAGTGAATAGCAGTCATACTAAGGGGAGTGGTATATTAAACTCTGCAATCAATGCACTTCCTTTCGAATTACATATTCCGGGGTATCAGATTTGCGGACCTGGTACGTATTTAAACAAAAGATTATCATTAGGACAAAAAGGTATAAACCAATTAGATTC
Organism: Priocnemis perturbator; assembly: GCA_963942575.1. Classification (NCBI taxonomy): domain Eukaryota; kingdom Metazoa; phylum Arthropoda; class Insecta; order Hymenoptera; family Pompilidae; genus Priocnemis; species Priocnemis perturbator. The sequence goes on from CAWWDK010000107.1 coordinate 88,680, forward strand.
AGCTTGTCGCGAACACGACATCGCCTATTCTAATAGTAAAGATATCGAGGAGCGACATAAGGCAGATAAATCTTTAGCAGCGGCTGCTAAACAAATTGCTACAGCGCAAGATACTAAACTTGGCCATCGTATTGCCGCTACTGTTACTTGGGTTCTTATGAATGCAAAAAGAAAAATGGGTATGGGCATGAATAAAAAGAAAAATAGAAAAAGAAAGATACGTATTGCTAAACGAGGCGGATTTATACCGCTATTGCCACTTTTCGGTGTCTTGGGTTCGCTAGCGGGAGGTGCTGCTAATATTGCATCCGCAATAAATAGGTCTAAAGCTCAGCAAAAGCAGTTAGAAGAATTGAAAAGACTCAATGCAACTTTAGAGGGTCGCGGACTCTATTTATCTCCGTATAAACGTATAAGCGGTCGCGGTATTAGAAAACGAAGAAAGGCCGGAAAAAAAAAAAAATAATAATTCGAATACATTAGTCGCAACTGGAGTAACCACTAATATACAATTAGAAAAAGCATGCAAAAGTATTCCATATTTTAGAGGGGTTTTTATGCGAAATAAACTACCTATAACCATAAGAAGAAATGAATGTGGAATAGAAAATTTGGATAATAATGAAGGAAAAGGAACACACTGGGTGGCATATATTAAAAAAGGAAACAATGTTAAATATTTTGATTCGTTCGGTAATTTAAGGCCACCGTTAGAACTAATAAATTATTTTAATAAACAAAACCTAGCAGCAGTTTCTTATAATTACAGCCGTTATCAATCATACGACATGACTAATTGTGGTCAGTTATGCTTTGAATTTCTTAAACGTAACATCTAAAAATGTCGTTTACTGTGACTTTAAGTGGCACGTCTTCAGACTTGATAGCCGAAACATTTCACGCTATTCCTAATATCGATGAATCAAATAATAAATTTTATTACGACGGTAATAAGGAAATCGTTATACCAAAAGGTTCCTACGAACTATCAAGTATTAATACCTATATTCAAGACAATATTCGTAAAGGGGTAAGCGAGGATCCAGATAATATCTTCATATTACGTGCAAATAATAGTACGTTAAAAAGTGAAATCAAATGTAAGTATTCTATTGACTTCGGTAAACCAAACAGTATTGGAAGTATATTAGGATTTTCAAACAAGAGAATACTTGAACCTGAAAAATGGTATGAATCGGATATTACAGTAAAAATTATTAAAGTGAATATAATTCGTATTGACTGTAGTATTACTGCCGGTGCATATAGTAACGGGAAAATTGTGCACACAATTCATGAATTTTTCCCAAACGTTGAGCCAGGATATAAAATATCGGAAACGCCGTCAAACGTCATTTATCTTCCAATCATCGTAAGAGTTATAGACCGTATAAATTTACGAGTAGTAGATCAAAGCAGAGATTTAGTTGATTTCGGAGACGAAGAAGTGACAATAAGATTACATAATAGAAAAAATGATAATTTATAACAATAATGATAGGAGGGCTAATAGCGTGGAAAAAGTATGTAAATTAAGAGCACCGATTAAGAAACGTGTCAGTAGAGCGATACACTTCCACCGAAACCCATCTCATTCGCGAAAGAGTCTTACATCGGCGTCAACGTCGAAAATAAAGAGGTTAAGTTCGACAAATAAGAAATTTTTAGAATCGCTAGGCTTTACGGTAATATCTAAATAATATGAGCGACCCGCTTAATATTCATGATTCTCCTGTTATTGATAATCGAATTAGTGGCTACGAGTTTCATGCTTATAATCCCTACGTTAATTCTTCTCTATGTTTTAACGATGAAATAAGAATTCCGATACAGCAGCAAGATTTAATTGTATTACCATGTGAAAGTTACTTATTAATTGAGGGACGGTATAGCATAAAATATAATAACGATGCAAATAAAACTAGCCGCTTAGAAAACAATGCAATTGCTTTCCTATTTACTGAAATACGATATGAGCTTAATGGAATTGAGATAGACCGTTGTAAAAATGTGGGCATTACTACTACATTAAAGAATTATATTTCACTCGGAGATTCTAAAAGTAGGGAACTAGCTAAAGCCGGTTGGAATTATGGAAAATGGAAACCGCTAAACGAATCTGTCAATTCGTTTAGTTTTTGCGTACCGTTGAATATAATTTTAGGATTCTTTGAAGATTATAAACGCGGAATTACATATGGAAGGCATGAATTAATTTTAATTAGAGCAAAAGATGATAAAAATGCAATAGTATCCGAACATGAATTTGTCGTGGAACAAAAAATTGAATTAACAAAAATACAATGGATGATGAAACACATTACGTTAGACGAAAGTACTAAATTACAATTTTTACGCCTTCTACAACATGATAGACCAATTTCAATGAGCTTTCGTTCTTGGGAGTTACACGAATATCCCTTATTACCCGAAACACAAAATCATACGTGGGCTGTTAAAGCCTCAACTCAGCTAGAAAAGCCTCGCTACATCATATTTGCGTTTCAAACTAATAGAAAAAATGATTTCAAGAAAGCCTGTACGAAATTCGATCATTGCTTTCTACGGGATATTAAGCTTCACTTAAACTCCGACTTTTATCCCTATGATAGGCTCAATTTAAATTTTGGTAACAATCAAGCTACAATCTTATATGATATGTACGCTAGATTTAAAAAATCATATTATAACTTATCAGATTTATCTGAATGTGCAACATTACTGAGCATGGACTCTTTCATTGATACAATAGGTCCAATAGTAGTAATTGATTGTTCGCACCAAAACGAAACGGTCAAAACAGGTACGGTAGATGTAAAAATTGAATTTGAATGTGCTAATAATATCCCCCCCAATACATGTGCTTATTGTCTTATTTTACATGATCGCATAGTAGAATATAACCCATTATCTAGTATTGTGCGTAAGCTAAAATAAATGTGACTCCTCTATTACGATAGAATTACCCCCTCTTATTGTACATTAATATCTAACACCGAATGCATATAAACTACACCCGCTATCATAAACAGTACCTTATAGCACGCTCAGACGTGAACAAAGGACGATCGGTGGTCTCAACGTCATAGTGAAATTAAACATGGAGAATTGTAATTTCAAATATCTCCTATCAATTAGTGAAAACTGTGAGATTGAGTGTCCAAATCATTGGAAATTTATAAATAATGATACAAAGATTAAAGATATTTTAAAATTTATTATTGAAAGAGATTTACATAAGTTTCTAATGATAAAAGTAAATACAACTTTTTATATATTCAATAAATTATTTAAAATAATGATACCGGTGATGGAGGAGACCGATACGATAGCGTCAAAATGGTAAGTAAATAATAAATACTCTTATTCTTCTTTTCATATTTACAACTTTCCACGTATACTCAGTTTTATTCTTTTTCAGTGTTTCAAAATTCGAGTTCATGATGGAGATAAATGACAAATTTATAAAATCACCGTCTACATGGCTTTATATGGAAATATTAGAGATTATTGAAGATATTCTATCGTTTATAGACGACTACGGATTTGAGGAAATGTTAGCTATTAAGTTAAATAATGATATTTATATGTATGACAAAGAACACAGGGAAATCTTGCAATTACATTTGAAGTAAGTACACAGCTTCACAGACTTTATTCGCTTTAGCAAAAATATTTAATTGAAGTCTTTGCAGCGCACCGATGTTGCATCAGGACTCTGAGGATTGTTCGGCAATATCATATTGCGCGAGTTTTAGTTCTGACGGTAACGAGGAAAGCGATACGGAGAACAACAGTGAAAAAGGAGCTACTTATGCCTCTTCCTCGCCATCGCCCGTAGAATCCATACCGGATTTGGTATCGGAACAAGACTGGTAGGAATCCATATCAGATTTGCAATCGGAACAAGAAACGCAGGATTATATTTAACATTTCTCATATTAATTCATTGTATCGTAAGAACATATTTAAATTGTATTTTTAACTTTATTTTAAAAACAATAGATATAAATAAATAATACTCGCATTGATATTTACATTATTACGATCATTTACTACCGTATTCCATCGCGCGGGCACCCGACTTTATCGTTTCGCAGCTCAAATGTTCGTAGACAGTATCGACATTGTATAATGTAAATTCACCTAAAGATAATAACAACGAACTGCACTTCTCTGCTTCCTAGTCTGCTGATGCTACGAAGAGTATTAACCGATGTGCTACGTTTAACGTGCAAATATTAGCTAGCGCCTAGCGCCCTTTTCCCGGGACCCTCTCCCCTCCCTCCCACCCCCGACCTGCAACGCGTCCGCTGCTCCAAGATGACGCCGGACCCCCTCCTCACTGCCCGTACACCTTGCTCCCACCCAACCTCCTCCTCCGTAGTACAATCGTCCTCCGCTCTCGATATCGTTGTTGCCCACACACGCTCGAGTACCGCGTAATCGCTTATCGTATCATTCCTCTGCAACCTTCTCCTACCGGTCTACTTCCAACCCCCCGCACGGCATTTCGTAGTACAACGCCTACTACTACCTCTGTCTACATTTCGCAGTACAACGCCGCGTGTCGATGGCGCTTATCGTCCTCCGCTCTCGATATCGTTGCCCACACGCTCGCTCGAGTATCGTGTAATCGCTTATCGTTCGTTTCGTATTGTTCCTGTCCAACCCCTTCTCCTCCTACTCTCTAACTTCCGTGTAAACCACAAACTTTCGACCTAACAGAAAAAATAAGGCAAGGCCCCCCGATATCAGCAGCGACCGACTCGATACCGCCCAACCGCCGACTTTTAACCTTGACCGCTACCGCTGTGGAATCGAACGGCTCGCCTTCTTCACCTTCCAACGTTCTTCCGATTTTAACCGCCGACCGCGCAAACTTCCACCTGATTAAGACAAACCGCAAACTTCCCCTCATTAAAAGACAAACCGCAAACTTCACCTCTCCGATAAGACAAACCGCAAACTTCAACCTGTGATTAAGACACTAACCGCAAACTTCGATAAAAAAATAAAAAATACACGCAAACACGCAAGACCGAATGACTGCGGTCCAGCAGAATCGACTACACTGGTCCAGAATCGACTACTGGTCCAGAATCGGGGCTACTGATTCTGGTCCAGAAACGGCTACTGGTCCAGAATTACTAGTCCAGAATCGGCTTACTCTCGCCTCGGGTCCAGAAGCGGCTTACTCTTACTACTCGCGGCTACTCGTAGAATTGCGTATGATTTCGGTAGAAGACATGAAACTTGCAAGGCCAAAGAAAGGAAACATACTGGTAACACAATACGGACAGCACCGAATTTTTAGTATTGTAATGACCGACCGTTTTTTTAATACACCTAGTACTACGGACAGTGTGACTGGACTGCAGAGCCTTCGTAAAACATTATCAAACTACGGGGCAAGCGCTTGCGGTATATCGCTGGAGGGAAATATGACAGACAGTTTGACTCGCGAAACGTTCATACAGGAAATTAGTGAGGTATTTGAACATACTGGTATCACCATAACCCTTTTCACGGAAAAGGTATCAATTCCCCCGGAATCGATGCGGGCGGAGATTATTAAAGAACTGCATGCAGGTGTTGTGGGAGGGCATAAAGGCGTTACGAAAACCTATCGAAGAATAAGAGAGAGATTTTATTGGCCGGGAATGAAAAACGAGATCCAGAACTTCATTAGAACTTGTGCGGAATGCCAGGAAAAGAAATTAATACGAGCAAGAACGCGTGAACCAATGGTAATTACCGACACACCGATAGAGCCTTTTGCGAAAGTATCTCTTGACACAGTAGGACCGCTCCCCACGACTCCCGACGGGAATAGACACATATTCACGATGCAGGACAATCTAACAAAATTCTGCCTCGCGGTGCCCGTACCCGATATTAAGGCCGAGACTATTGCTCACGTCCTCGTGACTAGCCTTATATTGCAGTACGGAGCTCCGCGAGTAATATTAACAGATAAAGGTACCAGTTTTATAAATAAAGTTATCCGCGAAATTGGGCGATTATTCGATATCGACCACGTAACGACTTCCGGTTACCACCCGCAGACTAATGGAGCCTTGGAGCGTAGTCATATAGTACTAACCGAATACATAAAACATTATTTAGGCGAATACGACGATTGGGATCGGTTGGTACCGTTCGCAATGTTCTCGTATAATACGTCGGTGCACGAAGCGACTAACATTACGCCCTACGAACTAGTATTCGGTAGACTAGCAAGATACCCGAACTCTTTTTGCATCGACGACAGGACAGATACGTACGGATCGTATCTACGGGAATTAATACCTCGCCTGTCTGAGATACAAGTGGTAGCGGGAATAAACTTAATTGCTGCAAAACAAAAATCTAAGGAGCGATACGATAGACACGCGCGACCACTAAATGCGAGGGACGGCGACATGGTGCGGGTGCTTATCGAACCGAAGAAGGGAAAGTTTAGTAGTAGATATCGAGGGCCCTACAGAGTTGTCAAAATCCTAGAGGGAAATACCGTGCTGCTGGAGAACGAGAATGGCGAGCGTATTGTTAAACACGCCGACAAAGTGCAACCCCTGTACCAGTAATATACGTGCGTAGATGGTAAGACCAAAGGCACGTCGCACTCTAGACACGTCGCGCACACTTACAGCTGGCTGCGCAGCCATCCTCCTGTTGCGGCAATAAGAAAAACGGCATACATCGGGCCAGGCACTGAATTGATAATAATTGTATTTCTAATAACACCATAGTTTAGTTGAAATGGCGAGCAGACCAAGGAACCTTGAGTGTAGGCGTCTGTTCGTGACGCGGCTGGCGCGAGGGACAAAGAAGAAGGACCTGATGCGGATCTTCGCACCATCCGGGGCAGAACACGCAGTCGTGCGCCAATCCCCACATGGGAATTGCGGTTACGTGACCTTCGCCACCGTAAACCAGGTGAAGGCGGTGGTGGAAGACGCGGCGCAACATCCGATCGTCCTGCACAAGCGGCCGATTGCCTTACAAATGGCGGACGCATGGCACGATAGAGCTCAACCTCCGGTTTCGTCAACATCGGCGATGCACCCGTTCGACGGTCTGAGATGGTGGCCAACACCGCTGCTTCCGGCGGACGTGGTGGCGGAAATCGCCAAATACGTCAGTTACTTCGACCTGGCAAGGATGGAGCAGGTCAACAAAGCGTGGAGGGCTGGGGTGCTCCTACATCTCCAAACCACCACTACCCTGACGCTAACGAGCTGGCGCTGGCCGGAATACCGAGACTTGAAGGTGGTTACCCATGACGCATATTATTGGTTGCTGCGGAGGTGCGCCCCCGCACTTCGTGCCGTCAACCTTAGCGACTCGGAAGTGGCAGCGAACTTTCGTCCGTCTCTCCTAACACTGACCGCGACGTATGCCCCGCTTTTGGAAGAGTTAGATCTCTCCGGGTTTAGTGTCCTGCCGTCTGGACTGCGTGCGATCGCGAACGGAGCCCCTAGGTTAAGGTATTTAAGCGTAGGGGAGTGTGGGCGTCCGGTGGACCCCGAACTAAAATGGGTATTTGCCGCCCACAAATTAACCAGGTTGTCCGCGTCCGATACACCCATGACGGGCGCTGCATTCGCCACACTGAGTTGTTGCCTGGAGAAGCTCGCGTTAACCAGAACTCGAACGAAGCCCAACTACCTCGCGACGTTTCTCTCAAAACCGGTCAGACTGACGGAGCTTACCATCGACCGACCAGTCTTCTTCGGGGACAAAGTTTCACGGCACTGGGGCACAACCGCGCGATGGGAGAGATAATGGTCAAGATGTGCCTGCGATACTGCGATCAGAGGGACGAGGCACTCGACGAGGAGCTGGCGGAGGCGGAAGAGCACGGCGAGGTGGCGAATTTCATGGAGTTGGGATATGGCTCGGTAACGGGAGCAATGTGGCTTCCACCGCGTTTCACAGGAGTGAAACATCTCACCCGTCATTGCAACAGCTGGGTGGAGGTGTCCTTTATCGATGCGGTCGGCGCCCACATGAAGTCGCTATTTCGCATTTCGTTGATATCACGGGGTGCACGAACATCCGGGGACAATTCTCATTAGAGGCCCTTGGGGACTTGCCGATGTTGCGACATCTGAACATGAGCCTCATGTATCCCTCCGTCGGTGCTCAATTCCTCTCGCGCATGCGCGCACTCGAAGAGTTGGAGTGCAGGGACAACGCCGGTGTGACTGACGAGGACATATGCGGCCTGGTGAGAAACTCCAGTACCATCAGGGAGGTGGACGTAGAGGCGTGCATAGGCGTGCGGAGGCCGCTGATCGATTGTGTCCTACAAGTATTACGGGGAGATCCGCATGGACACAGTTTCGATTTGAAAGTGGGAGGGACCAGTGCGATACGTCATCGGCGCGATAGACAGATGCTACACGTTAGAATCCGCTACCACCGGACGTCAGGGAACCCCTACGCTTAAATTAGTTCCTAACACATCATCGGGGACGATAATGATTCCAAGGGGGGAGGGTGTTACGTCCCAGCGTAACTTTTAACTTATTTGCCTAGTATTTTCCTTGTTCTTGCTACTCCGATCTACGGTTGCGCCTATACTTGTATATTACGGCGTATGCCTATCGCAGCCGGCGTACCGTTAGAGTATTAGAGTTAAAATCATGTCATTTTCCTTTTACTCCGGGCTTCGTATGCGCCTATACTTGTATATTACGGCGTATGCCTAGCGCATGCGTGGTACCGTCGAGCGGTAACTTCAAGTAGAATATTCCTCGCCTTGGAATCATCGTCGTCCCCACCCAATATACCGACTCATGACAATATATATATATATATGTAGCATAAGGAACGAATGCGTGTACGCGGTATGCAAGTGTAAGTGTAACTTAAGGTTAGCGACGAGTTTCCGCTTAAGAATATTGTTTATCCTTTTCTCTCTCTTTTCATTTACTAATTGCGCCACTGTTAGGCATCGCTGCGGAGCAAGACTATTTTTCGTTATCATTAATTCCACCGAAGCGTGCGCTTGACAGTTACTAAGTTCCTGCGTGCCGAGATCGACTTGCACTCATAATAAAATCTGTTAGTTAGAGAAAGAGACTAACGAACAAAACCAGCGTCTCACTGTACATAGCCAGCCGAATGTTTGTATATATCGTCAACCGCTATGTGGTCGATTCTGTGAGAGGAGCCTAAAAACTTCCTCTGAGCCGGCCTAGGAACCACCTCGAGACGCGATCATCGTCGCAGTTGGCTGTATAGTCGCGAGGTGCGTAGTCCTCTGTCCGAGGATATCTTAGTTTATTCTTTGTGAGCTAATCTGTGCAAATTCTTACAGTTTAATCAGAGACTCATTGATCCTCGTTAAATCGTAGTGTTAAAATCTAGCTATTAATAAGAGGAAGGACTCATATTTCTTTTGTTTTTCTTTTTGGTTTTGCATTCTAATCTAGAGTGCGAATAGTGCGATCCGCGTTATTTCCGGCACGTGGTCGGCGAATTGCGCCGAGCCCGTTAGCATATAAGTTTCATTTATAAAGAACATTATATTATTATCCTAAGTAACACTTCCGCACAAGTCTTCTCTCGGTGAGGAATTGGTATTGTATTTAGACTGATTTAAACATCTAGACCGGTCTGAGGGGTCTCTTCGCGAGTAACATCTACAGCTCCGATAACACGAGAGCTTAGGCCATCTCAAGCCTAATCGTATATCAATACCTTTTTACGATTCGAAGGTACTCATCGTAATAGCGCATACGAATTTCCACCGACATACAACCGAACTCAGAGCGAGAGCGAGAGAGAAAGAGTAACACAGCGAGCGACATACCATCGAGCGAGCGTGAGAAAGAGAGAGAGAGAGAGAGAGAGAGAGAGAGAGAGAGAGAGAGAGGTCAAAGATTGTCTGAGCGTTTCCAGCAGCACGGTAAGAATATTCCAATTAACCAGCTAGATCATGATTTCTGGCCCGACTCTTGCCCCCAGTACATGTATTACGGGAAACCTAGGGCAATAGTTGTAGAGGCGATCTCGTGCAGTGTGCTCTGAGCGCTGGGCGATCGAAAACTGTTTTATTCTACGAGAATACTCTGTATCAATTATATGACGAATATCACGCGTGAAACGAGCTACTTCGTTCAAACCACGATTATACCACGCGTTGCATACAGGCGAATTGTACTACCGAACATTGTGTAATAGTTAGGCTTTCTGTTTCTTATTATACCAATACTCCGATTCAAGACCGAACATTGGACCCATTGTTAGAAACGTGGAATTGATGTTAGCAGTGGGATACTCCTTCTTTCTGTGTATATATGTATAATATTCTATATTTCTGTTTCTTTATACCCACTTCTAACCGTGGAATTGGTGTCAGAAGTCTGCTTTCAAATCAAATCACCTTTGTATCTGCACCTGAACAGTCATCACAGAATAAACACTTTGCTTTTTCACACTGTACCCGATTTATCCTTTTATTTTCTTTGCATGCGCTATAACTAACATTATCTGTACTGGAATACAACACGTAACAACTCAGCAACCTGTACGGGTTGATAAGAGAGAGAATCCTATAAGTCCTGCAGATCGAGTAGATTGATTTCGTCTTCGCGTCATTATTCTATTCGGTCATCGATATAAACATATAATCATCTTTTCGGTTTATATCCTTTAGTTTTAAGTATTCACGCGTTGCTCCCGGGCGGAACGGTCGACCGCTCGAACACACACAGTTCCATCCTTGACAATCTTTAGATCGACTTATCGCGACGCCCGGACGTAACAGCTCCTAAAAGCCATATTCTACTGAATACGGGAACCCAGGTTGACTGCAACCCCTATATTCCATTAATGTATTATTTGGATGGCGTATGGTACAAAATAACGCCCTCAGCTACCTCGGCAGTGGCACCCAACGAATTACAGCCAGCGGTAATGCAATCATGGATCTATACGAATCCCGCCGAACTAGCAACATCAGGGATTTACTCCACGCAAGATCTCGAACAGCTAAGGAATCATATAATGTTTCCAGCCGAAAGACCTGCCGTACTAAATACCATAGCTAGAGGAATGTCTGGACAAAAGGTAAATATGCAAGGCATATCTCTGATATATATGTTTGATGAAAAAACCTTGGAGGAAATAGCTTCCTCCACCTGGTCCAGAATATGGCAATGGTTTACGTGTTTCGGTACCTTCAGTGCAGGATTATTCGGAATATGGATCGCCATCAAAACAGTAAAATTTGCGATCGACACTGCACTACATGGTTACGCATTACATAACGTCTACGGGTGGGGCATACATCCGATAGGCGCTGTATGGGACTCAGTGACTAACGTCCTGATACATCTTAGGAACCGCACACCGGATGGTGACGAGTCCAGACGCCAAAACACGGTCCCACAGGCTGAGGAGGCGAACACCAGCCCCGTCCCACCGGAAAACGTAGACACCCCTACCACCACATCGGGATTCACGAGTGTTTACCCCAAGATATCACAGGAAACACGCTTCTCGATAAAATCGCAGAATATACACTGCAAATAACTACACAAAGCTAATACATAAATATATAGAACTATAGGTGCGAATACGCATTTGATTACAGATGAAATATACCAGCTCAGGGGACATTGCGTCCTGTCCGAACAGGTGAGAGACGAGACTCTCGACACAATGCCACCGTTCGCGTTGTATTGACTTCCGAGAAGGACGTAAACTTTAACGAGAAAGCAAGTGTGGAGAAAGCCGTGAGTGTCGTCCCGCTCATCTGCGTTCCGCTCCCCGTTACATTTCCCGTCCTAATGGGGTTACCTTTTGCCGTTTGCCTTATGTTTAATCTTTCGCTAAGAGCGCCTTTTCGTTTCTCATTTTAGTTTCTATCTTCTTTTTTTGCTGTCCGCGTGTTGTTAGATTTAATGTAGTTTCTAGTCCCGCGTAATCTTTAAATTAGTTTACTCAGAAATCAGATCGCGTGCGTGTTTAATAGTAATACTTAATGCCTAGACCTATATTCTCTTTTCTTTGAAATACATTGTAAAGCGTGTCTACGGTCATTCCTTGTTTCGCCTCCCATCACCCTTGTCTTTCCCAAGTCCTTCCCTCACTCCCACGGGTCTCATTCGAAACTGGCACTGCCTTCGCCGAAGGAAAGATCCGACCGACGATCGGAAGGATTTCCTAACGACAACAACAAACCCGACGACACGAGACCCCCACAATTTATTTTGCCCGGCGTGTACAGGATACCTGCAAAACGAAAATGGAGAGTCGGCATATCTGCTGGCATTTATACACGCATTGGTAGGCACCTACGCCACACCCTTGAAATGTAGGACATGCGGTACACCAATATTTGTCTCCCGCCAAGCATCGGAATGCTACAAATGCACAGCACTATACTTATGGTATGCCGACCGATATAAACAAGCCGGGATCGAAACGGAAATGTTATATGAAACCATCTTAGCACTAAACACCGATAAGATGTACGACAAGGAGTTTGGAGACCGGGCCCTGGCGTGAGAAAAGGGGGTAGGAAGTCTCCAGTGATGAAGACATCATTTAATCAGCAAGGTCAGAAATGTTTAGATTCAAGCAGAATGAAGGACTTGCAACTCCCACTCAAGCTTTTTCGCAGGGCTGAACCGAACTTATAAAAGACCGGACGTCCTTGTACTTGTCAGTCTAAAAAGGGAGATCAGAAGGTGACAAACAGTAAAAACCCATATTGAAAAGTGCAGTAATGGAAGGAGTTTCGGAAGAAGGACTGGCGCCGAACGCCCCGCATTTCCCGGTATGTTTCCTACCGTTGTATGTGCAACTCCCCGTAATCGGGCTTGTTCCACCCATGGAAACAAACATGAGAACGACGCAGCATACTAGAGACAGCCGACCACCCCCGCCACCCTACTACGGGCCACACTACATTTACCGCCCAAATGTGGAAGCACCAACCCTGCCACCGGTCCCGATACAATTGGAGGAACGACGACACGGAGAAGAAGAACCGGAATGGGACCAGGAATTCTTCAATACTTTCGATGAGGATCTTTTTAACAACCTCCTGGGCGACATGGACTTGCCGCCAAGAACATCCAATGCGGACATTGGACCACCCCAAGGGGGGCGGGGTGTTACGGTCGCCCCGATAAACCTCTACTAGAGCAACACCATGGGCATGTGGTGAGGCGTTCGCCCAGAACTCCGGCTCACTCCCCGGACCGACTCCAAGTCGGGACCCGCAGGGCTCAGCGACGTCGCCGAAGCCACCGACGTGGAAGCACGGCCGGGCACGTTCCAGGGCACGGCCCTAGAAACAACGGCAGGCGAAGCGGCGGACACGAGATACGGCGTTAGATGGAAAAACGGGCACACCACCCGTAACAAGGCAAGGAGGAAGTAAAGAAAGTCAAATGGGCACAGCCCACGAACCAATCAACCGACGCAACTGCGGAGTGAACGATAGGAGGGGGCCTGTTCGAAGCTCCAATCAAAGTGTTTCCTAATCTGAGTTATTGCTGCGACCGTGACGCTCCGTGTACCTCAGCTGTTTTTAAATAACGTTTGTGTACCTATCGAGATCCCGTCATCGTTTACCCACATGCATCCGTGCAAATACCTATTGTACCGACAGCGATAGGAGCATGGGCTTGTTTGTCTTTAATTTCTCTATAAGGGAGCCTGCGACCGCCGTATAGTTAGCAGACAACTATCATAGATTTCGGCTATTTTCGGCTCAATCGTTTACGAATAGTTTACGCAAGTTTACGCAATCGATTTCAGAGTTCACGAAATCGTAGTTTGCCCGTAATTAACAATTTTTAGGTGGGTGTATAGTTAGCAGACGACTATCATAGTTTTCGGCTATTTTGGTCTCAATCGTTTACGAATAGTTTACGCAAGTTTACGCAATCGATTTCAGAGTTTACGAAATCGTAGTTTGCCCGTAATTAACAATTTTAATATCTAGTAATTATCGTCTGCTACCGCGCAGCGCCACCGTGGCCGGGGAGCGAAGCTGACCAGATGCAAACTCTGGCGAAATAATTTTGACGCCTCTCGTGTGTAATGGTCACAATCGTTTACGAATAGTTTTCGCAAGCTGCTGTATCGATTTCGGAGTTTACGAAATTGCATTTTGCTCGTTATTAACAATTTCAGGATCGGCTAACGTGCAGCTCGCAAGCGCCGCCGTTGGCCGAGGCGAGAATCGCTCTTCGGACATAGAGTAACGAAACAATTTTGACATATCTCATCTCTAACGGTCCCAATCGTTTACGAATAGTTTACGCAAGCCACTGTAACGATTTCAGAGTTTACGAAATTGTAGTTTGGTCGTAATTAACAATTTCAGAATCGGCTATCGTGCAGCGTCGATTGGTTCCCAAGCGCCAGCGTTGGCCGAAGGGAGAAGCTGCATGATAGCCGATTCTGAAATTGTAAATTTCACGACAGCTAGGAATTTTGCTGGCATGCAGCACAAATATTACTTTGCAATGCTGAACCTTGCAGGTCACATTGTCGGAGTATTGTAGGAATATTGCTGCAATATTCCTATGTCAGCCCCCTCGAAATTTGCGGGAATATTGCAGGAAGATGACACAGAATATTGCATCAAGGTCCTAAGAATATTCCTTCAATATTATATCCTACATATGATTCTGTTTTACATTATGAATAATTCAAGAAAATTTGTTTTACAAATCATTATTATTATTAATGAAATATTACATTACACTAAATATAAAAGTACATATAAAATATTTACATTAAATATAACAGTAGATATAAAAACTACACTAAATATAATAGTAAATATAACAAAATCTTAACCTAGTCTCAATTCTATTTAAGATTTCATTTTTCGCTGAATTCTCGTTTTTGCTTGAGTGAACCACTTGCCAATGACGTCATTTACTTCCGCCTTTTTCAACTTATTATTGCCAACGGCCATACAGGCTACTATAAAATAATAAAAGAATATTAGTGATTATTAAAAGATTATTAATAATGTATATCTGTAGGAAAATACTTTGGAATAAGTTCGCAGTCCGCAATTTTGGAAAGCTTTGCTTCTGCAAGCGGCCCTGCCAACTGAAATTTACTGCGATTCCGTCTGCAAGTACTCGGGATATTACAGCTGCTACGCACATAGTCAGCTTACCTGGGCCAACAATATTTAAGTCGACGAATCTGAAAAATTTCATGATGTTATCATGTGTACATAAAAGGCAGATCAAAACAGCAACTAATTAATATAAGTTATAATAGAAATATTGTGAAAGCAAAAGAGTATTGCAGATTAATATGAACCAATAAAATTGATAGTTATAGCGAGAAAGAGATATGAATTCAACACAAAAAAACACGATATATTGATTCCTTCATAGGCGAGAAAGAGTATTGTGGAATTAACGCAAAAACATGAAATAATGATTCTCTCGCGGACATGCACCAAACCTATCCTTATATATCCTTTACCTTTACCCATGCCCATGCCCACGCCCACGCCCACGCCCATAGAAACTGTAATAGTACAAACATTCATCTGAATAGGCATTATACGCAAATGAGCAGTGACGTGACTTCAATACTTTTGATGCTGACAACTATATGTTCAGGAAACCTCAGCTGTTGGGAGGAAATGTATTGGATGGTCATTATTATATTTTGTTCCACGAAAGATATTACTTTTTTCGTTGTAGAACAATAATGGTACTTTAGAAGCACATGTGATTAAAAAATAATTACCAATTTTTTCTAAAATTCAGTCTGTTCAAGTTTGGGCTCAAACGAGGCCAAATCATCCATACTTTGCACTATGGGAACCCGCTGCAATTCATTTTCGGATGTTTCGTCCTCATCAACTTCGGCATTTTAATTTTTGGACTCCAACAAAAAATCGACTTTTGTGTACAGATCCTTTATTTGTAAAGATATCGTAGACAGCATTTGGTAAACACATTTTCGAAATCCTACAATATGTAAAACAGAAGGTAGAAACATTGATATGAATGGTTTATTTGTTTTATTTACCAATTTCTAAGGTGTATGGATGATGCTCCCAGTCTCCACAGGAACTGCCTTGAGCTGCAATAGTTTCAGTAGCTAAGGGACATTAGAAAAAGATGAGAAACATTTGCAATAATCATGATTATTATGAATACACTCCGATAATATGAAGCTTACCTCCATGGCTATGTAAACAGTGGTAGGGGGTTCATTCTCATCATATGCAATGAACCTCAAACCCCCAGGTGTTGATGAATCGAATAAGGGTTCAAGCATTACAGGTGTAATTAGTAGATTGGTTAATGTACTCTCCGCTCGTCTGTGAATGTGTCGTCATATGTTGATTTTTTCTTGGGTTTTTAGATATGGACTCCATACTCTCTTCTTCCGAGGATATGACCCTTTTAACCTTAGCCCTCCTTCGGTTTTTTAAGGCCCCAGCTAACTCATATTCCAAGAGCTCATCCGAAAAGAAAACATCAGATGTGTCCTGTGCCTCATTTAATTTTTCTTGGGCCCATACTCAATCATCTACAAAGTATATAATTGTTCATTATTATGACATCGACAGGTCTTCTAGGTATAAAAAATATAGACATCTATATTATATATAAACACATACACACATTATTAATAATATCCACTATACATACCTGTCGACCCAAAGCAACGCTAATAACTGCACAATCCCCTCACGAGGTTTGAGATAAAGCCTCGGAAATTATTAATTTCTCTAATTTGTTCAGCGACTTTACGTGGCCTGGCCATTTGCTTACACTTTTGTTGGCTTTTAACCAACAGGTTGGAATCACTTGCAACCCATTGCTCAATTCCACGATACAATATTTTTCTTCTATTACTTGTCGATGGAAGACGTGAGATACGTCAAAAGTCAAAACTACTTGATCAGGGTATACATCTGGTCAGCTTCTCCCTTCGGCCAACGGAGGCGCTTGCGAGCAAATCAACACTGCACGATAGCCGATTCTGACATTATTAATTACGGGCAAATTACGATTTCGTAAACTCCGAAATCGATACAGCAGCTTGCGAAAACTATTCGTAAACGATTGAGATCGTTAGAGATGAGATACGTCAACATTGTTTCCATACTCTATGCTCGAAGAGCGATTCTCGCCTCGGCCAACGCCGCCATTGCGAGCAAATCAACGCTGCACGATAGCCGTTTCTGAAATAGTTAATTACGGGCGAATTGTGATTTCGTAAACTCTGAAATCGTTACAGTGGCTTGCGTAAACTATTCGTAAACGATTGGGACCGTTACAGATGAGATACGTCAACATTGTTTCCATACTCTGTGCTCGAAGAGCGATTCTCGCCTCGGCCAACGGCGGCGCTTGCGAACTAATCAACGCCGAACAATAGCCGATTCTGAAATTATTAATTACGGGCAAATTACGATTTCGTAAACTCCGAAATCGATACAGTAGCTTGCGAAAACTATTCGTAAACGATTGAGACCGTTATACACGAAATACGTCAAAGTTATGTCGCCACTTTCTGCATCTCTTTTCGCCAACGGCGGCGCTTGCGAGCAAATCAACGCTGCACGATAGCCGATTCTGAAATCATTATTTACAGGCAAATTACGATTTCGTAAACTCTGAAATCGATACAGTAGCTTGCGAAAACTATTCGTAAACGATTGAGACCGTTATACGCGAGATACGTCAAAGTTACTTCGCCACTTTCTGCATCTCCTCTCGCCAACGGCGGCGCTTGCGAGCAAATCAACGCTGCACGATAGCCGATTATGAAATTGTTAATTACGGCCAAAATACGATTTCGTAAACTCCGAAATCGATACAGCTGCTTGCGAAAACTATTCGTAAACGATTGAGACCGTTAGAGATGAGATACATCAAAATTATTTCGTTACTCTATGTCCGAAGACCGATTCTCGCCTCGGCCAACGGCGGCACTTGCGAGCAAATCAACGCTGCACGATAGCCGTTTCTGAAATTGTTAATTACGGGCAAACTATGATTTCGTAAACTCTGAAATCGTTACAGTGGCTTGCGTAAACTATTCGTAAACGATTGGGACCGTTACAGATGAGATACGTCAACATTGTTTCCATACTCCATGCTCGAAGAGCGATTCTCGCCTCGGCCAACGGCGGCGCTTGCGAGCCAATCAACGCTGAACGATAGCCGATTCTGACATTATTAATTACGGGCAAATTACGATTTTGTAAACTCCGAAATCGATACAGCAGCTTGCGAAAACTATTCGTAAACGATTGAGACCGTTGCACACGAGATACGTAAAAGATATTTCGCCAGGTTCCGCATCTGGTCAGCTTCTGCTTTCGGCCACTGGCGGCGCTTGCAAGACCTACATAACCCCATTCTCGAAATTGTTAATTACGGGCAAACTACGATTTCGTAAACACTGAAATCGATTGCGTAAACTTGCGTAAACTATCGTAAAAGATTGGGACCAAAATAAGCGAAATCGGTGATAGTTGTCTGCTAACTATACGGCGGTGTTCATATCCATCTTTCGTTTTTTCAAATGGACCGACACAGTCACAGTGTATCGTGTCGAAGGGGAAAGGCTTCTTTTCAATTGGGTGCAATTTCCCTTGTTTCGGTCCGGTCTGTCGTTTGCATACTACGCAAGTAATGCAGTGATCGATGTACTTACGGACAAATCTTAGCATTTTTGGGAACCAGTATTTTTTCGCGATGCGGTCGTATGTTTTTTCAAAGCCTACATGACAGTTTTCGTCATGGTACAGACGCAACAAACCAAGGCGGCTTCCCTTCGGGACAAAACTTCGGTAGATCACTCGGCCTGTGTCCCGGAGTGTTTTTCGACACAGTATACCGTCTCTTAGCTCGAAATCCGTAATAACAGTATCGTTCGACTTTACCCGCTCGATCATGTTTTGCGTTTCTTCATTATTTTTCTGCGCGATTTCTAGCCAGGAGCCCTCACAAATTACGTTTACGCGATAGTTTTTACACGGATTTCTACTTAAATAATCCACGTGCTCTACGTATTTGCCTTTCCTATATTCAAGATCAAAGGAAAAGTCTTGTAGAAATATCCACCAACGAGCTACGCGTGGTAATAAATCTTTTTTGTTTTGCGTAGCCTTAATGGCATTACAGTCGGTGACAATTTTAAACTGCATACCAAGCAGATATACGCGGAAGTATTTCAGTGCGTTCACAATCGCGAGTGTCTCTAGTTCATACGAATGATAGCGCGATTCCTCTGGGCTGGTACGACGACTAAAATATGCGACCACGCGTAGTTCCTTTTCCACTCTTTGGAAGAGGATTGCACCATATCCAATGGAACTAGAGTCGGTGTGGAGCTCCGTATCTCGCGTTGGGTCGAATATTACGAGCAAAGGGTGTGTACTCAGTTTGTCTATGATGTACGATCGCGCTTCTTCCTGTTCTTTACCCCATACCCACGGCTCATTATGTTTTGTTAATTTGGTCAAGCACGCCGTTCGCACCGCGAATTCAGGTACAAACTTCCGGAAATAACTCGCTAGGCCAATAAATTGTCTTATCTGCTTCACATTGTTCGGAACTGGTAATTCTACTAGGGTTTTAACTTTTTCTTTGCCTGGCTTTATGCCTTCGGATGATATCTCTCGACCCAGGTAATTGATCGAAGTTTCAAAAAATTTACATTTTGCGATGTTTAACGTGAATCCTGCCTTGTCCAATACCTCCAACACGCGCTCTAAACTCTGTAGCCCTTCCTCGACCGTTTGCGATGGGATCAATGTATCGTCCATATAGACTAATGCGATGCTATTTCTTAGGTTGTCTAGAGCCGCGTTAATGGCTCTCTGAAAGACAGCGGGCGCATTACAAAGGCCGAAGGGCATACGCATATACCCATAATGCCCGTCGGGGGTAACAAACGCAGTTTTACAAATTGAATCGGCGGCAATGGGTATTTGGTGAAATCCCGCGGCCATGTCTAGCGTAATAAATACCCTACCCTTTCCCAAACGATCCAATTGATCGTCGATTAGTGGTAAAGGGTATCTGTCTTGAACCGTAATTCTATTTAATGCCCCGAAATCCACGCACAGACGGTCCTCTCCATTTTTCTTTTTCACTAAGATAACGGGGCTTGCAAACGGCGAGTTGCTTTCGCGTATTATGCCGTTACTTATGAGGTCATCTATGATCCCCCTTAATTTCTCCCGTTCCGACAGTGACAGACGGTAAGGGTGGTAATTTATTACCTTGTTCTCCTGAGTAATTATTTTTAGTTCCGCCGTACTTACGGACCGCACGTGATTGCCAGTGGTCAACATTCGCTCGAATTATATTAAAAGATCTCTAAGAGAATCGTCCGCAACGTACAGTGTGAAGCACGGTGCCTCCGTAGTAGCCTCGTTCCTTTCTGCCGTGACAAGTCCGCACCGTTGAAGCCTCGTCGTCCCATCAGGTTCCGTCACAATGCGTAGATCGGCATGCACCAGGACATTCTTCCCGGTGATGACCTCGTACGGTATTGCAGTATCCGGGACAACAAACAAATCCAACTCAGTGGACACATCCTCCGTCTGAATTAATGCTGATGTGCATCCGACGGTCGTCGTGCTAGACTCACACAGTCCTTGTATTGTCGTCGTGTACGCGTTTACTTTGCAGTTTACCCGGTCGGCAACACATTCTCTCACGAGGGAACATGTTGCGCCATTGTCGATCAAACAGCGTCGTACGATCATCTGTCTCAATAGTATTGGTGTCAGTTTGTGTTCTACTGAGTAGCACACGTTGGCTTCGGGTTTCTTCGAACCTTGATTGTTTTGGGCTGTTCGCTGCTTCGCCCAACATTACGATTCGGTATGGCCCCTCTTTTTGCAAAAATTGCAGTTAGTTACGCTGGGAGTTTCCCGTTGCGGTAATAATTTTCTCCTTTTCGGGCAATTCACCCGTTTATGTCCCAGCTCATTGCATTGGTAGCATCTGCCGTCTTGTCGGTTCGGAGCGCGTTCTCCGCCATCGCGTGCAAATCGTTCCCTTCGTTTCGTTTCTTTTACGAAATTGGTCGTGCCCGTGATCAGCGCCGATGGCGTCGCGTAATTCGCGGACAGCATGGCCTGTCGCACGTTCTGATCTGTGATTGTGCTTATTGTCAGCTCCACCAATTCTTCGGGTCGAAATGCTACACGCGCCTTCTCGAGACAGCCCACTTTTTTCCTTGCATATTCCACGTACGTGGTCGCGTCGTCGCTGATATAGGTCAGCGCCCGTAGCAAGCATTCGTGGAGTTTCTTATGCGGACCGAAAATGGCGCACAAGTCCTCCTTGAATTTTTCCCACGTTCGGGGTCTCCCTTTCCATTCTTGGTACCACACTTTAGCAGAACCCGCAAGCGCATGGGTGGCGGCACTCAACCGCTGTTGCGGGGTCGAATCACGGGTGATATGTTACCCTTCGTTGCACCAAGCATTAGCGTCGTCATTCAGTTCGGTACCACGGAATTGCGGCACCATATCCAAAAGAGGAGGTGTCGTTGCATTAATAATCTTCGGGGTAGCCGGCATTACGCCTCTTGCAATTTCGGCTACCACTTGGCGGATGATGTCCTCCAAGGACGGGGGAGCACGCGAGTTCTCAATTTTTTCGTGTCCCGATCACGTCCCGAACAAAACGAAAGGGAAAAAAAAATAAAACGAGGAAACCAAAAAACGCACATAAAGAAACACAGCACGACACAATCCACAGCACAATAAAATCAACGAAAATGAATCAAGAATTAGCTTTGCAGCTAAGGCGCGTAAAATTCACTATATCCCACTTCTGATGTTAGAAACCCGCAAAATGGCTCGACGAGATGTGTTCGTTTTAGCGATTCTGGGGGAAGTTCAGAGGGGTCAAGCTCCGTCCTCTTTCCAACAGGCAAAGCCTGCTCCGATCTTCGGCCAGATTCACACTCGCATTTGTTTACAATGCTTAATCTTACTGAGACGCAGGTCAATGCACCGGCCACCGAGGTAAACACACGATCCGCGACTCTCGGCGCCTCCAAGAACAGGTGACACATCAACGCACTGTCGTGTTCCACTGTAGAATTACCGCGTGTTATGGGCGAAATCAAATGCATCGCTAACAGGCAACACAGCAAGCACAGGCAGCACAGGCAGCACAGCAAGCACAGGCAGCAAGCACAGGCAGCACAGCAAGCACAGGCAGCACAGCAAGCACAGGCAGCATGCACAGGCAGCACAGCAAGCACAGGCAGCAAGCACACTCAGCACAGCAAGCACAGGCAGCACAGCAAGCACAGGCAGCACAGCAAGCACAGGCAGCAAGCACAGGCAGCACAGCAAGCACAGGCAGCACAGGCAGCAAGCACAGGCAGCACAGCAAGCACAGGCAGCAAGCACAGGCAGCTCAGCAAGCACAGGCAGCATAGCAAGCACAGCAAGCACAGGCAGCTAGCACAGGCAGCAAGCACAGGCAGCACAGCAAGCACAGGCAGCACAGCAAGCACAGGCAGCAACACAAGCAGCACAGCAAGAACAGGCAGCACAGCAAGTACAGCAAGCACAGGCAGCACAGCACAGGCAGCACAGCAAGCACAGGCAGCAAGCACAGGCAGCACAGCAAGCACAGGCAGCAAGCACAGGCAGCACAGCGAGCACAGGCAGCAAGCACAGGCAGCACAGCAAGCACAGGCAGCAAGCACAGGCAGCACAGCAAGCACAGGCAGCAAGCACAGGCAGCTCAGGCAGCACAGCAAGCACAGGCAGCAAGCACAGGCAGCACAGAAAGCACAGGCAGCACAGCAGGCACAGGCAGCAAGCACAGACAGCACAGCAAGCACAGGCAGCAAGCACAGGCAGCAAGCACAGGCAGCGCAGCAAGAACAGGCAGCACAGCAAGCACAGGCAGCAAGCACAGGCAGCACAGCAAGCACAGGCAGCAAGCACAGGCAGCTCAGGCAGCACAGCAAGCACAGGCAGCAAGCACAGGCAGCACAGAAAGCACAGGCAGCACAGGCAGCAAGCACAGGCAGCGCAGCAAGCACAGGCAGCACAGCAAGCACAGGCAGCAAGCACAGACAGCACAGCAAGCACAGGCAGCAAGCACAGGCAGCACAGCAAGCACAGGCAGCAAGCACAGGCAGCGCAGCAAGAACAGGCAGCACAGGCAGCAAGCACAGGCGGCACAGCAAGCACAGGCAGCACAGCAAGCACAGGCACCAACACAGGCAGCAAGCACAGACAGCACAGCAAGCACAGGCAGCAAGCACAGGCAGCACAGCAAGCACAGGCAGCAAGCACAGGCAGCGCAGCAAGAACAGGCAGCACAGGCAGCGCAGCAAGAACAGGCAGCACAGGCAGCAACACAGGCAGCACAGCAAGCACAGGCAGCACAGCAGGCACAGGCAGCAAGCACAGACAGCACAGCAAGCACAGGCAGCAAGCAGAGGCAGCAAGCACAGGCAGCACAGCAAGCACAGGCAGCAAGCACAGGCAGCACAGCAAGCACCAGCAGCAAGCAAAGGTAGCACACCAAGCACAGGCAGCACAGCGAGCACAGGCAGCAAGCACAGGCAGCACAGCAAGCACAGGCAGCAAGCGCAGGCAGCACAGCAAGCACAGGCAGCACAGCAAGTACAACAAGCACAGGCAGCAAGCACAGGCAGCACAGCAAGCACAGGCAGCAAGCACAGGCAACACAGTAAGCACGGGCAGCAAGCACAGGCAGCACAGCAAGCACAGGCAGCTTGCACAGGCAGCATAGCAAGCACAGGCAGCACAGCAAGCACAGGCAGCAAGCACGGGCAGCACAGCAAGCACAGGCAGCAAGCACAGGCAGCAAGAACAGGCAGCACACCAAGCACAGGCAGCACAGCAAGCACAGGCAGCAAGCACAGGCAGCGCAGCAAGCACAGGCAGCACAGCAAGCACAGGCATGTTAGAAACCCGCAAAATAGCTCGACGATATGTGTTCGTTTTAGCGATTCTGGGGGAAGGGTAGAGGGGTCAAGCTCCGTGCCTCTTTCCAACAGGCAAAGCCTGCTCCGATCTTCGGCGAGATTCACTCTCGCATTTGTTTACAATGCTTACTCTTACTGAGACATAGGTCAATGCACCGGCCGCCGAGGTAAACATATGATCCACGACTCTCGGCGCCTCCAAAAACAGGTGACACAGCAACGCACTGTCGTGTGCCACTGTCGAATTACCGCGTGTTATGGGCGAAATCAAATGCATCGCTAACAGGCAGCACAGCAAGCACAGGCAGCATAGCAAGCACAGGCAGCAAGCACAGGCAGCACAGCAAGCACAGGCAGAAAGCACAGGCAGCACAACAAGCACAGGCAGCAAGTACAGGCAGCACAGTAAGCAGAGGCAGCAAGCACAGGCAGCACAGCAAGCACAGGCAGCAAGAACAGGCAGCACAGCAAGCACAGGCAGCAAGCACAGGCAGCACAGCAAGCACAGGCAGCAAGCACAGGCAGCACAGCAAGCACAGGCAGCAAGCACAGGCAGCACAGCAAGCACAGGCAGCAAGCACGGGCAGCACAGCAAGCTCGGGCAGCAAGCACAGGCAGCACAGGCAGCAAGCACAGGCAGCACAGCAAGCACAGGCAGCAAGCACAGGCAGCGCAGCAAGAACAGGCAGCACAGCAAGCACAGGCAGCAAGCACAGGCAGCACAGCAAGCACAGGCAGCAAGCACAGGCAGCTCAGGCAGCACAGCAAGCACAGGCAGCAAGCACAGGCAGCACAGAAAGCACAGGCAGCACAGGCAGCAAGCACAGGCAGCGCAGCAAGCACAGGCAGCACAGCAAGCACAGGCAGCAAGCACAGACAGCACAGCAAGCACAGGCAGCAAGCACAGGCAGCACAGCAAGCACAGGCAGCAAGCACAGGCAGCGCAGCAAGAACAGGCAGCACAGGCAGCAAGCACAGGCGGCACAGCAAGCACAGGCAGCACAGCAAGCACAGGCACCAACACAGGCAGCAAGCACAGACAGCACAGCAAGCACAGGCAGCAAGCACAGGCAGCACAGCAAGCACAGGCAGCAAGCACAGGCAGCGCAGCAAGAACAGGCAGCACAGGCAGCAAGCACAGGCGGCACAGCAAGCACAGGCAGCAACACAGGCAGCACAGCAAGCACAGGCAGCACAGCAGGCACAGACAGCAAGCACAGACAGCACAGCAAGCACAGGCAGCAAGCAGAGGCAGCAAGCACAGGCAGCACAGCAAGCACAGGCAGCAAGCACAGGCAGCACAGCAAGCACAGGCAGCACAGCAAGCACCAGCAGCAAGCAAAGGTAGCACACCAAGCACAGGCAGCACAGCGAGCACAGGCAGCAAGCACAGGCAGCACAGCAAGCACAGGCAGCAAGCACAGGCAGCACAGCAAGTACAACAAGCACAGGCAGCACAGCACAGGCAGCACATCAAGCACAGGCAGCAAGCACAGGCAGCAAGCACAGGCAACACAGTAAGCACGGGCAGCAAGCACAGGCAGCACAGCAAGCACAGGCAGCACATCAAGCACAGGCAGCTTGCACAGGCAGCATAGCAAGCACAGGCAGCACAGCAAGCACAGGCAGCAAGCACGGGCAGCACAGCAAGCACAGGCAGCAAGCACAGGCAGCAAGAACAGGCAGCACACCAAGCACAGGCAGCACAGCAAGCACAGGCAGCAAGCACAGGCAGCGCAGCAAGCACAGGCAGCACAGCAAGCACAGGCATGTTAGAAACCCGCAAAATAGCTCGACGATATGTGTTCGTTTTAGCGATTCTGGGGGAAGGGTAGAGGGGTCAAGCTCCGTGCCTCTTTCCAACAGGCAAAGCCTGCTCCGATCTTCGGCGAGATTCACTCTCGCATTTGTTTACAATGCTTACTCTTACTGAGACGCAGGTCAATGCACCGGCCGCCGAGGTAAACATATGATCCGCGACTCTCGGCGCCTCCAAAAACAGGTGACACAGCAACGCACTGTCGTGTGCCACTGTCGAATTACCGCGTGTTATGGGCGAAATCAAATGCATCGCTAACAGGCAGCACAGCAAGCACAGGCAGCATAGCAAGCACAGGCAGCAAGCACAGGCAGCACAGCAAGCACAGGCAGCAAGCACAGGCAGCACAGCAAGCACAGGCAGCAAGCACAGGCAGCACAGCAAGCACAGGCAGCAAGCACGGGCAGCACAGCAAGCACGGGCAGCAAGCACAGGCAGCACAGGCAGCAAGCACAGGCAGCACAGCAAGCACAGGCAGCAAGCACAGGCAGCACACCAAGTACAGGCAGCAAGCACAGGCAACGCAGCAAGCACAGGCAGCACAGCAAGCACAGGCAGCAAGCACAGGCAGCACAGCCAGCAAGCACAGGCAGCACAGCAAGCACAGGCAGCACAGCAAGTACAGCAAGCACAGGCAGTAAGCACAGGCAGCACAGCAAGCACAGGCAGCATAGCACAGGCAGCACAACAAGCACAGGCAGCAAGTACAGGCAGCACAGCAAGCAGAGGCAGCAAGCACAGGCAGCACAGCAAGCACAGGCAGCAAGAACAGGCAGCACAGCAAGCACAGGCAGCAAGCACAGGCAGCACAGCAAGCACAGGCAGCAAGCACAGGCAGCACAGCAAGCACAGGCAGCAAGCACAGGCAGCACAGCAAGCACAGGCAGCAAGCACGGGCAGCACAGCAAGCACGGGCAGCAAGCACAGGCAGCACAGGCAGCAAGCACAGGCAGCAAGCACAGGCAGCGCAGCAAGAACAGGCAGCACAGCAAGCACAGGCAGCAAGCACAGGCAGCACAGCAAGCACAGGCAGCAAGCACAGGCAGCTCAGGCAGCACAGCAAGCACAGGCAGCAAGCACAGGCAGCACAGAAAGCACAGGCAGCACAGGCAGCAAGCACAGGCAGCGCAGCAAGCACAGGCAGCACAGCAAGCACAGGCAGCAAGCACAGACAGCACAGCAAGCACAGGCAGCAAGCACAGGCAGCACAGCAAGCACAGGCAGCAAGCACGGGCAGCACAGCAAGCACAGGCAGCAAGCACAGGCAGCAAGAACAGGCAGCACACCAAGCACAGGCAGCACAGCAAGCACAGGCAGCAAGCACAGGCAGCGCAGCAAGCACAGGCAGCACAGCAAGCACAGGCATGTTAGAAACCCGCAAAATAGCTCGACGATATGTGTTCGTTTTAGCGATTCTGGGGGAAGGGTAGAGGGGTCAAGCTCCGTGCCTCTTTCCAACAGGCAAAGCCTGCTCCGATCTTCGGCGAGATTCACTCTCGCATTTGTTTACAATGCTTACTCTTACTGAGACGCAGGTCAATGCACCGGCCGCCGAGGTAAACATATGATCCGCGACTCTCGGCGCCTCCAAAAACAGGTGACACAGCAACGCACTGTCGTGTGCCACTGTCGAATTACCGCGTGTTATGGGCGAAATCAAATGCATCGCTAACAGGCAGCACAGCAAGCACAGGCAGCATAGCAAGCACAGGCAGCAAGCACAGGCAGCACAGCAAGCACAGGCAGCAAGCACAGGCAGCACAGCAAGCACAGGCAGCAAGCACAGGCAGCACAGCAAGCACAGGCAGCAAGCACGGGCAGCACAGCAAGCACGGGCAGCAAGCACAGGCAGCACAGGCAGCAAGCACAGGCAGCAAGCACAGGCAGCACACCAAGTACAGGCAGCAAGCACAGGCAACGCAGCAAGCACAGGCAGCACAGCAAGCACAGGCAGCAAGCACAGGCAGCACAGCCAGCAAGCACAGGCAGCACAGCAAGCACAGGCAGCACAGCAAGTACAGCAAGCACAGGCAGTAAGCACAGGCAGCACAGCAAGCACAGGCAGCAAGCACAGGCAGCAAGCACAGGCAGCACAGCAAGCACAGGCAGCAAGCACAGGCAACACAGCAAGCACAGGCAGCACAGCAAGCACAGGCATCAAGCACAGGTATGATAGAAACCCGCAAAATAGCTCGACGAGATGTGTTCGTTTTAGCGATTCTGGGGGAACTGCAGAGGGGTCAAGCTCCGTCCTCTTTCCAACAGGCAAAGCCTGCTCCGATCTTCGGCGAGATTCACTCTCGCATTTGTTTACAATGCTTACTCTTACTGAGACGCAGGTCAATGCACCGGCTGCCGAGGTAAACATATGATCCGCGACTCTCGGCGCCTCCAAAAACAGATGACACAGCAACGCACTGTCGTGTGCCACTGTCGATTTACCGCGTGTTATGGGCGAAATCAAATGGATCGCTAACAGGCAGCACAGCAAGCACAGGCAGCATAGCAAGCACAGGCAGCAAGCACAGGCAGCACAGGCAGCAAGCACAGGCAGCACAGCAAGCACAGGCAGCACAGGCAGCATAGCAAGCCCAGGCAGCACAGGCAGCAAGCACAGGCAGCACAGCACAGGCAGCACAGCAAGCACAGGCAGCACAGCAAGCACAGGCAGCACAGCAGGCACAGGCAGCACAGCAAGCACAGGCAGCAAGCACAGGCAGCACAGCAGACACAGGCAGCACAGCAAGCACAGGCAGCAAGCACTGGCAGCACAGCAAGCACAGGCAGCAAGCACAGGCAGCACAGCAAGCACAGGCAGCACAGCAAGCACAGGCAGCAAGCACAGGCAGCACAGCAAGCACAGGCAGCACAGCAAGCACGGGCAGCACAGCAAGCACAGGCAGCAAGCACAGGCAGCACAGCAAGCACAGGCAGCACACCAAGCACAGTCAGCACAGCAAGCACAGGCAGCAAGCACAGGCAGCGCAGCAAGGACAGGCAGCGCAGCAAGCACAGGCATGTTAGAAACCCGCAAAATAGCTCGACGATATGTGTTTGTTTTAGCGATTCTGGGGGAAGTGTACAGGGGTCAAGCTCCGACCTCTTTCCAACAGGCAAAGCCTGCTCCGATCTTCGGCGAGATTCACTCTCGCATTTGTTTACAATGCTTACTCTTACTGAGACGCTGGCCAATAAACCGGCCGCCGAGGTAAACATATGATCCGCGACTCTCGGCGCCTCCAAAAACAGGTGACACAGCAACGCACTGTCGTGTGCCACTGTCGATTTACCGCGTGTTATGGGCGAAATCAAATGCACCGCTAACAGGCAGCACAGCAAGCACAGGCAGCATAGCAAGCACAGGCAGCAAGCACAGGCAGCACAGGCAGCAAGCACAGGCAGCACAGCAAGCACAGGCAGCACAGGCAGCATAGCAAGCCCAGGCAGCACAGGCAGCAAGCACAGGCAGCACAGCAAGCACAGGCAGCAAGCACAGGCAGCACAGCAAGCACAGGCAGCAAGCACAGGCAGCACAGCAAGCACAGGCAGCAAGCACAGGCAGCACAGCAAGCACAGGCAGCAAGCAAGTACAACAAGCACAGGCAGCACAGCAAGCACAGGCAGCAAGCACAGGCAGCAAGCACAGGCAACACAGTAAGCACGGGCAGCAAGCACAGGCAGCACAGCAAGCACAGGCAGCACATCAAGCACAGGCAGCATAGCAAGCACAGGCAGCAAGCACAGGCAGCACAGCAAGCACAGGCAGCAAGCACAGGCAGCACAGCAAGCACAGGCAGCAAGCACAGGCAGCACAGCAAGCACAGGCAGCAAGCACGGGCAGCACAGCAAGCACGGGCAGCAAGCACAGGCAGCACAGGCAGCAAGCACAGGCAGCACAGCAAGCACAGGCAGCAAGCACAGGCAGCACACCAAGTACAGGCAGCAAGCACAGGCAACGCAGCAAGCACAGGCAGCACAGCAAGCACAGGCAGCAAGCACAGGCAGCACAGCCAGCAAGCACAGGCAGCACAGCAAGCACAGGCAGCACAGCAAGTACAGCAAGCACAGGCAGTAAGCACAGGCAGCACAGCAAGCACAGGCAGCATAGCACAGGCAGCACAACAAGCACAGGCAGCAAGTACAGGCAGCACAGCAAGCAGAGGCAGCAAGCACAGGCAGCACAGGCAGCAAGCACAGGCAGCACAGCAAGCACAGGCAGCACAGGCAGCATAGCAAGCCCAGGCAGCACAGGCAGCAAGCACAGGCAGCACAGCACAGGCAGCACAGCAAGCACAGGCAGCACAGCAAGCACAGGCAGCACAGCAGGCACAGGCAGCACAGCAAGCACAGGCAGCAAGCACAGGCAGCACAGCAGACACAGGCAGCACAGCAAGCACAGGCAGCAAGCACTGGCAGCACAGCAAGCACAGGCAGCAAGCACAGGCAGCACAGCAAGCACAGGCAGCACAGCAAGCACAGGCAGCAAGCACAGGCAGCACAGCAAGCACGGGCAGCACAGCAAGCACAGGCAGCAAGCACAGGCAGCACAGCAAGCACAGGCAGCACACCAAGCACAGTCAGCACAGCAAGCACAGGCAGCAAGCACAGGCAGCGCAGCAAGGACAGGCAGCGCAGCAAGCACAGGCATGTTAGAAACCCGCAAAATAGCTCGACGATATGTGTTTGTTTTAGCGATTCTGGGGGAAGTGTACAGGGGTCAAGCTCCGACCTCTTTCCAACAGGCAAAGCCTGCTCCGATCTTCGGCGAGATTCACTCTCGCATTTGTTTACAATGCTTACTCTTACTGAGACGCTGGCCAATAAACCGGCCGCCGAGGTAAACATATGATCCGCGACTCTCGGCGCCTCCAAAAACAGGTGACACAGCAACGCACTGTCGTGTGCCACTGTCGATTTACCGCGTGTTATGGGCGAAATCAAATGCACCGCTAACAGGCAGCACAGCAAGCACAGGCAGCATAGCAAGCACAGGCAGCAAGCACAGGCAGCACAGGCAGCAAGCACAGGCAGCACAGCAAGCACAGGCAGCACAGGCAGCATAGCAAGCCCAGGCAGCACAGGCAGCAAGCACAGGCAGCACAGCAAGCACAGGCAGCAAGCACAGGCAGCACAGCAAGCACAGGCAGCAAGCACAGGCAGCACAGCAAGCACAGGCAGCAAGCACAGGCAGCACAGCAAGCACAGGCAGCAAGCAAGTACAACAAGCACAGGCAGCACAGCAAGCACAGGCAGCAAGCACAGGCAGCAAGCACAGGCAACACAGTAAGCACGGGCAGCAAGCACAGGCAGCACAGCAAGCACAGGCAGCACATCAAGCACAGGCAGCATAGCAAGCACAGGCAGCAAGCACAGGCAGCACAGCAAGCACAGGCAGCAAGCACAGGCAGCACAGCAAGCACAGGCAGCAAGCACAGGCAGCACAGCAAGCACAGGCAGCAAGCACGGGCAGCACAGCAAGCACGGGCAGCAAGCACAGGCAGCACAGGCAGCAAGCACAGGCAGCACAGCAAGCACAGGCAGCAAGCACAGGCAGCACACCAAGTACAGGCAGCAAGCACAGGCAACGCAGCAAGCACAGGCAGCACAGCAAGCACAGGCAGCAAGCACAGGCAGCACAGCCAGCAAGCACAGGCAGCACAGCAAGCACAGGCAGCACAGCAAGTACAGCAAGCACAGGCAGTAAGCACAGGCAGCACAGCAAGCACAGGCAGCATAGCACAGGCAGCACAACAAGCACAGGCAGCACAGCAAGCAGAGGCAGCAAGCACAGGCAGCACAGCAAGCACAGGCAGCAAGAACAGGCAGCACAGCAAGCACAGGCAGCAAGCACAGGCAGCACAGCAAGCACAGGCAGCAAGCACAGGCAGCACAGCAAGCACAGGCAGCAAGCACAGGCAGCACAGCAAGCACAGGCAGCAAGCACGGGCAGCACAGCAAGCACGGGCAGCAAGCACAGGCAGCACAGGCAGCAAGCACAGGCAGCACAGCAAGCACAGGCAGCAAGCACAGGCAGCGCAGCAAGAACAGGCAGCACAGCAAGCACAGGCAGCAAGCACAGGCAGCACAGCAAGCACAGGCAGCAAGCACAGGCAGCTCAGGCAGCACAGCAAGCACAGGCAGCAAGCACAGGCAGCACAGAAAGCACAGGCAGCACAGGCAGCAAGCACAGGCAGCGCAGCAAGCACAGGCAGCACAGCAAGCACAGGCAGCAAGCACAGACAGCACAGCAAGCACAGGCAGCAAGCACAGGCAGCACAGCAAGCACAGGCAGCAAGCACAGGCAGCGCAGCAAGAACAGGCAGCACAGGCAGCAAGCACAGGCGGCACAGCAAGCACAGGCAGCACAGCAAGCACAGGCACCAACACAGGCAGCAAGCACAGACAGCACAGCAAGCACAGGCAGCAAGCACAGGCAGCACAGCAAGCACAGGCAGCAAGCACAGGCAGCGCAGCAAGAACAGGCAGCACAGGCAGCAAGCACAGGCGGCACAGCAAGCACAGGCAGCAACACAGGCAGCACAGCAAGCACAGGCAGCACAGCAGGCACAGGCAGCAAGCACAGACAGCACAGCAAGCACAGGCAGCAAGCAGAGGTAGCAAGCACAGGCAGCACAGCAAGCACAGGCAGCAAGCACAGGCAGCACAGCAAGCACAGGCAGCACAGCAAGCACCAGCAGCAAGCAAAGGTAGCACACCAAGCACAGGCAGCACAGCGAGCACAGGCAGCAAGCACAGGCAGCACAGCAAGCACAGGCAGCAAGCACAGGCAGCACAGCAAGTACAACAAGCACAGGCAGCACAGCACAGGCAGCACAGCAAGCACAGGCAGCAAGCACAGGCAGCAAGCACAGGCAACACAGTAAGCACGGGCAGCCAGCACAGGCAGCACAGCAAGCACAGGCAGCACATCAAGCACAGGCAGCTTGCACAGGCAGCATAGCAAGCACAGGCAGCACAGCAAGCACAGGCAGCAAGCACAGGCAGCAAGCACAGGCAACACAGTAAGCACGGGCAGCCAGCACAGGCAGCACAGCAAGCACAGGCAGCACATCAAGCACAGGCAGCTTGCACAGGCAGCATAGCAAGCACAGGCAGCACAGCAAGCACAGGCAGCAAGCACGGGCAGCACAGCAAGCACAGGCAGCAAGCACAGGCAGCAAGAACAGGCAGCACACCAAGCACAGGCAGCACAGCAAGCACAGGCAGCAAGCACAGGCAGCGCAGCAAGCACAGGCAGCACAGCAAGCACAGGCATGTTAGAAACCCGCAAAATAGCTCGACGATATGTGTTCGTTTTAGCGATTCAAGCACAGCGCAGCAAGCACAGGCAGCACAGCGAGCACAGGCAGCAAGCACAGGCAGCACAGCAAGCACAGGCAGCAAGCACAGGCAGCACAGCAAGTACAACAAGCACAGGCAGCACAGCACAGGCAGCACAGCAAGCACAGGCAGCAAGCACAGGCAGCAAGCACAGGCAACACAGTAAGCACGGGCAGCCAGCACAGGCAGCACAGCAAGCACAGGCAGCACATCAAGCACAGGCAGCTTGCACAGGCAGCATAGCAAGCACAGGCAGCACAGCAAGCACAGGCAGCAAGCACAGGCAGCAAGCACAGGCAGCAAGCACAGGCAACACAGTAAGCACGGGCAGCCAGCACAGGCAGCACAGCAAGCACAGGCAGCACATCAAGCACAGGCAGCTTGCACAGGCAGCATAGCAAGCACAGGCAGCACAGCAAGCACAGGCAGCAAGCACGGGCAGCACAGCAAGCACAGGCAGCAAGCACAGGCAGCAAGAACAGGCAGCACACCAAGCACAGGCAGCACAGCAAGCACAGGCAGCAAGCACAGGCAGCGCAGCAAGCACAGGCAGCACAGCAAGCACAGGCATGTTAGAAACCCGCAAAATAGCTCGACGATATGTGTTCGTTTTAGCGATTCTGGGGGAAGGGTAGAGGGGTCAAGCTCCGTGCCTCTTTCCAACAGGCAAAGCCTGCTCCGATCTTCGGCGAGATTCACTCTCGCATTTGTTTACAATGCTTACTCTTACTGAGACGCAGGTCAATGCACCGGCCGCCGAGGTAAACATATGATCCGCGACTCTCGGCGCCTCCAAAAACAGGTGACACAGCAACGCACTGTCGTGTGCCACTGTCGAATTACCGCGTGTTATGGGCGAAATCAAATGCATCGCTAACAGGCAGCACAGCAAGCACAGGCAGCATAGCAAGCACAGGCAGCAAGCACAGGCAGCACAGCAAGCACAGGCAGCAAGCACAGGCAGCACAGCAAGCACAGGCAGCAAGCACAGGCAGCACAGCAAGCACAGGCAGCAAGCACGGGCAGCACAGCAAGCACGGGCAGCAAGCACAGGCAGCACAGGCAGCAAGCACAGGCAGCACAGCAAGCACAGGCAGCAAGCACAGGCAGCACACCAAGTACAGGCAGCAAGCACAGGCAACGCAGCAAGCACAGGCAGCACAGCAAGCACAGGCAGCAAGCACAGGCAGCACAGCCAGCAAGCACAGGCAGCACAGCAAGCACAGGCAGCACAGCAAGTACAGCAAGCACAGGCAGTAAGCACAGGCAGCACAGCAAGCACAGGCAGCAAGCACAGGCAGCAAGCACAGGCAGCACAGCAAGCACAGGCAGCAAGCACAGGCAACACAGCAAGCACAGGCAGCACAGCAAGCACAGGCATCAAGCACAGGTATGATAGAAACCCGCAAAATAGCTCGACGAGATGTGTTCGTTTTAGCGATTCTGGGGGAAGTGCAGAGGGGTCAAGCTCCGTCCTCTTTCCAACAGGCAAAGCCTGCTCCGATCTTCGGCGAGATTCACTCTCGCATTTGTTTACAATGCTTACTCTTACTGAGACGCAGGTCAATGCACCGGCTGCCGAGGTAAACATATGATCCGCGACTCTCGGCGCCTCCAAAAACAGATGACACAGCAACGCACTGTCGTGTGCCACTGTCGATTTACCGCGTGTTATGGGCGAAATCAAATGGATCGCTAACAGGCAGCACAGCAAGCACGGGCAGCATAGCAAGCACAGGCAGCAAGCACAGGCAGCACAGCAAGCACAGGCAGCACAGGCAGCATAGCAAGCCCAGGCAGCACAGGCAGCAAGCACAGGCAGCACAGCACAGGCAGCACAGCAAGCACAGGCAGCACAGCAAGCACAGGCAGCACAGCAGGCACAGGCAGCACAGCAAGCACAGGCAGCAAGCACAGGCAGCACAGCAGACACAGGCAGCACAGCAAGCACAGGCAGCAAGCACTGGCAGCACAGCAAGCACAGGCAGCAAGCACAGGCAGCACAGCAAGCACAGGCAGCACAGCAAGCACAGGCAGCAAGCACAGGCAGCACAGCAAGCACAGGCAGCACAGCAAGCACGGGCAGCACAGCAAGCACAGGCAGCAAGCACAGGCAGCACAGCAAGCACAGGCAGCACACCAAGCACAGTCAGCACAGCAAGCACAGGCAGCAAGCACAGGCAGCGCAGCAAGGACAGGCAGCGCAGCAAGCACAGGCATGTAAGAAACCCGCAAAATAGCTCGACGATATGTGTTTGTTTTAGCGATTCTGGGGGAAGTGTACAGGGGTCAAGCTCCGACCTCTTTCCAACAGGCAAAGCCTGCTCCGATCTTCGGCGAGATTCACTCTCGCATTTGTTTACAATGCTTACTCTTACTGAGACGCTGGCCAATAAACCGGCCGCCGAGGTAAACATATGATCCGCGACTCTCGGCGCCTCCAAAAACAGGTGACACAGCAACGCACTGTCGTGTGCCACTGTCGATTTACCGCGTGTTATGGGCGAAATCAAATGCACCGCTAACAGGCAGCACAGCAAGCACAGGCAGCAAGCACAGGCAGCACAGGCAGCAAGCACAGGCAGCACAGCAAGCACAGGCAGCACAGGCAGCATAGCAAGCCCAGGCAGCACAGGCAGCAAGCACAGGCAGCACAGCAAGCACAGGCAGCAAGCACAGGCAGCACAGCAAGCACAGGCAGCAAGCACAGGCAGCACAGCAAGCACAGGCAGCAAGCACAGGCAGCACAGCAAGCACAGGCAGCAAGCACAGGCAGCACAGCAAGCACAGGCAGCAAGCACAGGCAGCACAGCAAGCACAGGCAGCAAGCACAGACAGCACAGCAAGCACAGGCAGCACAGGCAGCAAGCACAGGCAGCACAGCAAGCACAGGCAGCACAGGCAGCATAGCAAGCACAGGCAGCACAGGCAGCAAGCACAGGCAGCACAGGCAGCACAGGCAGCAAGCACAGGCAGCACAGCAAGCACAGGCACCAAGCACAGGCAGCACAGCAAGCACAGGCAGCAAGCACAGGCAGCACAGCAAGCACAGGCACCAAGCACAGGCAGCACAGCAAGCACAGGCAGCAAGCACAGGCAGCACAGCAAGCACAGGCAGCAAGCACAGCAAGCACTGGCAGCAAGCACAGGCAGCAAGCACAGGCAGCAAGCACAGGCAGCGAGCGCAGGCAGCACAGCAAGCCCAGGCAGCACAGCAAGCACAGGCAGCAAGCACAGGCAGCAGAGCAAGCACAGGCAGCAAGCACAGGCAGCAAGCACAGCCAGCACAGCAAGCACGGGCAGCACAACAAGCACAGGCAGCAAGCACAGGCAGCACAGCAAGCACAGGCAGCAAGCACAGGCAGCACAGCCAGCACAGGCAGCACAGGCAGCATAGCAAGCACAGGCAGCACAGGCAGCAAGCACAGGCAGCACAGCAAGCACAGGCAGCAAGCACAGGCAGCACAGCAAGCACAGGCACCAAGCACAGGCAGCACAGCAAGCACAGCAAGCACAGGCAGCAAGCACAGGCAGCACAGCAAGCACAGGCAGCAAGCACAGGCATCTCAGGCAGCACAGCAAGCACAGGCAGCAAGCACAGGCAGCACAGCAAGCACAGGCAGCAAGCACAGGCAGCACAGCAAGCACAGGCACCAAGCACAGGCAGCACAGCAAGCACAGCAAGCACAGGCAGCAAGCACAGGCAGCACAGCAAGCACAGGCAGCAAGCACAGGCAGCACAGCAAGCACAGGCAGCAAGCACAAGCAGCACAGCAAGCACTGGCAGCACAGCAAGCACAGGCAGCACAGCAGACACAGGCAGCACAGCAAGCACAGGCAGCAAGCACTGGCAGCACAGCAAGCACAGGCAGCAAGCACAGGCAGCAGAGCAAGCACAGGCAGCAAGCACAGCAAGCACAGGCAGCAAGCACAGGCAGCACAGCAAGCACAGGCAGCACAGCAAGCATAGGCAGCAAGCACAGGCAGCACAGCAAGCACAGGCAGCAAGCGCAGGCAGCACACCAAGCACAGGCAGCACAGCAAGCACAGGCAGCAAGCACAGGCAGCACACCAAGCACAGGCAGCACAGCAAGCACAGGCAGCAAGCACAGGCAGCACAGCAAGCACAGGCAGCAAGCACAGACAGCACAGCAAGCACAGGCAGCAAGCACAGGCAGCACAGCAAGCACAGGCAGCAAGCACAGGCAGCGCAGCAAGAACAGGCAGCACAGGCAGCAAGCACAGGCGGCACAGCAAGCACAGGCAGCACAGCAAGCACAGGCACCAACACAGGCAGCAAGCACAGACAGCACAGCAAGCACAGGCAGCAAGCACAGGCAGCACAGCAAGCACAGGCAGCAAGCACAGGCAGCGCAGCAAGAACAGGCAGCACAGGCAGCGCAGCAAGAACATGCAGCACAGGCAGCAAGCACAGGCGGCACAGCAAGCACAGGCAGCAACACAGGCAGCACAGCAAGCACAGGCAGCACAGCAGGCACAGGCAGCAAGCACAGACAGCACAGCAAGCACAGGCAGCAAGCAGAGGCAGCAAGCACAGGCAGCACAGCAAGCACAGGCAGCAAGCACAGGCAGCACAGCAAGCACCAGCAGCAAGCACAGACAGCACAGCAAGCACAGGCAGCAAGCACAGGCAGCACAGCAAGCACAGGCAGCAAGCGCAGGCAGAACAGCAAGCACAGGCAGCACAGCAAGTACAACAAGCACAGGCAGCAAGCACAGGCAGCACAGCAAGCACAGGCAGCAAGCACAGGCAACACAGTAAGCACGGGCAGCAAGCACAGGCAGCACAGCAAGCACAGGCAGCTTGCACAGGCAGCATAGCAAGCACAGGCAGCACAGCAAGCACAGGCAGCAAGCACGGGCAGCACGGCAAGCACAGGCAGCAAGCACAGGCAGCAAGAACAGGCAGCACACCAAGCACAGGCAGCACAGCAAGCACAGGCAGCAAGCACAGGCAGCGCAGCAAGCACAGGCAGCACAGCAAGCACAGGCATGTTAGAAACCCGCAAAATAGCTCGACGATATGTGTTCGTTTTAGCGATTCTGGGGGAAGGGTAGAGGGGTCAAGCTCCGTGCCTCTTTCCAACAGGCAAAGCCTGCTCCGATCTTCGGCGAGATTCACTCTCGCATTTGTTTACAATGCTTACTCTTACTGAGACATAGGTCAATGCACCAGCCGCCGAGGTAAACATATGATCCACGACTCTCGGCGCCTCCAAAAACAGGTGACACAGCAACGCACTGTCGTGTGCCACTGTCGAATTACCGCGTGTTATGGGCGAAATCAAATGCATCGCTAACAGGCAGCACAGCAAGCACAGGCAGCATAGCAAGCACAGGCAGCAAGCACAGGCAGCACAGCAAGCACAGGCAGAAAGCACAGGCAGCACAACAAGCACAGGCAGCAAGTACAGGCAGCACAGCAAGCAGAGGCAGCAAGCACAGGCAGCACAGCAAGCACAGGCAGCAAGAACAGGCAGCACAGCAAGCACAGGCAGCAAGCACAGGCAGCACAGCAAGCACAGGCAGCAAGCACAGGCAGCACAGCAAGCACAGGCAGCAAGCACAGGCAGCACAGCAAGCACAGGCAGCAAGCACGGGCAGCACAGCAAGCACGGGCAGCAAGCACAGGCAGCACAGGCAGCAAGCACAGGCAGCACAGCAAGCACAGGCAGCAAGCACAGGCAGCACAGCAAGCACAGGCAGCAAGCACAGGCAGCACAGCAAGCACAGGCAGCAAGCACGGGCAGCACAGCAAGCACGGGCAGCAAGCACAGGCAGCACAGGCAGCAAGCACAGGCAGCACAGCAAGCACAGGCAGCAAGCACAGGCAGCGCAGCAAGAACAGGCAGCACAGCAAGCACAGGCAGCAAGCACAGGCAGCACAGCAAGCACAGGCAGCAAGCACAGGCAGCTCAGGCAGCACAGCAAGCACAGGCAGCAAGCACAGGCAGCACAGAAAGCACAGGCAGCACAGGCAGCAAGCACAGGCAGCGCAGCAAGCACAGGCAGCACAGCAAGCACAGGCAGCAAGCACAGACAGCACAGCAAGCACAGGCAGCAAGCACAGGCAGCACAGCAAGCACAGGCAGCAAGCACAGGCAGCGCAGCAAGAACAGGCAGCACAGGCAGCAAGCACAGGCGGCACAGCAAGCACAGGCAGCACAGCAAGCACAGGCACCAACACAGGCAGCAAGCACAGACAGCACAGCAAGCACAGGCAGCAAGCACAGGCAGCACAGCAAGCACAGGCAGCAAGCACAGGCAGCGCAGCAAGAACAGGCAGCACAGGCAGCAAGCACAGGCGGCACAGCAAGCACAGGCAGCAACACAGGCAGCACAGCAAGCACAGGCAGCACAGCAGGCACAGGCAGCAAGCACAGACAGCACAGCAAGCACAGGCAGCAAGCAGAGGCAGCAAGCACAGGCAGCACAGCAAGCACAGGCAGCAAGCACAGGCAGCACAGCAAGCACAGGCAGCACAGCAAGCACCAGCAGCAAGCAAAGGTAGCACACCAAGCACAGGCAGCACAGCGAGCACAGGCAGCAAGCACAGGCAGCACAGCAAGCACAGGCAGCAAGCACAGGCAGCACAGCAAGTACAACAAGCACAGGCAGCACAGCACAGGCAGCACAGCAAGCACAGGCAGCAAGCACAGGCAGCAAGCACAGGCAACACAGTAAGCACGGGCAGCAAGCACAGGCAGCACAGCAAGCACAGGCAGCACATCAAGCACAGGCAGCTTGCACAGGCAGCACAGCAAGCACAGGCAGCAAGCACGGGCAGCACAGCAAGCACAGGCAGCAAGCACAGGCAGCAAGAACAGGCAGCACACCAAGCACAGGCAGCACAGCAAGCACAGGCAGCAAGCACAGGCAGCGCAGCAAGCACAGGCAGCACAGCAAGCACAGGCTTGTTAGAAACCCGCAAAATAGCTCGACGATATGTGTTCGTTTTAGCGATTCTGGGGGAAGGGTAGAGGGGTCAAGCTCCGTGCCTCTTTCCAACAGGCAAAGCCTGCTCCGATCTTCGGCGAGATTCACTCTCGCATTTGTTTACAATGCTTACTCTTACTGAGACGCAGGTCAATGCACCGGCCGCCGAGGTAAACATATGATCCGCGACTCTCGGCGCCTCCAAAAACAGGTGACACAGCAACGCACTGTCGTGTGCCACTGTCGAATTACCGCGTGTTATGGGCGAAATCAAATGCATCGCTAACAGGCAGCACAGCAAGCACAGGCAGCATAGCAAGCACAGGCAGCAAGCACAGGCAGCACAGCAAGCACAGGCAGCAAGCACAGGCAGCACAGCAAGCACAGGCAGCAAGCACAGGCAGCACAGCAAGCACAGGCAGCAAGCACGGGCAGCACAGCAAGCACAGGCAGCAAGCACAGGCAGCACAGCAAGCACAGGCAGCAAGCACAGGCAGCAAGCACAGGCAGCGCAGCAAGCACGGGCAGCACAGCAAGCACAGGCAGCAAGCACAGGCAGCACAGCAAGCACAGGCAGCAAGCACAGGCAGCAAGCACAGGCAGCGCAGCAAGCACGGGCAGCACAGCAAGCACAGGCAGCAAGCACAGGCAGCACAGCAAGCACAGGCAGCACAGCACAGGCAGCACAGCAAGCACAAGCAGCAAGCACAGGCAGCTCAGGCAGCACAGCAAGCACAGGCAGCACAGCAAGCACAGGCAGCAAGCACGGGCAGCACAGCAAGCACCGGCAGCAAGCACAGGCAGCACAGCAAGCACAGCAAGCACAGGCAGCAAGCACAGGCAGCACAGAAAGCACAGGCAGCACAGGCAGCAAGCACAGGCAGCGCAGCAAGCACAGGCAGCAAGCACAGACAGCACAGCAAGCACAGGCAGCAAGCACAGGCAGCACAGCAAGCACAGGCAGCAAGCACAGGCAGCGCAGCAAGAACAGGCAGCACAGGCAGCAAGCACAGGCGGCACAGCAAGCACAGGCAGCACAGCAAGCACAGGCACCAACACAGGCAGCAAGCACAGACAGCACAGCAAGCACAGGCAGCAAGCACAGGCAGCACAGCAAGCACAGGCAGCAAGCACAGGCAGCGCAGCAAGAACAGGCAGCACAGGCAGCAAGCACAGGCGGCACAGCAAGCACAGGCAGCAACACAGGCAGCACAGCAAGCACAGGCAGCACAGCAGGCACAGGCAGCAAGCACAGACAGCACAGCAAGCACAGGCAGCAAGCAGAGGCAGCAAGCACAGGCAGCACAGCAAGCACAGGCAGCAAGCACAGGCAGCACAGCAAGCACAGGCAGCACAGCAAGCACCAGCAGCAAGCAAAGGTAGCACACCAAGCACAGGCAGCAAGCACAGGCAGCACAGCAAGCACAGGCAGCAAGCACAGGCAGCACAGCAAGCACAGGCAGCAAGCACAGGCAGCAAGAACAGGCAGCACACCAAGCACAGGCAGCTTGCACAGGCAGCATAGCAAGCACAGGCAGCACAGCAAGCACAGGCAGCAAGCACGGGCAGCACAGCAAGCACAGGCAGCAAGCACAGGCAGCAAGAACAGGCAGCACACCAAGCACAGGCAGCACAGCAAGCACAGGCAGCAAGCACAGGCAGCGCAGCAAGCACAGGCAGCACAGCAAGCACAGACATGTTAGAAACCCGAAAAATAGCTCGACGATATGTGTTCGTTTTAGCGATTCTGGGGGAAGGGTAGAGGGGTCAAGCTCCGTGCCTCTTTCCAACAGGCAAAGCCTGCTCCGATCTTCGGCGAGATTCACTCTCGCATTTGTTTACAATGCTTACTCTTACTGAGACGCAGGTCAATGCACCGGCCGCCGAGGTAAACATATGATCCGCGACTCTCGGCGCCTCCAAAAACAGGTGACACAGCAACGCACTGTCGTGTGCCACTGTCGAATTACCGCGTGTTATGGGCGAAATCAAATGCATCGCTAACAGGCAGCACAGCAAGCACAGGCAGCATAGCAAGCACAGGCAGCAAGCACAGGCAGCACAGCAAGCACAGGCAGCAAGCACAGGCAGCACAGCAAGCACAGGCAGCAAGCACAGGCAGCACAGCAAGCACAGGCAGCAAGCACGGGCAGCACAGCAAGCACGGGCAGCAAGCACAGGCAACACAGGCAGCAAGCACAGGCAGCACAGCAAGCACAGGCAGCAAGCACAGGCAGCACACCAAGTACAGGCAGCAAGCACAGGCAACGCAGCAAGCACAGGCACCAAGCACAGGCAGCACAGCAAGCACAGGCAGCAAGCACAGGCAGCACAGCAAGCACAGGCAGCACAGCAAGTACAGCAAGCACAGGCAGTAAGCACAGGCAGCACAGCAAGCACAGGCAGCAAGCACAGGCAGCAAGCACAGGCAGCACAGCAAGCACAGGCAGCAAGCACAGGCAACACAGCAAGCACAGGCAGCACAGCAAGCACAGGCATCAAGCACAGGTATGATAGAAACCCGCAAAATAGCTCGACGAGATGTGTTCGTTTTAGCGATTCTGGGGGAAGTGCAGAGGGGTCAAGCTCCGTCCTCTTTCCAACAGGCAAAGCCTGCTCCGATCTTCGGCGAGATTCACTCTCGCATTTGTTTACAATGCTTACTCTTACTGAGACGCAGGTCAATGCACCGGCCGCCGAGGTAAACATATGATCCGCGACTCTCGGCGCCTCCAAAAACAGGTGACACAGCAACGCACTGTCGTGTGCCACTGTCGAATTACCGCGTGTTATGGGCGAAATCAAATGCATCGCTAACAGGCAGCACAGCAAGCACAGGCAGCATAGCAAGCACAGGCAGCAAGCACAGGCAGCACAGCAAGCACAGGCAGCAAGCACAGGCAGCACAGCAAGCACAGGCAGCAAGCACAGGCAGCACAGCAAGCACAGGCAGCAAGCACGGGCAGCACAGCAAGCACGGGCAGCAAGCACAGGCAACACAGGCAGCAAGCACAGGCAGCACAGCAAGCACAGGCAGCAAGCACAGGCAGCACACCAAGTACAGGCAGCAAGCACAGGCAACGCAGCAAGCACAGGCACCAAGCACAGGCAGCACAGCAAGCACAGGCAGCAAGCACAGGCAGCACAGCAAGCACAGGCAGCACAGCAAGTACAGCAAGCACAGGCAGTAAGCACAGGCAGCACAGCAAGCACAGGCAGCAAGCACAGGCAGCAAGCACAGGCAGCACAGCAAGCACAGGCAGCAAGCACAGGCAACACAGCAAGCACAGGCAGCACAGCAAGCACAGGCATCAAGCACAGGTATGATAGAAACCCGCAAAATAGCTCGACGAGATGTGTTCGTTTTAGCGATTCTGGGGGAAGTGCAGAGGGGTCAAGCTCCGTCCTCTTTCCAACAGGCAAAGCCTGCTCCGATCTTCGGCGAGATTCACTCTCGCATTTGTTTACAATGCTTACTCTTACTGAGACGCAGGTCAATGCACCGGCTGCCGAGGTAAACATATGATCCGCGACTCTCGGCGCCTCCAAAAACAGATGACACAGCAACGCACTGTCGTGTGCCACTGTCGATTTACCGCGTGTTATGGGCGAAATCAAATGGATCGCTAACAGGCAGCACAGCAAGCACAGGCAGCATAGCAAGCACAGGCAGCAAGCACAGGCAGCACAGGCAGCAAGCACAGGCAGCACAGCAAGCACAGGCAGCACAGGCAGCATAGCAAGCCCAGGCAGCACAGGCAGCAAGCACAGGCAGCACAGCACAGGCAGCACAGCAAGCACAGGCAGCACAGCAAGCACAGGCAGCACAGCAGGCACAGGCAGCACAGCAAGCACAGGCAGCAAGCACAGGCAGCACAGCAGACACAGGCAGCACAGCAAGCACAGGCAGCAAGCACTGGCAGCACAGCAAGCACAGGCAGCAAGCACAGGCAGCACAGCAAGCACAGGCAGCAAGCACAGGCAGCACAGCAAGCACAGGCAGCAAGCACAGGCAGCACAGCAAGCACAGGCAGCACAGCAAGCACGGGCAGCACAGCAAGCACAGGCAGCAAGCACAGGCAGCACAGCAAGCACAGGCAGCACACCAAGCACAGTCAGCACAGCAAGCACAGGCAGCAAGCACAGGCAGCGCAGCAAGGACAGGCAGCGCAGCAAGCACAGGCATGTTAGAAACCCGCAAAATAGCTCGACGATATGTGTTTGTTTTAGCGATTCTGGGGGAAGTGTACAGGGGTCAAGCTCCGACCTCTTTCCAACAGGCAAAGCCTGCTCCGATCTTCGGCGAGATTCACTCTCGCATTTGTTTACAATGCTTACTCTTACTGAGACGCTGGCCAATAAACCGGCCGCCGAGGTAAACATATGATCCGCGACTCTCGGCGCCTCCAAGAACAGGTGACACAGCAACGCACTGTCGTGTGCCACTGTCGATTTACCGCGTGTTATGGGCGAAATCAAATGCACCGCTAACAGGCAGCACAGCAAGCACAGGCAGCATAGCAAGCACAGGCAGCAAGCACAGG
This sequence comes from Priocnemis perturbator, assembly GCA_963942575.1. Lineage (NCBI taxonomy): Eukaryota > Metazoa > Arthropoda > Insecta > Hymenoptera > Pompilidae > Priocnemis > Priocnemis perturbator. The sequence continues at coordinate 133,314 of CAWWDK010000107.1, forward strand.
CAGCACAGGCAGCAAGCACAGGCAGCACAGCAAGCACAGGCAGCACAGGCAGCATAGCAAGCCCAGGCAGCACAGGCAGCAAGCACAGGCAGCACAGCAAGCACAGGCAGCACAGCACAGGCAGCACAGCAAGCACAGGCAGCAAGCACAGGCAGCACAGCAAGCACAGGCAGCAAGCACAGGCAGCACAGCAAGCACAGGCAGCAAGCACAGGCAGCACAGCAAGCACAGGCAGCAAGCACAGGCAGCACAGCAAGCACAGGCAGCAAGCACAGACAGCACAGCAAGCACAGGCAGCACAGGCAGCAAGCACAGGCAGCACAGCAAGCACAGGCAGCACAGGCAGCATAGCAAGCACAGGCAGCACAGGCAGCAAGCACAGGCAGCACAGGCAGCACAGGCAGCAAGCACAGGCAGCACAGCAAGCACAGGCACCAAGCACAGGCAGCACAGCAAGCACAGGCAGCAAGCACAGGCAGCACAGCAAGCACAGGCAGCAAGCACAGGCAGCACAGCAAGCACAGGCAGCAAGCACAAGCAGCACAGCAAGCACTGGCAGCACAGCAAGCACAGGCAGCACAGCAGACACAGGCAGCACAGCAAGCACAGGCAGCAAGCACAGCAAGCACTGGCAGCAAGCACAGGCAGCAAGCACAGGCAGCGAGCGCAGGCAGCACAGCAAGCCCAGGCAGCACAGCAAGCACAGGCAGCAAGCACAGGCAGCAGAGCAAGCACAGGCAGCAAGCACAGCCAGCACAGCAAGCACGGGCAGCACAACAAGCACAGGCAGCAAGCACAGGCAGCACAGCAAGCACAGGCAGCAAGCACAGGCAGCACAGCCAGCACAGGCAGCACAGGCAGCATAGCAAGCACAGGCAGCACAGGCAGCAAGCACAGGCAGCACAGCAAGCACAGGCAGCAAGCACAGGCAGCACAGCAAGCACAGGCAGCAAGCACAGGCAGCACAGCAAGCACAGGCAGCACAGCAAGCACAGGCGGCACAGCAAGCACAGGCAGCAAGCACAGGGAGGACAGCAAGCACAGGCAGCAAGCACAGGCAGCACAGCAAGCACAGGCAGCACAACAAGCACAGGCGGCACAGCAAGCACAGGCAGCAAGCACAGGCAGGACAGCAAGCACAGGCAGCAAGCACAGGCAGCACAGCAAGCGCAGGCAGCAAGCACAGGCAGCGCAGCAAGCACGGGCAGCACAGCAAGCACAGGCAGCAAGCACAGGCAGCACAGCAAGCACAGGCAGCAAGCACAGGCAGCACAGCAAGCACAGGCAGCAAGCACGGGCAGCACAGCAAGCACAGGCAGCAAGCACAGGCAGCACAGCAAGCTCAGGCAGCACAGCAAGCACAGGCAGCAAGCACAGGCAGCACAGCAAGCACAGGCAGCAAGCACAGGCAGCACAGCATGCACAGGCAGAACAGGAAGCACAGCCAGCAAGCACAGGCAGCACAGCAAGCACAGGCAGCACAGCAAGCACAGGCAGCAAGCACAGGGAGCACACCAAGCACAGGCAGCACAGCAAGCACAGCAAGCACAATCAGCAGCAAGCACAGGCAGCACAGCAAGCACAGGCAGCAAGCACAGGCAGCACAGCAAGCACAGGCAGCAATCACAGGCAGCGCAGCAAGCACAGGCAGCAAGAACAGGCAGCACAGCAAGCACAGGCAGCAAGCACAAGCAGCAAGCACAGGCAGCAAGCACAGGCAGCAAGCACAGACAGCACAGCAAGCACAGGCAGCACAGCAAGCACAGGCAGCAAGCACAGGCAGCACAGGCAGCATAGCAACCACAGGCAGCACAGGCAGCAAGCACAATCAGCAAGCACAGGCAGCACAGGCAGCACAGCAAGCACAGGCATCAAGCACAGCAAGCACAGGCAGCAAGCACAGGCAGAAGAGCAAGCACAGGCAGCAAGCACAGGCAGCAAGCACAGGCAGCAAGCACAGGCAGCACAGCAAGCACAGGCAGCAAGCACAGGCAGCACAGCAAGCACAGGCAGCAAGCACAGGCAGCACAACAAGCACAGGCGGCACAGCAAGCACAGGCAGCAAGCACAGGGAGGACAGCAAGCACAGGCAGCAAGCACAGGCAGCACAGCAAGCACAGGCAGCACAACAAGCACAGGCGGCACAGCAAGCACTGGCAGCAAGCACAGGCAGGACAGCAAGCACAGGCAGCAAGCACAGGCAGCACAGCAAGCGCAGGCAGCAAGCACAGGCAGCGCAGCAAGCACAGGTAGCACAGCAAGCACAGGCAGCAAGCACAGCAAGCACAGGCAGCAGAGCAAGCACAGGCAGCAAGCACAGGCAGCAAGCACAGGCAGCAAGCACAGGGAGCACAGCAAGCACAGGCAACACAGCAAGCACAGGCAGCACAACAAGCACAGGCGGCACAGCAAGCACAGGCAGCACAGCAAGCACAGGCAGCAAGCACAGGCAGCGCAGCAAGCACAGCAAGCACAGGTAGCACAGCAAGCAGAGGCAGCACAGGCAGCAAGCACAGGCAGCAAGCACAGGCAGCAAGCGCAGACAGCACAGCAAGCACAGGCAGCAAGCACGGGCAGCACAGCAAGCACAGGCAGCACAGCAAGCACAGGCAGCAAGCACAGGCAGCACAGGCAGCATAGCAAGCACAGGGAGCACAGGCAGCAAGCACAGGCAGCACAGCAAGCACAGGCAGCAAGCACAGGCAGCTCAGGCAGCACAGGCAGCAAGCACAGGCAGCACAGCAAGCACAGGCAGCAAGCACAGGCAGCTCAGGCAGCACAGGCAGCAAGCACAGGCAGCACAGCAAGCACAGGGAGCACTGGCAGCACAGCAAGCACAGGCAGCAAGCACAGGCAGCACAGCAAGCACAGGCATTAAGCACAGGCAGCACAGGCAGCACAGCACAGGCAGCACAGCAAGCACAGGCAGCAAGCACAGACAGCACAGCAAGCACAGGCAGCACAGCAAGCCCTGGCAGCACAGCAAGCCCTGGCAGCACAGCAAGCCCTGGCAGCACAGCAAGCACAGGCAGCAAGCACAGGCAGCACAGCAAGCACAGGCAGCAAGCACAGGCAGCACAGCAAGCACAGGCAGCACAGGCAGCACAGGCAGCACAACAAGCACAGGCAACACAGCAAGCACAGGCAGCACAACAAGCACAGGCGGCACAGCAAGCACAGGCGGCACAGCAAGCACAGGCAGCACAGCAAGCACAGGCAGCAAGCACAGGCAGCGCAGCAAGCACAGCAAGCACAGGTAGCACAACAAGCACAGGCAGCACAGGCAGCAAGCACAGGCAGCACAGGTAGCACAACAAGCACAGGCAGCACAGGCAGCAAGCACAGGCAGCAAGCACTGGCAGCACAGCACAGGCAGCACAGCACAGGCAGCACAGCAAGCACAGGCAGCACAGCACAGGCAGCACACCAAGCACAGGCAGCACAGCAAGCACAGGCAGCAAGCACAGGCAGCACACCAAGCACAGGCAGCACAGCAAGCACAGGCAGCACAGCAAGCACAGGCAGCAAGCACAGGCAGCAAATACAGGCAGCACACCAAGCACAGGCAGCACAGCAAGCACAGGCAGCAAGCACAGGCAGCACACCAAGCACAGGCAGCACAGCAAGCACAGGCAGCACAGCAGACACAGGCAGCACAGCAAGCACAGGCAGCAAGCACTGGCAGCACAGCAAGCGCAGGCAGCAAGCACAGGCAGCAGAGCAAGCACAGGCAGCAAGCACAGGCAGCAAGCACAGGCAGCACAGCAAGCACAGGCAGCAAGCACAGGCAGCACAGCAAGCACAGGCAGCAAGCACAGGCAGCACTGCAAGCACAGGCAGCAAGCACAGGCAGCACAGCAAGCACAGGCAGTAAGCACAGGCAGCACAGGCAGCAAGCACAGGCAGCACAACAAGCACAGGCAGCACAGCAAGCACAGGCAGCAAGCACAGACAGCACAGCAAGCACAGGCAGCAAGCACAGGCATGTTAGAAACCCGCAAAATAGCTCGACGAGATGTGTTCGTTTTAGCGATTCTGGGGGAAGTGCAGAGGGGTCAAGCTCCGTCCTCTTTCCAGCAGGCAAAGCCTGCTCCGATCTTCGGCAAGATTCACTCTCGCATTTGTTTACAATGCTTACTCTTACTGAGACGCAGGTCAATAAACCGGCCGCCGAGGTAAACATATGATCCGCGACTCTCGGCGCCTCCAAAAACAGGTGACACAGCAACGCACTGTCGTGTGCCACTGTCGATTTACCGCGTGTTATGGGCGAAATCAAATGCATCGCTAACAGGCAGCACAGCAAGCACAGGCAGCATAGCAAGCACAGGCAGCAAGCACAGGCAGCACAGCAAGCACAGGCAGCAAGCACAGGCAGCAAGCACAGGCACCTCAGGCAGCACAGGCAGCAAACACAGGCAGCACAGCAAGCACAGGCAGCACAACAAGCACAGGCAGCAAGCACAGGCAGCACAGCAAGCACAGGCAGCAAGCACAGGCAGCACAGCAAGCACAGGCAGCAACCACAGGCAGCAAGCACGGGCAGCACAGAATGCACAGGTAGCAAACACAGGCAGCACAGCAAGCACAGGCAGCAAGCACAGGCAGCACAGCAAGCACAGCAAGCACAGGCAGCAAGCACAGGCAGCACAGCAAGCACAGGCAGCACAGCAAGTACAGCAAGCACAGGCAGCAAAGCAAGCACAGGCAGCACAGCAAGTACAGCAAGCACAGACAGCACAGCAAGCGCAGGCAGCAAGCACAGGCAGCAGAGCAAGCACAGGCAGCAAGCACAGGCAACACAGTAAGCACAGGCAGCACAGCAAGCACAGGCAGCAAGCACAGGCAGCACAGCAAGCACAGGCAGCAAGCACAGGCAGCACTGCAAGCACAGGCAGCAAGCACAGGCAGCACAGCAAGCACAGGCAGTAAGCACAGGCAGCACAGGCAGCAAGCACAGGCAGCACAACAAGCACAGGCAGCACAGCAAGCACAGGCAGCAAGCACAGACAGCACAGCAAGCACAGGCAGCAAGCACAGGCATGTTAGAAACCCGCAAAGTAGCTCGACGAGATGTGTTCGTTTTAGCGATTCTGGGGGAAGTGCAGAGGGGTCAAGCACCGTCCTCTTTCCAACAGGCAAAGCCTGCTCCGATCTTCGGCGAGATTAACTCTCGCATTTGTTTACAATGCTTACTCTTACTGAGACGCAGGTCAATGCACCGGCCGCCGAGGTAAACATATGATCCGCGACTCTCGGCGCCTCCAAAAATAGGTGACACAGCAACGCACTGTCGTGTGCCACTGTCGAATTACCGCGTGTTATGGGCGAAATCAAATGCATCGCTAACAGGCAGCACAGCAAGCACAGGCAGCACAGCCAGCACAGGCAGCACAGCACAGGCAGCACAGCAAGCACAGGCAGCACAGCCAGCACAGGCAGCACAGCACAGGCAGCACAGCAAGCACAGGCAGCACAGCAAGCACAGGCAGCAAGCACAGGCAGCAAGCGCAGGCAGCAAATCACGCACAGGCAGCACAGAAAGCACAGGCAGCAAGCACAGGCAGCACAGCAAGCGCAGGCAGCAAGCACAGGCAGCAGAGCAAGCACAGGCAGCAAGCACAGACAGCACAGCAAGCACAGGCAGCAAATACAGGCAGCACACCAAGCACAGGCAGCACAGTAAGCACAGGCAGCAAGCACAGGCAGCACACCAAGCACAGGCAGCACAGCAAGCACAGGCAGCACAGCAGACACAGGCAGCACAGCAAGCACAGGCAGCAAGCACTGGCAGCACAGCAAGCGCAGGCAGCAAGCACAGGCAGCAGAGCAAGCACAGGCAGCAAGCACAGGCAGCAAGCACAGGCAGCACAGCAAGCACCGGCAGCAAGCACAGGCAGCACAGCAAGCACAGGCAGCAAGCACAGGCAGCACAGCAAGCACAGGCAGCAAGCGCAGGCAGCACAGCAGACACAGGCAGCACAGCAAGCGCAGGCAGCACAGCAGACACAGGCAGCACAGCAAGCACATGCAGCAAGCACAGGCAGCAAGCACAGGCAGCACAGCAAGCACAGGCAGCAAGCAGAGGCAGCAAGCACAGGCAGCACAGCAAGCACAGGCAGCAAGCACAGGCAGCACAGCAAGCACAGGCAGCAAGCAAAGGCATGTTAGAAACCCGCAAAGTAGCTCGACGAGATGTGTTCGTTTTAGCGATTCTGGGGGAAGTGCAGAGGGGTCAAGCACCGTCCTCTTTCCAACAGGCAAAGCCTGCTCCGATCTTCGGCGAGATTAACTCTCGCATTTGTTTACAATGCTTACTCTTACTGAGACGCAGGTCAATGCACCGGCCGCCGAGGTAAACATATGATCCGCGACTCTCGGCGCCTCCAAAAATAGGTGACACAGCAACGCACTGTCGTGTGCCACTGTCGAATTACCGCGTGTTATGGGCGAAATCAAATGCATCGCTAACAGGCAGCACAGCAAGCACAGGCAGCACAGCCAGCACAGGCAGCACAGCACAGGCAGCACAGCAAACACAGGCAGCACAGCAAGCACAGGCAGCAAGCACAGGCAGCAAGCGCAGGTAGCAAATCACGCACAGGCAGCACAGCAAGCACAGAAAGCACAGGCAGCAAGCACAGGCAGCACAGCAAGCACAGGCAGCAAGCAGAGGCAGCATAGCAAGCTGAGGCAGCACAGAAAGCACAGGCAACACAGCAAGCACAGGCAGCACAGCAAGCACAGGCGGCACAGCAAGCACAGGCAGCACAGCAAGCACAGGCAGCACAGCAAGCACAGGCAGCAAGCAGAGGCAGCAAGCACAGGCAGCACAGCAAGCACTGGCAGCACAGCAAGCACAGGCAGCAAGCACAGGCAGCATAGCAAGCACAGGCAGCAAGCACAGGCAGCACAGCAAACACAGGCAGCACAGCAAGCACAGGCAGCAAGCACAGGCAGCAAGCGCAGGCAGCAAATCACGCACAGGCAGCACAGCAAGCACAGAAAGCACAGGCAGCAAGCACAGGCAGCACAGCAAGCACAGGCAGCAAGCAGAGGCAGCATAGCAAGCTGAGGCAGCACAGAAAGCACAGGCAACACAGCAAGCACAGGCAGCACAGCAAGCACAGGCGGCACAGCAAGCACAGGCAGCACAGCAAGCACAGGCAGCACAGCAAGCACAGGCAGCAAGCACAGGCAGCACAGCAAGCACTGGCAGCACAGCAAGCACAGGCAGCAAGCACAGGCAGCATAGCAAGCACAGGCAGCAAGCACAGGCAGCACAGCAAGCAGAGGCAGCAAGCACGGGCAGCAAGCACGGGCAGCACAGCAAGCACAGGCAGCAAGCACAGGCAGCACACCAAGTACAGGCAGCAAGCAAAGTCAACGCAGCAAGCACAGGCAGCACAGCAAGCACAGGCAGCAAGCACAGGCAGCACAGCAAGCACAGGCAGCAAGCACAGGCAGCACAGCAAGCACAGGCAGCAAGCACAGGCAGCACACCAAGTACAGGCAGCAAGCAAAGTCAACGCAGCAAGCACAGGCAGCACAGCAAGCACAGGCAGCAAGCACAGGCAGCACAGCAAGCACAGGCAGCAAGCACAGGCAGCACAGCAAGCACAGGCAGCAAGCACAGGCAGCATAGCAAGCACAGGCAGCAAGCACAGGCAGCACACCAAGCAGAGGCAGCAAGCACGGGCAGCAAGCACGGGCAGCACAGCAAGCACAGGCAGCAAGCACAGGCAGCACACCAAGTACAGGCAGCAAGCAAAGTCAACGCAGCAAGCACAGGCAGCACAGCAAGCACAGGCAGCAAGCACAGGCAGCACAGCAAGCACAGGCAGCAAGCACAGGCAGCACAGCAAGCACAGGCAGCAAGCACAGGCAGCACACCAAGTACAGGCAGCAAGCAAAGTCAACGCAGCAAGCACAGGCAGCAGAGCAAGCACAGGCAGCAAGCACAGGCAGCACAGCAAGCACAGGCAGCAAGCACAGGCAGCACAGCAAGCACAGACAGCACAGCAAGCACAGGCAGCAAGCACAGGCAGCAAGCACAGGCAGCACAGGCAGCACAGCAAGCACAGGCAGCACAGGCAGCAAGCACAGGCAGCACAGCAAGCACTGGCAGCATAGCAAGCACAGGCAGCAAGCACAGGCAGCACAGCAAACACAGGCAGCAAGCACAGGCAGCACAGCAAGCACAGGCAGCACAGCAAGCACAGGCAGCAAGCACAGGCAGCACACCAAGCACAGGCAGCACAGCAAGCACAGGCAGCACACCAAGCACAGGCAGCAAATACAGGCAGCACACCAAGCACAGGCAGCACAGCAAGCACAGGCAGCAAGCACAGGCAGCACAGCAAGCACAGGCAGCAGAGCAAGCACAGGCAGCAAGCACAGGCAGCACAGCAAGCACAGGCAGCAAGCACAGGCAGCAAGCACAGGCAGCACAGCAAGCACAGGCAGCAAGCACAGGCAGCACAGCAAGCACAGGCAGCAAGCACAGGCAGCACAGCAAGCACAGGCAGCAAGCACAGGCAGCACAGCAAGCACAGGCAGCAAGCACAGACAGCACAGCAAGCACAGGCAGCAAGCACAGGCAGCACACCAAGCACAGGCAGCACAGCAAGCACAGGCAGCAAGCACAGGCAGCACACCAAGCACAGGCAGCACAGCAAGCACAGGCAGCACACCAAGCACAGGCAGCAAATACAGGCAGCACACCAAGCACAGGCAGCACAGCAAGCACAGGCAGCAAGCACAGGCAGCACACCAAGCACAGGCAGCACAGCAAGCACAGGCAGCACAGCAAGCACAGGCAGCAAGCACAGGCAGCACAGCAAGCACAGGCAGCAAGCACAGGCAGCAAGCACAGGCAGCAAGCACAGGCAGCACAGCAAGCACAGGCAGCAAGCACAGGCAGCACAGCAAGCACAGGCAGCAGAGCAAGCACAGGCAGCAAGCACAGGCAGCACAGCAAGCACAGGCAGCAAGCACAGGCAGCACAGCAAGCACAGGCAGCAAGCACAGGCAGCACAGCAAGCACAGGCAGCAAGCACAGACAGCACAGCAAGCACAGGCAGCAAGCACAGGCAGCACACCAAGCACAGGCAGCACAGCAAGCACAGGCAGCAAGCACAGGCAGCACACCAAGCACAGGCAGCACAGCAAGCACAGGCAGCAAGCACAGGCAGCAAATACAGGCAGCACACCAAGCACAGGCAGCACAGCAAGCACAGGCAGCAAGCACAGGCAGCACACCAAGCACAGGCAGCACAGCAAGCACAGGCAGCACAGCAGACACAGGCAGCACAGCAAGCACAGGCAGCAAGCACTGGCAGCACAGCAAGCGCAGGCAGCAAGCACAGGCAGCAGAGCAAGCACAGGCAGCAAGCACAGGCAGCAAGCACAGGCAGCACAGCAAGCACAGGCAGCAAGCACAGGCAGCACAGCAAGCACAGGCAGCAAGCACAGGCAGCACTGCAAGCACAGGCAGCAAGCACAGGCAGCACAGCAAGCACAGGCAGTAAGCACAGGCAGCACAGGCAGCAAGCACAGGCAGCACAACAAGCACAGGCAGCACAGCAAGCACAGGCAGCAAGCACAGACAGCACAGCAAGCACAGGCAGCAAGCACAGGCATGTTAGAAACCCGCAAAATAGCTCGACGAGATGTGTTCGTTTTAGCGATTCTGGGGGAAGTGCAGAGGGGTCAAGCTCCGTCCTCTTTCCAGCAGGCAAAGCCTGCTCCGATCTTCGGCAAGATTCACTCTCGCATTTGTTTACAATGCTTACTCTTACTGAGACGCAGGTCAATAAACCGGCCGCCGAGGTAAACATATGATCCGCGACTCTCGGCGCCTCCAAAAACAGGTGACACAGCAACGCACTGTCGTGTGCCACTGTCGATTTACCGCGTGTTATGGGCGAAATCAAATGCATCGCTAACAGGCAGCACAGCAAGCACAGGCAGCATAGCAAGCACAGGCAGCAAGCACAGGCAGCACAGCAAGCACAGGCAGCAAGCACAGGCACCTCAGGCAGCACAGGCAGCAAGCACAGGCAGCACAGCAAGCACAGGCAGCACAACAAGCACAGGCAGCAAGCACAGGCAGCACAGCAAGCACAGGCAGCAAGCACAGGCAGCACAGCAAGCACAGGCAGCAACCACAGGCAGCAAGCACGGGCAGCACAGAATGCACAGGTAGCAAACACAGGCAGCACAGCAAGCACAGGCAGCAAGCACAGGCAGCACAGCAAGCACAGCAAGCACAGGCAGCAAGCACAGGCAGCACAGCAAGCACAGGCAGCACAGCAAGTACAGCAAGCACAGGCAGCAAAGCAAGCACAGGCAGCACAGCAAGTACAGCAAGCACAGACAGCACAGCAAGCGCAGGCAGCAAGCACAGGCAGCAGAGCAAGCACAGGCAGCAAGCACAGGCAACACAGTAAGCACAGGCAGCACAGCAAGCACAGGCAGCACAGCAAGCACAGGCAGCAAGCACAGGCAGCACTGCAAGCACAGGCAGCAAGCACAGGCAGCACAGCAAGCACAGGCAGTAAGCACAGGCAGCACAGGCAGCAAGCACAGGCAGCACAACAAGCACAGGCAGCACAGCAAGCACAGGCAGCAAGCACAGACAGCACAGCAAGCACAGGCAGCAAGCACAGGCATGTTAGAAACCCGCAAAATAGCTCGACGAGATGTGTTCGTTTTAGCGATTCTGGGGGAAGTGCACAGGGGTCAAGCTCCGTCCTCTTTCCAACAGGCAAAGCCTGCTCCGATCTTCGGCAAGATTCACTCTCGCATTTGTTTACAATGCTTACTCTTACTGAGACGCAGGTCAATAAACCGGCCGCCGAGGTAAACATATGATCCGCGACTCTCGGCGCCTCCAAAAACAGGTGACACAGCAACGCACTGTCGTGTGCCACTGTCGATTTACCGCGTGTTATGGGCGAAATCAAATGCATCGCTAACAGGCAGCACAGCAAGCACAGGCAGCATAGCAAGCACAGGCAGCAAGCACAGGCAGCACAGCAAGCACAGGCAGCAAGCACAGGCACCTCAGGCAGCACAGGCAGCAAGCACAGGCAGCACAGCAAGCACAGGCAGCACAACAAGCACAGGCAGCAAGCACAGGCAGCACAGCAAGCACAGGCAGCAAGCACAGGCAGCACAGCAAGCACAGGCAGCAAGCACAGGCAGCAAGCACGGGCAGCACAGAATGCACAGGTAGCAAACACAGGCAGCACAGCAAGCACAGGCAGCAAGCACAGGCAGCACAGCAAGCACAGCAAGCACAGGCAGCAAGCACAGGCAGCACAGCAAGCACAGGCAGCACAGCAAGTACAGCAAGCACAGGCAGCAAAGCAAGCACAGGCAGCACAGCAAGTACAGCAAGCACAGACAGCACAGCAAGCACAGGCAGCAAGCAGAGGCAGCACAGCAAGCACAGGCAGCAAGTACAGGCAACACAGTAAGCACAGGCAGCACAGCAAGCACAGGCAGCAAGCACAGGCAACACACCAAGCACAGGCAGCACAGCAAGCACAGGCAGCACAGGCAGCAAGCACAGGCAGCAAGCACAGGCAGCACAGCAAGCACAGCAAGCACAGGCAGCAAGCACAGGCAGCACAGCAAGCACAGGCAGCAAGCAAAGGCAGCGCAGCAAGCACAGGCAGCACAGCAAGCACAGGCATGTTAGAAACCCGCAAAATAGCTCGACGATATGTGTTCGTTTTAGCAATTCTGGGGGAAGTGTAGAGGGGTCAAGCTCCGTCCTCTTTCCAACGGGCAAAGCCTGCTCCGATCTTCGGCGAGATTCACTCTCGCATTTGTTTACAATGCTTACTCTTACTGAGACGCAGGTCAATGCACCGGCCGCCAAAGTAAACATATGATCCGCGACTCTCGGCGCCTCCAAAAACAGGTGACACAGCAACGCAATGTCGTATGCCACTGTCGAATTACCGCGTGTTATGGGCGAAATCAAATGCATCGCTAACAGGCAGCATCGCAAGCACAGGCAGCAAGGACAGGCAGCACAGCAAGCACAGGCAGCACAGGCAGCAAGCACAGGCAGCACAGCAAGCACAGGCAGCAAGCACAGGCAGCACAGCAAGCACAGACAGCAAGCACAGGCAACACAGTAAGCACAGGCAGCAAGCACAGACAGCAAGCACAGGCAACACAGTAAGCACAGGCAGCAAGCACAGGCAGCACAGGCAGCACAGGCAGCACAGCAAGCACAGGCAGCACAGGCAGCACAGGCAGCACAGCAAGCACAGGCAACACAGCAAGCACAGGCAGCACAACAAGCACAGGCGGCACAGCAAGCACAGGCAGCACAGCAAGCACAGGCAGCAAGCACAGGCAGCGCAGCAAGCACAGGTAGCACAGCAAGCACAGGCAGCACAGGCAGCAAGCACAGTCAGCAAGCACAGGCAGCACAGCAAGCACAGGCAGCAAGCACAGACAGCACAGCAAGCACAGGCAGCACAGCAAGCACTGGCAGCACAGCACAGGCAGCACAGCACAGGCAGCATGCACAGGCAGCACAGCAAGCACAGGCAGCACAGCAAGCATAGGCAGCAAGCACAGGCAGCACAGCAAGCACAGGCAGCAAGCGCAGGCAGCACAGCAGACACAGGCAGCACAGCAAGCACAGGCAGCAAGCACAGGCAGCACAGCAAGCACAGGCAGCAAGCACAGGCAGCACAGCAAGCACTGGCAGCATAGCAAGCACAGGCAGCAAGCACAGGCAGCACAGCAAACACAGGCAGCAAGCACAGGCAGCACAGCAAGCACAGGCAGTAAGCACAGGCAGCACAGGCAGCACAGGCAGCACAGGCAGCAAGCACAGGCAGCACAACAAGCACAGGCAGCACAGCAAGCACAGGCAGCAAGCACAGACAGCACAGCAAGCACAGGCAGCACAGCAAGCTCTGGCAGCACAGCAAGCACAGGCAGCAAGCACAGGCAGCACAGCAAGCACAGGCAGCAAGCACAGGCAGCACAGCAAGCACAGGCAGCAAGCACAGGCAGCACAGCAAGCACAGGCAGCAAGCACAGGCAGCACAGCAAGCACAGGCAGCAAGCACAGGCAGCACAGCAAACACAGGCAGCAAGCACAGGCAGCTCATCAGGCACAGGCAGCACAGCAAGCACAGACAGCACAGGCAGCAAGCAGAGGCAGCATAGCAAGCAGAGGCAGCACAGGTAGCACAGCAAGCACAGCAAGCACAGGCAGCACAGGCAGCAAGCACAGGCAGCAAGCACAGGCAGCACAGAAAGCACAGGCAGCACAGCAAGCACAGGCAGCAAGCACAGGCAGCACAGCAAGCACAGGCAGCAAGCACAGGCAGCACAGCAAGCACAGGCAGCAAGCACAGGCAGCACAGCAAGCACAGGCAGAGCAGCAAGCACCAGCAGCAAGCACAGGTAGCACACCAAGCACAGGCAGCAGAGCAAGCACAGACAGCAAGCACTGGCAGCACAGCAAGCACAGGCAGCAAGCACAGGCAGCAAGCACAGGCAGCACAGCAAGCACAGGCAGCAAGCACAGGCAGCACAGCAAGCACAGGCAGCAAGCACAGACAGCACAGCAAGCACAGGCAGCAAGCACAGGCAGCACACCAGGCACAGGCAGCACAGCAAGCACAGGCAGCAAGCACAGGCAGCACACCAAGCACAGGCAGCACAGCAAGCACAGGCAGCACAGACAGCACAGGCAGCAAATACAGGCAGCGCACCAAGCACAGGCAGCACAGCAAGCACAGGCAGCAAGCACAGGCAGCACACCAAGCACAGGCAGCACAGCAAGCACAGGCAGCACAGCAGACACAGGCAGCACAGCAAGCACAGGCAGCAAGCACTGGCAGCAAGCACAGGCAGCACAGCAGACACAGGCAGCACAGCAAGCACAGGCGGCAAGCACTGGCAGCAAGCACAGGCAGCACAGCAAGCACAGGCAGCAAGCACAGGCAGCACAGCAAGCACAGGCAGCAAGCACAGGCAGCAAGCACAGGCAGCAAGCACAGGCAGCACAGCAAGCACAGGCAGCAAGCACAGGCAGCACAGCAAGCACAGGCAGCAGAGCAAGCACAGGCAGCAAGCACAGGCAGCACAGCAAGCACAGGCAGCAAGCACAGGCAGCACAGCAAGCACAGGCAGCACAGCAAGCACAGGCAGCAAGCACAGGCAGCACAGCAAGCACAGGCAGCAAGCACAGACAGCACAGCAAGCACAGGCAGCAAGCACAGGCAGCACACCAAGCACAGGCAGCACAGCAAGCACAGGCAGCAAGCACAGGCAGCACACCAAGCACAGGCAGCACAGCAAGCACAGGCAGCACACCAAGCACAGGCAGCAAATACAGGCAGCACACCAAGCACAGGCAGCACAGCAAGCACAGGCAGCAAGCACAGGCAGCACACCAAGCACAGGCAGCACAGCAAGCACAGGCAGCACAGCAAGCACAGGCAGCAAGCACAGGCAGCACAGCAAGCACAGGCAGCAAGCACAGGCAGCAAGCACAGGCAGCAAGCACAGGCAGCACAGCAAGCACAGGCAGCAAGCACAGGCAGCACAGCAAGCACAGGCAGCAGAGCAAGCACAGGCAGCAAGCACAGGCAGCACAGCAAGCACAGGCAGCAAGCACAGGCAGCACAGCAAGCACAGGCAGCAAGCACAGGCAGCACAGCAAGCACAGGCAGCAAGCACAGACAGCACAGCAAGCACAGGCAGCAAGCACAGGCAGCACACCAAGCACAGGCAGCACAGCAAGCACAGGTAGCAAGCACAGGCAGCACACCAAGCACAGGCAGCACAGCAAGCACAGGCAGCACAGCAAGCACAGGCAGCAAGCACAGGCAGCACACCAAGCACAGGCAGCACAGCAGACACAGGCAGCACAGCAAGCACAGGCAGCAAGCACTGGCAGCACAGCAAGCGCAGGCAGCAAGCACAGGCAGCAGAGCAAGCACAGGCAGCAAGCACAGGCAGCAAGCACAGGCAGCACAGCAAGCACAGGCAGCAAGCACAGGCAGCACAGCAAGCACAGGCAGCAAGCACAGGCAGCACTGCAAGCACAGGCAGCAAGCACAGGCAGCACAGCAAGCACAGGCAGCAAGCACAGGCACCTCAGGCAGCACAGGCAGCAAGCACAGGCAGCACAGCAAGCACAGGCAGCACAACAAGCACAGGCAGCAAGCACAGGCAGCACAGCAAGCACAGGCAGCAAGCACAGGCAGCACAGCAAGCACAGGCAGCAAGCACAGACAGCACAGGCAGCAAGCACAGGCAGCACACCAAGCACAGGCAGCACAGCAAGCACAGGCAGCAAGCACAGGCAGCACACCAAGCACAGGCAGCACAGCAAGCACAGGCAGCACAGACAGCACAGGCAGCAAATACAGGCAGCGCACCAAGCACAGGCAGCACAGCAAGCACAGGCAGCAAGCACAGGCAGCACACCAAGCACAGGCAGCACAGCAAGCACAGGCAGCACAGCAGACACAGGCAGCACAGCAAGCACAGGCAGCAAGCACTGGCAGCAAGCACAGGCAGCACAGCAGACACAGGCAGCACAGCAAGCACAGGCAGCAAGCACTGGCAGCAAGCACAGGCAGCACAGCAAGCACAGGCAGCACAGCAAGCACAGGCAGCAAGCACAGGCAGCACAGCAAGCACAGGCAGCAAGCACAGGCAGCAAGCACAGGCAGCAAGCACAGGCAGCACAGCAAGCACAGGCAGCAAGCACAGGCAGCACAGCAAGCACAGGCAGCAGAGCAAGCACAGGCAGCAGAGCAAGCACAGGCAGCAAGCACAGGCAGCACAGCAAGCACAGGCAGCAAGCACAGGCAGCAAGCACAGGCAGCACAGTAAGCACAGGCAGCAAGCACAGGCAGCACAGCAAGCACAGGCAGCAAGCACAGGCAGCACAGCAAGCACAGGCAGCAAGCACAGGCAGCACAGGCAGCACAGCAAGCACAGGCAGCAAGGACAGACAGCACAGCAAGCACAGGCAGCAAGCACAGGCAGCACAGCAAGCACAGGCAGCAAGCACAGGCAGCACAGGCAGCATAGCAAACACAGGCAGCACAGGCAGCAAGCACAGGCAGCAAGCACAGGCAGCACAGCAAGCACAGGCAGCACAGGCAGCAAGCACAGGCAGCAAGCACAGGCAGCACAGCAAGCACAGGCAGCACAGCAAGCACAGGCAGCAAGCACAGGCAGCTCAGGCAGCACAGGCAGCAAGCACAGGCAGCACAGCAAGCACAGGCAGCACAGGCAGCAAGCACAGGCAGCACAGCAAGCACAGGCAGCAAGCACAGGCAGCACAGCAAGCACAGGCAGCAAGCACAGGCAGCAAGCACAGGCAGCACAGCAAGCACAGGCAGCAAGCACAGGCAGCAAGCACAGGCAGCACAGCAAGCACAGGCAGCAAGCACAGGCAGCGCAGCAAGCACGGGCAGAAGAGCAAGCACAGGCAGCAAGCACAGGCAGCACAGCAAGCACAGGCAGCAAGCACAGGCAGCACAGCAAGCACAGGCAGCACAGCAAGCACAGGCAGCAAGCACAGGGAGCACACGAAGCACAGGCAGCACAGCAAGCACAGGCAGCAAGCACAGCAAGCACAGGCAGCAGAGCAAGCACAGGCGGCAAGCACAGGCAGCACAGCAAGCACAGGCAGCAAGCACAGGCAGCAAGCACAGGCAGCAAGCACAGGGAGCACAGCAAGCACAGGCAACACAGCAAGCACAGGCAGCACAACAAGCACAGGCGGCACAGCAAGCACAGGCAGCACAGCAAGCACAGGCAGCACAGCAAGCACAGGCAGCAAGCACAGGCAGCGCAGCAAGCACAGGCAGCACAGCAAGCACAGGCAGCACAGCAAGCACAGGCAGCAAGCACAGGCAGCACAGCACGCACAGGCAGCAAGCACAGGCAGCATAGCAAACACAGGCAGCACAGGCAGCAAGCACAGGCAGCAAGCACAGGCAGCACAGCAAGCACAGGCAGCACAGGCAGCAAGCACAGGCAGCACAGCAAGCACAGGCAGCAAGCACAGGCAGCACAGGCAGCACAGCAAGCACAGGCAGCAAGGACAGACAGCACAGGCAGCACAGCAAGCACAGGCAGCAAGCACAGCAAGCACAGGCAGCAAGCACGGGCAGAAGAGCAAGCACAGGCAGCAAGCACAGGCAGCACAGCAAGCACAGGCAGCAAGCACAGGCAGCACAGGCAGCACAGCAAGCACAGGCAGCAAGCACAGCAAGCACAGGCAGCAAGCACGGGCAGAAGAGCAAGCACAGGCAGCAAGCACAGGCAGCACAGCAAGCACAGGCAGCAAGCACAGGCAGCACAGCAAGCACAGGCAGCACAGGCAGCAAGCACAGGGAGCACACGAAGCACAGGCAGCACAGCAAGCACAGGCAGCAGAGCAAGCACAGGCAGCAAGCACAGGCAGCACAGCAAGCACAGGCAGCAAGCACAGGCAGCAAGCACAGGGAGCACAGCAAGCACAGGCAACACAGCAAGCGCAGGCAGCACAACAAGCACAGGCGGCACAGCAAGCACAGGCAGCACAGGCAGCAAGCACAGGCAGCGCAGCAAGCACAGCAAGCACAGGTAGCACAGCAAGCAGAGGCAGCACAGGCAGCAAGCACAGGCAGCAAGCACAGACAGCACAGCAAGCACAGGCAGCACAGGCAGCAAGCACAGGCAGCACAGCAAGCACAGGCAGCACAGCAAGCACAGGCAGCAAGCACAGGCAGCACAGGCAGCATAGCAAGCACAGGGAGCACAGGCAGCAAGCACAGGCAGCACAGCAAGCACAGGCAGCAAGCACAGGCAGCACAGCAAGCACAGGCAGCAAGCACAGGCAGCACACCAAGTACAGGCAGCAAGCACAGGCAGCGCAGCAAGCACGGGCAGCACAGCAAGCACAGGCAGCAAGCACAGGCAGCACAGCAAGCACAGGCAGCACACCACAGGCAGCACAGCAAGCACAAGCAGCAAGCACAGGCAGCTCGGGCAGCACAGCAAGCACACGCAGCACAGCAAGCACAGGCAGCACAGCAAGCACAGGCAGCAAGCACGGGCAACACAGCAAGCACAGCAAGCACAGGCAGCACAGCAAGCACAGGCAGCAAGCACAGGCAGCACAGGCAGAACAGCAAGCACAGGCAGCAAGCACAGGCAGCACAGCAAGCACAGGCAGCAAGCACAGGCAGCAAGCACAGGCAGCACACCAAGTACAGGCAGCAAGCACAGGCAGCGCAGCAAGCACGGGCAGCACAGAAAGCACAGGCAGCAAGCACAGACAGCACAGCAAGCACAGGCAGCAAGCACAGGCAGCACAGCAAGCACAGCCAGCAAGCACAGGCAGCACAGCAAGCACAGGCAGCACAGGCAGCACAGCAAGCACAGGCAGCAAGGACAGACAGCACAGCAAGCACAGGCAGCAAGCACAGGCAGCACAGCAAGCACAGGCAGCAAGCACAGGCAGCACAGCAAGCACAGGCAGCAAGCACAGGCAGCACAGCAAGCACAGGTAGCAAGCACAGGCAGGCCAGCAAGCACAGACAGCAAGCACAGGCAGCAAGCACAAGCAGCACAGCAAGCACAGGCAGCAAGCACAGGCAGCACAGCAAGCACAGGCAGCAAGCACAGGTAGCACACCAAGCACAGGCAGCACAGCAAGCACAGGCAGCAAGCACAGGCAGCACACCAAGCACAGGCAGCACAGCAAGCACAGGCAGCAAGCACAGGCAGCACAGCAAGCACAGGCAGAAAGCACAGGCAGCAAGCACAGGCAGCACAGCAAGCACTGGCAGCACAGCAAGCACAGGCAGCAAGCACAGGCAGCAAGCACAGGCAGCAAGCACAGGCAGCACAGCAAGCACTGGCAGCAAGCACAGGCAGCACACCAAGCACAGGCAGCACAGCAAGCACAGGCAGCAAGCACAGGCAGCACACCAAGCACAGGCAGCACACCAAGCACAGGCAGCAAGCACAGGCAGCACAGGCAGCAAGCACAGGCAGCTCAGGCAGCACAGGCAGCAAGCACAGGCAGCACAGCAAGCACAGGCAGCACAGCAAGCACAGGCAGCAAGCACAGGCAGCACAGGCAAGCACAGGCAGCACAGCAAGCACAGGCAGCACAGCAAGCACAGGCAGCAAGCACAGGCAGCAAGCACAGGCAGCACAGCAAGCACAGGCAGCAAGCACAGGCAGCACAGGCAGCAAGCACAGGCAGCACAGCAAGCACAGGCAGCAAGCACAGGCAGCACTGCAAGCACTGGCAGCAAGCACAGGCAGCACAGGAAGCACAGGCAGCACAGCAAGCACAGGCAGCAAGCACAGGCAGCAAGCACAGGCAGCACAGCAAGCACAGGCAGCACAGCAAGCACAGGCAGCAAGCACAGGCAGCACAGGCAAGCACAGGCAGCACAGCAAGCACAGGCAGCAAGCACAGGCAGCACACCAAGTACAGGCAGCAAGCACAGGCAGCGCAGCAAGCACGGGCAGCACAGAAAGCACAGGCAGCAAGCACAGACAGCACAGCAAGCACAGCCAGCAAGCACAGGCAGCACAGCAAGCACAGGCAGCACAGGCAGCACAGCAAGCACAGGCAGCAAGGACAGACAGCACAGCAAGCACAGGCAGCAAGCACAGGCAGCACAGCAAGCACAGGCAGCAAGCACAGGCAGCACAGCAAGCACAGGCAGCAAGCACAGGCAGCACAGCAAGCACAGGTAGCAAGCACAGGCAGGCCAGCAAGCACAGACAGCAAGCACAGGCAGCAAGCACAAGCAGCACAGCAAGCACAGGCAGCAAGCACAGGCAGCACAGCAAGCACAGGCAGCAAGCACAGGTAGCACACCAAGCACAGGCAGCACAGCAAGCACAGGCAGCAAGCACAGGCAGCACACCAAGCACAGGCAGCACAGCAAGCACAGGCAGCAAGCACAGGCAGCACAGCAAGCACAGGCAGAAAGCACAGGCAGCAAGCACAGGCAGCACAGCAAGCACTGGCAGCACAGCAAGCACAGGCAGCAAGCACAGGCAGCAAGCACAGGCAGCACAGCAAGCACTGGCAGCAAGCACAGGCAGCACACCAAGCACAGGCAGCACAGCAAGCACAGGCAGCACACCAAGCACAGGCAGCAAGCACAGGCAGCACACCAAGCACAGGCAGCACAGCAAGCACAGGCAGCACAGACAGCACAGGCAGCAAATACAGGCAGCGCACCAAGCACAGGCAGCACAGCAAGCACAGGCAGCAAGCACAGGCAGCACACCAAGCACAGGCAGCACAGCAAGCACAGGCAGCACAGCAGACACAGGCAGCACAGCAAGCACAGGCAGCAAGCACTGGCAGCAAGCACAGGCAGCACAGCAGACACAGGCAGCACAGCAAGCACAGGCAGCAAGCACTGGCAGCAAGCACAGGCAGCACAGCAAGCACAGGCAGCAAGCACAGGCAGCACAGCAAGCACAGGCAGCAAGCACAGGCAGCAAGCACAGGCAGCAAGCACAGGCAGCAAGCACAGGCAGCACAGCAAGCACAGGCAGCAAGCACAGGCAGCACAGCAAGCACAGGCAGCAGAGCAAGCACAGGCAGCACAGCAAGCACAGGCAGCAGAGCAAGCACAGGCAGCAAGCACAGGCAGCACAGCAAGCACAGGCAGCAAGCACAGGCAGCAAGCACAGGCAGCACAGTAAGCACAGGCAGCAAGCACAGGCAGCACAGCAAGCACAGGCAGCAAGCACAGGCAGCACAGCAAGCACAGGCAGCAAGCACAGGCAGCACAGCCAGCACAGCAAGCACAGGCAGCAAGGACAGACAGCACAGCAAGCACAGGCAGCAAGCACAGGCAGCACAGCAAGCACAGGCAGCAAGCACAGGCAGCACAGGCAGCATAGCAAACACAGGCAGCACAGGCAGCAAGCACAGGCAGCAAGCACAGGCAGCACAGCAAGCACAGGCAGCACAGCAAGCACAGGCAGCAAGCACAGGCAGCTCAGGCAGCACAGGCAGCAAGCACAGGCAGCACAGCAAGCACAGGCAGCACAGGCAGCACAGGCAGCACAGGCAGCAAGCACAGGCAGCACAGCAAGCACAGGCAGCAAGCACAGGCAGCACAGCAAGCACAGGCAGCAAGCACAGGCAGCAAGCACAGGCAGCAAGCACAGGCAGCACAGCAAGCACAGGCAGCAAGCACAGGCAGCAAGCACAGGCAGCACAGCAAGCACAGGCAGCAAGCACAGGCAGCGCAGCAAGCACAGCAAGCACAGGTAGCACAGCAAGCACAGGCAGCACAGGCAGCAAGCACAGGGAGCAAGCACGGGCAGAAGAGCAAGCACAGGCAGCAAGCACAGGCAGCACAGCAAGCACAGGCAGCAAGCACAGGCAGCACAGGCAGCACAGCAAGCACAGGCAGCAAGCACAGGCAGCAAGCACGGGCAGAAGAGCAAGCACAGGCAGCAAGCACAGGCAGCACAGCAAGCACAGGCAGCAAGCACAGGCAGCACAGGCAGCATAGCAAACACAGGCAGCACAGGCAGCAAGCACAGGCAGCAAGCACAGGCAGCACAGCAAGCACAGGCAGCACAGGCAGCAAGCACAGGCAGCACAGCAAGCACAGGCAGCAAGCACAGGCAGCACAGGCAGCACAGCAAGCACAGGCAGCAAGGACAGACAGCACAGCAAGCACAGGCAGCAAGCACAGGCAGCACAGCAAGCACAGGCAGCAAGCACAGGCAGCACAGGCAGCATAGCAAACACAGGCAGCACAGGCAGCAAGCACAGGCAGCAAGCACAGGCAGCACAGCAAGCACAGGCAGCACAGCAAGCACAGGCAGCAAGCACAGGCAGCTCAGGCAGCACAGGCAGCAAGCACAGGCAGCACAGCAAGCACAGGCAGCACAGGCAGCAAGCACAGGCAGCACAGCAAGCACAGGCAGCAAGCACAGGCAGCACAGCAAGCACAGGCAGCAAGCACAGGCAGCAAGCACAGGCAGCACAGCAAGCACAGGCAGCAAGCACAGGCAGCAAGCACAGGCAGCACAGCAAGCACAGGTAGCACAGCAAGCACAGGCAGCACAGGCAGCAAGCACAGGGAGCGCAGCAAGCACAGGCAGCAAGCACAGACAGCACAGCAAGCACAGGCAGCACAGGCAGCACAGCAAGCACAGGCAGCAAGCACAGGCAGCACAGTAAGCACAGGCAGCAAGCACAGGCAGCACAGCAAGCACAGGCAGCAAGCACAGGCAGCACAGCAAGCACAGGCAGCAAGCACAGGCAGCACAGCCAGCACAGCAAGCACAGGCAGCAAGGACAGACAGCACAGCAAGCACAGGCAGCAAGCACAGGCAGCACAGCAAGCACAGGCAGCAAGCACAGGCAGCACAGGCAGCATAGCAAACACAGGCAGCACAGGCAGCAAGCACAGGCAGCAAGCACAGGCAGCACAGCAAGCACAGGCAGCACAGCAAGCACAGGCAGCAAGCACAGGCAGCTCAGGCAGCACAGGCAGCAAGCACAGGCAGCACAGCAAGCACAGGCAGCACAGGCAGCACAGGCAGCAAGCACAGGCAGCACAGCAAGCACAGGCAGCAAGCACAGGCAGCACAGCAAGCACAGGCAGCAAGCACAGGCAGCAAGCACAGGCAGCAAGCACAGGCAGCACAGCAAGCACAGGCAGCAAGCACAGGCAGCAAGCACAGGCAGCACAGCAAGCACAGGCAGCAAGCACAGGCAGCGCAGCAAGCACAGCAAGCACAGGTAGCACAGCAAGCACAGGCAGCACAGGCAGCAAGCACAGGGAGCAAGCACGGGCAGAAGAGCAAGCACAGGCAGCAAGCACAGGCAGCACAGCAAGCACAGGCAGCAAGCACAGGCAGCACAGGCAGCACAGCAAGCACAGGCAGCAAGCACAGGCAGCAAGCACGGGCAGAAGAGCAAGCACAGGCAGCAAGCACAGGCAGCACAGCAAGCACAGGCAGCAAGCACAGGCAGCACAGGCAGCATAGCAAACACAGGCAGCACAGGCAGCAAGCACAGGCAGCAAGCACAGGCAGCACAGCAAGCACAGGCAGCACAGGCAGCAAGCACAGGCAGCACAGCAAGCACAGGCAGCAAGCACAGGCAGCACAGGCAGCACAGCAAGCACAGGCAGCAAGGACAGACAGCACAGCAAGCACAGGCAGCAAGCACAGGCAGCACAGCAAGCACAGGCAGCAAGCACAGGCAGCACAGGCAGCATAGCAAACACAGGCAGCACAGGCAGCAAGCACAGGCAGCAAGCACAGGCAGCACAGCAAGCACAGGCAGCACAGCAAGCACAGGCAGCAAGCACAGGCAGCTCAGGCAGCACAGGCAGCAAGCACAGGCAGCACAGCAAGCACAGGCAGCACAGGCAGCAAGCACAGGCAGCACAGCAAGCACAGGCAGCACAGCAAGCACAGGCAGTAAGCACAGGCAGCAAGCACAGGCAGCACAGCAAGCACAGGCAGCAAGCACAGGCAGCAAGCACAGGCAGCACAGCAAGCACAGGCAGCAAGCACAGGCAGCGCAGCAAGCACAGCAAGCACAGGTAGCACAGCAAGCACAGGCAGCACAGGCAGCAAGCACAGGGAGCGCAGCAAGCACAGGCAGCAAGCAAAGACAGCACAGCAAGCACAGGCAGCACAGGCAGCACAGCAAGCACAGGCAGCAAGCACAGCAAGCACAGGCAGCAAGCACGGGCAAAGAGCAAGCACAGGCAGCAAGCACAGGCAGCACAGCAAGCACAGGCAGCAAGCACAGGCAGCACAGGCAGCACAGCAAGCACAGGCAGCAAGCACAGCAAGCACAGGCAGCAAGCACGGGCAGAAGAGCAAGCACAGGCAGCAAGCACAGGCAGCACAGCAAGCACAGGCAGCAAGCACAGGCAGCACAGCAAGCACAGGCAACACAGGCAGCAAGCACAGGGAGCACACGAAGCACAGGCAGCACAGCAAGCACAGGCAGCAGAGCAAGCACAGGCAGCAAGCACAGGCAGCACAGCAAGCACAGGCAGCAAGCACAGGCAGCAAGCACAGGGAGCACAGCAAGCACAGGCAACACAGCAAGCGCAGGCAGCACAACAAGCACAGGCGGCACAGCAAGCACAGGCAGCACAGGCAGCAAGCACAGGCAGCGCAGCAAGCACAGCAAGCACAGGTAGCACAGCAAGCAGAGGCAGCACAGGCAGCAAGCACAGGCAGCAAGCACAGACAGCACAGCAAGCACAGGCAGCACAGGCAGCAAGCACAGGCAGCACAGCAAGCACAGGCAGCAAGCACGGGCAGAAGAGCAAGCACAGGCAGCAAGCACAGGCAGCACAGCAAGCACAGGCAGCAAGCACAGGCAGCACAGCAAGCACAGGCAGCACAGCAAGCACAGGCAGCAAGCACAGGGAGCACACGAAGCACAGGCAGCACAGCAAGCACAGGCAGCAAGCACAGCAAGCACAGGCAGCAGAGCAAGCACAGGCGGCAAGCACAGGCAGCACAGCAAGCACAGGCAGCAAGCACAGGCAGCAAGCACAGGCAGCAAGCACAGGGAGCACAGCAAGCATAGGCAACACAGCAAGCACAGGCAGCACAACAAGCACAGGCGGCACAGCAAGCACAGGCAGCACAGCAAGCACAGGCAGCAAGCACAGGCAGCGCAGCAAGCACAGGCAGCACAGCAAGCACAGGCAGCAAGCACAGGCAGCACAGCAAGCACAGGCAGCAAGCACAGGCAGCACAGCAAGCACAGGCAGCAAGCACAGGCAGCACAGGCAGCATAGCAAACACAGGCAGCACAGGCAGCAAGCACAGGCAGCAAGCACAGGCAGCACAGCAAGCACAGGCAGCACAGGCAGCAAGCACAGGCAGCACAGCAAGCACAGGCAGCAAGCACAGGCAGCACAGGCAGCACAGCAAGCACAGGCAGCAAGGACAGACAGCACAGGCAGCAAGCACAGCAAGCACAGGCAGCAAGCACGGGCAGAAGAGCAAGCACAGGCAGCAAGCACAGGCAGCACAGCAAGCACAGGCAGCAAGCACAGGCAGCACAGGCAGCACAGCAAGCACAGGCAGCAAGCACAGCAAGCACAGGCAGCAAGCACGGGCAGAAGAGCAAGCACAGGCAGCAAGCACAGGCAGCACAGCAAGCACAGGCAGCAAGCACAGGCAGCACAGCAAGCACAGGCAGCACAGGCAGCAAGCACAGGGAGCACACGAAGCACAGGCAGCACAGCAAGCACAGGCAGCAGAGCAAGCACAGGCAGC
This sequence comes from Priocnemis perturbator, assembly GCA_963942575.1. Classification (NCBI taxonomy): domain Eukaryota; kingdom Metazoa; phylum Arthropoda; class Insecta; order Hymenoptera; family Pompilidae; genus Priocnemis; species Priocnemis perturbator. The sequence goes on from CAWWDK010000107.1 coordinate 158,625, forward strand.
AAGCACAGGCAGCACAGCAAGCACAGGCAGCAAGCACAGGCAGCAAGCACAGGGAGCACAGCAAGCACAGGCAACACAGCAAGCGCAGGCAGCACAACAAGCACAGGCGGCACAGCAAGCACAGGCAGCACAGGCAGCAAGCACAGGCAGCGCAGCAAGCACAGCAAGCACAGGTAGCACAGCAAGCAGAGGCAGCACAGGCAGCAAGCACAGGCAGCAAGCACAGACAGCACAGCAAGCACAGGCAGCACAGGCAGCAAGCACAGGCAGCACAGCAAGCACAGGCAGCACAGCAAGCACAGGCAGCAAGCACAGGCAGCACAGGCAGCATAGCAAGCACAGGGAGCACAGGCAGCAAGCACAGGCAGCACAGCAAGCACAGGCAGCAAGCACAGGCAGCACAGCAAGCACAGGCAGCAAGCACAGGCAGCACACCAAGTACAGGCAGCAAGCACAGGCAGCGCAGCAAGCACGGGCAGCACAGCAAGCACAGGCAGCAAGCACAGGCAGCACAGCAAGCACAGGCAGCACACCACAGGCAGCAAGCACAGGCAGCACAGCAAGCACAGGCAGCACACCACAGGCAGCACAGCAAGCACAAGCAGCAAGCACAGGCAGCTCGGGCAGCACAGCAAGCACACGCAGCACAGCAAGCACAGGCAGCACAGCAAGCACAGGCAGCAAGCACGGGCAACACAGCAAGCACAGGCAGCATGCACAGGCAGCACAGGCAGCATAGCAAGCACAGGCAGCACAGCAAGCACAGGCAGCAAGCACAGGCAGCACAGGCAGAACAGCAAGCACAGGCAGCAAGCACAGGCAGCACAGCAAGCACAGGCAGCAAGCACAGGCAGCAAGCACAGGCAGCACACCAAGTACAGGCAGCAAGCACAGGCAGCGCAGCAAGCACGGGCAGCACAGAAAGCACAGGCAGCAAGCACAGACAGCACAGCAAGCACAGGCAGCAAGCACAGGCAGCACAGCAAGCACAGCCAGCAAGCACAGGCAGCACAGCAAGCACAGGCAGCACAGGCAGCACAGCAAGCACAGGCAGCAAGGACAGACAGCACAGCAAGCACAGGCAGCAAGCACAGGCAGCACAGCAAGCACAGGCAGCAAGCACAGGCAGCACAGCAAGCACAGGCAGCAAGCACAGGCAGCACAGCAAGCACAGGTAGCAAGCACAGGCAGGCCAGCAAGCACAGACAGCAAGCACAGGCAGCAAGCACAAGCAGCACAGCAAGCACAGGCAGCAAGCACAGGCAGCACAGCAAGCACAGGCAGCAAGCACAGGTAGCACACCAAGCACAGGCAGCACAGCAAGCACAGGCAGCAAGCACAGGCAGCACACCAAGCACAGGCAGCACAGCAAGCACAGGCAGCAAGCACAGGCAGCACAGCAAGCACAGGCAGAAAGCACAGGCAGCAAGCACAGGCAGCACAGCAAGCACTGGCAGCACAGCAAGCACAGGCAGCAAGCACAGGCAGCAAGCACAGGCAGCACAGCAAGCACTGGCAGCAAGCACAGGCAGCACACCAAGCACAGGCAGCACAGCAAGCACAGGCAGCAAGCACAGGCAGCACACCAAGCACAGGCAGCACACCAAGCACAGGCAGCAAGCACAGGCAGCACAGGCAGCAAGCACAGGCAGCTCAGGCAGCACAGGCAGCAAGCACAGGCAGCACAGCAAGCACAGGCAGCACAGCAAGCACAGGCAGCAAGCACAGGCAGCACAGGCAAGCACAGGCAGCACAGCAAGCACAGGCAGCACAGCAAGCACAGGCAGCAAGCACAGGCAGCAAGCACAGGCAGCACAGCAAGCACAGGCAGCAAGCACAGGCAGCACAGGCAGCAAGCACAGGCAGCACAGCAAGCACAGGCAGCAAGCACAGGCAGCACTGCAAGCACTGGCAGCAAGCACAGGCAGCACAGGAAGCACAGGCAGCACAGCAAGCACAGGCAGCAAGCACAGGCAGCAAGCACAGGCAGCACAGCAAGCACAGGCAGCACAGCAAGCACAGGCAGCAAGCACAGGCAGCACAGGCAAGCACAGGCAGCACAGCAAGCACAGGCAGCAAGCACAGGCAGCACAGCAAGCACAGGCAGCAAGCACAGGCAGCACAGGCAGCACAGGCAGCAAGCACAGGCAGCAAGCACAGGCAGCACAGCAAGCACAGGCAGCAAGCACAGGCAGCACAGCAAGCACAGGCAGCACAGCAAGCACAGGCAGCAAGCACAGGCAGCACAGCAAGCACAGGCAGCAAGCACAGGCAGCTCAGGCATCACAGGCAGCAAGCACAGGCAGCACAGCAAGCACAGGCAGCAAGCACAGGCAGCACAGCAAGCACAGGCAGCAAGCACAGGCAGCAAGCACAGGCAGCACAGCAAGCACAGGCAGCACAGCAAGCACAGGCAGCAAGCACAGGCAGCACAGCAAGCACAGGCAGCAAGCACAGCAAGCACAGGCAGCAAGCACAGGCAGCACAGCAAGCACAGGCAGCAAGCAGAGGCGGCATAGCAAGCAGAGGCAGCACAGGTAGCACAGCAAGCACAGCAAGCACAGGCAGCACAGGCAGCAAGCACAGGCAGCACAGAAAGCACAGGCAGCACAGCAAGCACAGGCAGCAAGCACAGGCAGCACAGCAAGCACAGGCAGAGCAGCAAGCACCAGCAGCAAGCACAGGTAGCACACCAAGCACAGGCAGCAGAGCAAGCACAGGCAGCAAGCACAGGCAGCACAGCAAGCACAGGCAGCAAGCACAGGCAGCAAGCACAGGCAGCACAGCAAGCACAGGCAGCAAGCACAGGCAGCACAGCAAGCACAGGCAGCAAGCACAGACAGCACAGCAAGCACAGGCAGCAAGCACAGGCAGCACACCAAGCACAGGCAGCACAGCAAGCACAGGCAGCAAGCACAGGCAGCACACCAAGCACAGGCAGCACAGCAAGCACAGGCAGCACAGACAGCACAGGCAGCAAATACAGGCAGCGCACCAAGCACAGGCAGCACAGCAAGCACAGGCAGCAAGCACAGGCAGCACACCAAGCACAGGCAGCACAGCAAGCACAGGCAGCACAGCAGACACAGGCAGCACAGCAAGCACAGGCAGCAAGCACTGGCAGCAAGCACAGGCAGCACAGCAGACACAGGCAGCACAGCAAGCACAGGCAGCAAGCACAGGCAGCAAGCACAGGCAGCAAGCACAGGCAGCACAGCAAGCACAGGCAGCAAGCACAGACAGCACAGCAAGCACAGGCAGCAAGCACAGGCAGCACACCAAGCACAGGCAGCACAGCAAGCACAGGCAGCAAGCACAGGCAGCACACCAAGCACAGGCAGCACAGCAAGCACAGGCAGCACAGCAAGCACAGGCAGCAAATACAGGCAGCACACCAAGCACAGGCAGCACAGCAAGCACAGGCAGCAAGCACAGGCAGCACACCAAGCACAGGCAGCACAGCAAGCACAGACAGCACAGCAAGCACAGGCAGCAAGCACAGGCAGCACAGCAAGCACAGGCAGCAAGCACAGGCAGCAAGCACAGGCAGCAAGCACAGGCAGCACAGCAAGCACAGGCAGCAAGCACAGGCAGCACAGCAAGCACAGGCAGCAAGCACAGGCAGCACAGCAAGCACAGGCAGCAAGCACAGGCAGCACAGCAAGCACAGGCAGCAAGCACAGGCAGCACAGCAAGCACAGGCAGCAAGCACAGACAGCACAGCAAGCACAGGCAGCAAGCACAGGCAGCACACCAAGCACAGGCAGCACAGCAAGCACAGGCAGCAAGCACAGGCAGCACACCAAGCACAGGCAGCACACCAAGCACAGGCAGCACAGCAAGCACAGGCAGCAAGCACAGGCAGCAAATACAGGCAGCACACCAAGCACAGGCAGCACAGCAAGCACAGGCAGCAAGCACAGGCAGCACACCAAGCACAGGCAGCACAGCAAGCACAGGCAGCACAGCAGACACAGGCAGCACAGCAAGCACAGGCAGCAAGCACTGGCAGCACAGCAAGCGCAGGCAGCAAGCACAGGCAGCAGAGCAAGCACAGGCAGCAAGCACAGGCAGCAAGCACAGGCAGCACAGCAAGCACAGGCAGCACAGCAAGCACAGGCAGCAAGCACAGGCAGCACAGCAAGCACAGGCAGCAAGCACAGGCAGCTCAGGCATCACAGGCAGCAAGCACAGGCAGCACAGCAAGCACAGGCAGCAAGCACAGGCAGCACAGCAAGCACAGGCAGCAAGCACAGGCAGCAAGCACAGGCAGCACAGCAAGCACAGGCAGCACAGCAAGCACAGGCAGCAAGCACAGGCAGCACAGCAAGCACAGGCAGCAAGCACAGCAAGCACAGGCAGCAAGCACAGGCAGCACAGCAAGCACAGGCAGCAAGCACAGGCAGCACAGCAAGCACAGGCAGCAAGCACAGGCAGAAGAGCAAGCACAGGCAGCAAGCACAGCAAGCACAGGCAGCAAGCACAGGCAGAAGAGCAAGCACAGGCAGCACAGCAAGCACAGGCAGCAAGCACATGCAGCACAGCAAGCACAGGCAGCAAGCACAGGCAGCACAGCAAACACAGGCAGCAAGCACAGGCAGCAAGCACAGGCAGCACAGCAAGCACAGGCAGCAAGCACAGGCAGCACAGCAAGCACAGGCAGCAAGCACAGGCAGCACAGCAAGCACAGGCAGCAAGCACAGGCAGCACAGCAAGCACAGACAGCAAGCGCAGGCAGCTCATCAGGCACAGGCAGCACAGCAAGCACAGAAAGCACAGGCAGCACAGCAAGCACAGGCAGCAAGCAGAGGCGGCATAGCAAGCAGAGGCAGCACAGGTAGCACAGCAAGCACAGCAAGCACAGGCAGCACAGGCAGCAAGCACAGGCAGCACAGAAAGCACAGGCAGCACAGCAAGCACAGGCAGCAAGCACAGGCAGCACAGCAAGCACAGGCAGAGCAGCAAGCACCAGCAGCAAGCACAGGTAGCACACCAAGCACAGGCAGCAGAGCAAGCACAGGCAGCAAGCACAGGCAGCACAGCAAGCACAGGCAGCAAGCACAGGCAGCAAGCACAGGCAGCACAGCAAGCACAGGCAGCAAGCACAGGCAGCACAGCAAGCACAGGCAGCAAGCACAGACAGCACAGCAAGCACAGGCAGCAAGCACAGGCAGCACACCAAGCACAGGCAGCACAGCAAGCACAGGCAGCAAGCACAGGCAGCACACCAAGCACAGGCAGCACAGCAAGCACAGGCAGCACAGACAGCACAGGCAGCAAATACAGGCAGCGCACCAAGCACAGGCAGCACAGCAAGCACAGGCAGCAAGCACAGGCAGCACACCAAGCACAGGCAGCACAGCAAGCACAGGCAGCACAGCAGACACAGGCAGCACAGCAAGCACAGGCAGCAAGCACTGGCAGCAAGCACAGGCAGCACAGCAGACACAGGCAGCACAGCAAGCACAGGCAGCAAGCACAGGCAGCAAGCACAGGCAGCACAGCAAGCACAGGCAGCAAGCACAGACAGCACAGCAAGCACAGGCAGCAAGCACAGGCAGCACACCAAGCACAGGCAGCACAGCAAGCACAGGCAGCAAGCACAGGCAGCACACCAAGCACAGGCAGCACAGCAAGCACAGGCAGCACAGCAAGCACAGGCAGCAAATACAGGCAGCACACCAAGCACAGGCAGCACAGCAAGCACAGGCAGCAAGCACAGGCAGCACACCAAGCACAGGCAGCACAGCAAGCACAGACAGCACAGCAAGCACAGGCAGCAAGCACAGGCAGCACAGCAAGCACAGGCAGCAAGCACAGGCAGCAAGCACAGGCAGCAAGCACAGGCAGCACAGCAAGCACAGGCAGCAAGCACAGGCAGCACAGCAAGCACAGGCAGCAAGCACAGGCAGCACAGCAAGCACAGGCAGCAAGCACAGGCAGCACAGCAAGCACAGGCAGCAAGCACAGGCAGCACAGCAAGCACAGGCAGCAAGCACAGACAGCACAGCAAGCACAGGCAGCAAGCACAGGCAGCACACCAAGCACAGGCAGCACAGCAAGCACAGGCAGCAAGCACAGGCAGCACACCAAGCACAGGCAGCACACCAAGCACAGGCAGCACAGCAAGCACAGGCAGCAAGCACAGGCAGCAAATACAGGCAGCACACCAAGCACAGGCAGCACAGCAAGCACAGGCAGCAAGCACAGGCAGCACACCAAGCACAGGCAGCACAGCAAGCACAGGCAGCACAGCAGACACAGGCAGCACAGCAAGCACAGGCAGCAAGCACTGGCAGCACAGCAAGCGCAGGCAGCAAGCACAGGCAGCAGAGCAAGCACAGGCAGCAAGCACAGGCAGCAAGCACAGGCAACACAGTAAGCACAGGCAGCAAGCACAGGCAGCACAGGCAGCACAGGCAGCACAGGCAGCACAGGCAGCACAGGCAGCACAGGCAGCACAGCAAGCACAGGCAACACAGCAAGCACAGGCAGCACAACAAGCACAGGCGGCACAGCAAGCACAGGCAGCACAGCAAGCACAGGCAGCAAGCACAGGCAGCGCAGCAAGCACAGCAAGCACAGGTAGCACAGCAAGCACAGGCAGCACAGGCAGCAAGCACAGGCAGCAAGCACAGGCAGCACAGCAAGCACAGGCAGCAAGCACAGACAGCACAGCAAGCACAGGCAGCACAGCAAGCACTGGCAGCACAGCACAGGCAGCACAGCACAGGCAGCATGCACAGGCAGCACAGCAAGCACAGGCAGCACAGCAAGCATAGGCAGCAAGCACAGGCAGCACAGCAAGCACAGGCAGCAAGCGCAGGCAGCACAGCAGACACAGGCAGCACAGCAAGCACAGGCAGCAAGCACAGGCAGCACAGCAAGCACAGGCAGCAAGCACAGGCAGCACAGCAAGCACAGGCAGCTAGCACAGGCAGCACAGCAAGCACAGGCAGCACAGCAAGCACAGGCAGCAAGCACAGGCAGCACAGCAAGCACAGGCAGCAAGCACAGGCAGCGCAGCAAGCACAGCAAGCACAGGTAGCACAGACAGCACAGGCAGCAAGCACAAGCAGCAAGCACAGGCAGCAAGCACAGGCAGCGCAGCAAGCACAGGCAGCGCAGCAAGCACAGGTAGCACAGCAAGCACAGGCAGCACAGGCAGCAAGCACAGGGAGCGCAGCAAGCACAGGCAGCAAGCACAGGGAGCGCAGCAAGCACAGGCAGCAAGCACAGACAGCACAGGCAGCACAGCAAGCACAGGCAGCACAGCAAGCACAGGCAGCAAGCACAGGCAGCACAGGCAGAACAGCAAGCACAGGCAGCAAGCACAGGCAGCACAGCAAGCACAGGCAGCAAGCACAGGCAGCAAGCACAGGCAGCACACCAAGTACAGGCAGCAAGCACAGGCAGCGCAGCAAGCACGGGCAGCACAGAAAGCACAGGCAGCAAGCACAGACAGCACAGCAAGCACAGGCAGCAAGCACAGGCAGCACAGCAAGCACAGCCAGCAAGCACAGGCAGCACAGCAAGCACAGGCAGCACAGGCAGCACAGCAAGCACAGGCAGCAAGGACAGACAGCACAGCAAGCACAGGCAGCAAGCACAGGCAGCACAGCAAGCACAGGCAGCAAGCACAGGCAGCACAGCAAGCACAGGCAGCAAGCACAGGCAGCACAGCAAGCACAGGTAGCAAGCACAGGCAGGCCAGCAAGCACAGACAGCAAGCACAGGCAGCAAGCACAAGCAGCACAGCAAGCACAGGCAGCAAGCACAGGCAGCACAGCAAGCACAGGCAGCAAGCACAGGTAGCACACCAAGCACAGGCAGCACAGCAAGCACAGGCAGCAAGCACAGGCAGCACACCAAGCACAGGCAGCACAGCAAGCACAGGCAGCAAGCACAGGCAGCACAGCAAGCACAGGCAGAAAGCACAGGCAGCAAGCACAGGCAGCACAGCAAGCACTGGCAGCACAGCAAGCACAGGCAGCAAGCACAGGCAGCAAGCACAGGCAGCAAGCACAGGCAGCACAGCAAGCACTGGCAGCAAGCACAGGCAGCACACCAAGCACAGGCAGCACAGCAAGCACAGGCAGCAAGCACAGGCAGCACACCAAGCACAGGCAGCACACCAAGCACAGGCAGCAAGCACAGGCAGCACAGGCAGCAAGCACAGGCAGCTCAGGCAGCACAGGCAGCAAGCACAGGCAGCACAGCAAGCACAGGCAGCACAGCAAGCACAGGCAGCAAGCACAGGCAGCACAGGCAAGCACAGGCAGCACAGCAAGCACAGGCAGCACAGCAAGCACAGGCAGCAAGCACAGGCAGCAAGCACAGGCAGCACAGCAAGCACAGGCAGCAAGCACAGGCAGCACAGGCAGCAAGCACAGGCAGCACAGCAAGCACAGGCAGCAAGCACAGGCAGCACTGCAAGCACTGGCAGCAAGCACAGGCAGCACAGGAAGCACAGGCAGCACAGCAAGCACAGGCAGCAAGCACAGGCAGCAAGCACAGGCAGCACAGGCAGCACAGCAAGCACAGGCAGCAAGCACAGGCAGCAAGCACAGGCAAGCACAGGCAGCACAGCAAGCACAGGCAGCAAGCACAGGCAGCAAGCACAGGCAGCAAGCACAGGCAGCACAGCAAGCACAGGCAGCAAGCACAGGCAGCACAGGCAGCACAGGCAGCAAGCACAGGCAGCACAGCAAGCACAGGCAGCAAGCACAGGCAGCACAGCAAGCACAGGCAGCACAGCAAGCACAGGCAGCAAGCACAGGCAGCACAGCAAGCACAGGCAGCAAGCACAGGCAGCTCAGGCATCACAGGCAGTAAGCACAGGCAGCACAGCAAGCACAGGCAGCAAGCACAGGCAGCACAGCAAGCACAGGCAGCACAGCAAGCACAGGCAGCAAGCACAGGCAGCACAGCAAGCACAGGCAGCACAGCAAGCACGGGCAGCAAGCACAGGCAGCACAGGCAAGCACAGGCAGCACAGCAAGCACAGGCAGCAAGCACATGCAGCACAGCAAGCACAGGCAGCAAGCACAGGCAGCACAGCAAACACAGGCAGCAAGCACAGGCAGCAAGCACAGGCAGCACAGCAAGCACAGGCAGCAAGCACAGGCAGCACAGCAAGCACAGGCAGCAAGCACAGGCAGCACAGCAAGCACAGGCAGCAAGCACAGGCAGCACAGCAAGCACAGACAGCAAGCGCAGGCAGCTCATCAGGCACAGGCAGCACAGCAAGCACAGAAAGCACAGGCAGCACAGCAAGCACAGGCAGCAAGCAGAGGCGGCATAGCAAGCAGAGGCAGCACAGGTAGCACAGCAAGCACAGCAAGCACAGGCAGCACAGGCAGCAAGCACAGGCAGCACAGAAAGCACAGGCAGCACAGCAAGCACAGGCAGCAAGAACAGGCAGCACAGCAAGCACAGGCAGAGCAGCAAGCACCAGCAGCAAGCACAGGTAGCACACCAAGCACAGGCAGCAGAGCAAGCACAGGCAGCAAGCACAGGCAGCACAGCAAGCACAGGCAGCAAGCACAGGCAGCAAGCACAGGCAGCACAGCAAGCACAGGCAGCAAGCACAGGCAGCACAGCAAGCACAGGAAGCAAGCACAGACAGCACAGCAAGCACAGGCAGCAAGCACAGGCAGCACACCAAGCACAGGCAGCACAGCAAGCACAGGCAGCAAGCACAGGCAGCACACCAAGCACAGGCAGCACAGCAAGCACAGGCAGCACAGACAGCACAGGCAGCAAATACAGGCAGCGCACCAAGCACAGGCAGCACAGCAAGCACAGGCAGCAAGCACAGGCAGCACACCAAGCACAGGCAGCACAGCAAGCACAGGCAGCACAGCAGACACAGGCAGCACAGCAAGCACAGGCAGCAAGCACTGGCAGCAAGCACAGGCAGCACAGCAGACACAGGCAGCACAGCAAGCACAGGCAGCAAGCACAGGCAGCAAGCACAGGCAGCAAGCACAGGCAGCACAGCAAGCACAGGCAGCAAGCACAGGCAGCACAGCAAGCACAGGCAGCAGAGCAAGCACAGGCAGCAAGCACAGGCAGCACAGCAAGCACAGGCAACAAGCACAGGCAGCAAGCACAGGCAGCACAGCAAGCACAGGCAGCAAGCACAGGCAGCACAGCAAGCACAGGCAGCAAGCACAGGCAGCACAGCAAGCACAGGCAGCAAGCACAGACAGCACAGCAAGCACAGGCAGCAAGCACAGGCAGCACACCAAGCACAGGCAGCACAGCAAGCACAGGCAGCAAGCACAGGCAGCACACCAAGCACAGGCAGCACAGCAAGCACAGGCAGCACAGCAAGCACAGGCAGCAAATACAGGCAGCACACCAAGCACAGGCAGCACAGCAAGCACAGGCAGCAAGCACAGGCAGCACACCAAGCACAGGCAGCACAGCAAGCACAGGCAGCAAGCACAGGCAGCACAGCAAGCACAGGCAGCAAGCACAGGCAGCAAGCACAGGCAGCACAGCAAGCACAGGCAGCAAGCACAGGCAGCACAGCAAGCACAGGCAGCAAGCACAGGCAGCACAGCAAGCACAGGCAGCAAGCACAGGCAGCACAGCAAGCACAGGCAGCAAGCACAGGCAGCACAGCAAGCACAGGCAGCAAGCACAGACAGCACAGCAAGCACAGGCAGCAAGCACAGGCAGCACACCAAGCACAGGCAGCACAGCAAGCACAGGCAGCAAGCACAGGCAGCACACCAAGCACAGGCAGCACACCAAGCACAGGCAGCACAGCAAGCACAGGCAGCAAGCACAGGCAGCAAATACAGGCAGCACACCAAGCACAGGCAGCACAGCAAGCACAGGCAGCAAGCACAGGCAGCACACCAAGCACAGGCAGCACAGCAAGCACAGGCAGCACAGCAGACACAGGCAGCACAGCAAGCACAGGCAGCAAGCACTGGCAGCACAGCAAGCGCAGGCAGCAAGCACAGGCAGCAGAGCAAGCACAGGCAGCCAGCACAGGCAGCAAGCACAGGCAGCAAGCACAGGCAACACAGTAACCACAGGCAGCAAGCACAGGCAGCACAGGCAGCACAGGCAGCACAGCAAGCACAGGCAGCACAGGCAGCACAGGCAGCACAGCAAGCACAAGCAACACAGCAAGCACAGGCAGCACAACAAGCACAGGCGGCACAGCAAGCACAGGCAGCACAGCAAGCACAGGCAGCAAGCACAGGCAGCGCAGCAAGCACAGCAAGCACAGGTAGCACAGCAAGCACAGGCAGCACAGGCAGCAAGCACAGGCAGCAAGCACAGGCAGCACAGCAAGCACAGGCAGCAAGCACAGACAGCACAGCAAGCACAGGCAGCACAGCAAGCACTGGCAGCACAGCACAGGCAGCACAGCACAGGCAGCATGCACAGGCAGCACAGCAAGCACAGGCAGCACAGCAAGCATAGGCAGCAAGCACAGGCAGCACAGCAAGCACAGGCAGCAAGCGCAGGCAGCACAGCAGACACAGGCAGCACAGCAAGCACAGGCAGCAAGCACAGGCAGCACAGCAAGCACAGGCAGCAAGCACAGGCAGCACAGCAAGCACAGGCAGCTAGCACAGGCAGCACAGCAAGCACAGGCAGCACAGCAAGCACAGGCAGCAAGCACAGGCAGCACAGCAAGCACAGGCAGCAAGCACAGGCAGCGCAGCAAGCACAGCAAGCACAGGTAGCACAGACAGCACAGGCAGCAAGCACAAGCAGCAAGCACAGGCAGCAAGCACAGGCAGCAAGCACAGGCAGCGCAGCAAGCACAGGTAGCACAGCAAGCACAGGCAGCACAGGCAGCAAGCACAGGGAGCGCAGCAAGCACAGGCAGCAAGCACAGGGAGCGCAGCAAGCACAGGCAGCAAGCACAGACAGCACAGCAAGCACAGGCAGCACAGGCAGCACAGCAAGCACAGGCAGCAAGCACAGCAAGCACAGGCAGCAAGCACGGGCAGAAGAGCAAGCACAGGCAGCAAGCACAGGCAGCACAGCAAGCACAGGCAGCAAGCACAGGCAGCACAGGCAGCACAGCAAGCATAGGCAGCAAGCACAGCAAGCACAGGCAGCAAGCACGGGCAGAAGAGCAAGCACAGGCAGCAAGCACAGGCAGCACAGCAAGCACAGGCAGCACAGCAAGCACAGGCAGCACAGGCAGCAAGCACAGGGAGCAAGCACAGGGAGCACACGAAGCACAGGCAGCACAGCAAGCACAGGCAGCAGAGCAAGCACAGGCAGCAAGCACAGGCAGCAAGCACAGGCAGCAAGCACAGGGAGCACAGCAAGCACAGGCAACACAGCAAGCACAGGCAGCACAACAAGCACAGGCGGCACAGCAAGCACAGGCAGCAGAGCAAGCACAGGCAGCACAGCAAGCACAGGCAGCAAGCACAGGCAGCGCAGCAAGCACAGCAAGCACAGGTAGCACAGCAAGCAGAGGCAGCACAGGCAGCAAGCACAGGCAACAAGCACAGACAGCACAGCAAGCACAGGCAGCACAGGCAGCAAGCACAGGCAGCACAGCAAGCACAGGCAGCACAGCAAGCACAGGCAGCAAGCACAGGCAGCTCAGGCAGCATAGCAAGCACAGGGAGCACAGGCAGCAAGCACAGGCAGCACAGCAAGCACAGGCAGCAAGCACAGGCAGCACAGCAAGCACAGGCAGCAAGCACAGGCAGCACACCAAGTACAGGCAGCAAGCACAGGCAGCGCAGCAAGCACGGGCAGCACAGCAAGCACAGGCAGCAAGCACAGGCAGCACAGGCAGCACACCACAGGCGGCACAGCAAGCACAAGCAGCAATCACAGGCAGCTCGGGCAGCACAGCAAGCACACGCAGCACAGCAAGCACAGGCAGCACAGCAAGCACAGGCAGCAAGCACGGGCAACACAGCAAGCACAGGCAGCACAGCAAGCACAGGCAGCAAGCACAGGCAGCACAGCAAGCACAGGCAGCAAGCACAGGCAGCACAGCAAGCACAGGCAGAACAGCAAGCACAGGCAGCAAGCACAGGCAGCACAGCAAGCACAGGCAGCAAACACAGGCAGTAAGCACAGGCAGTAAGCACAGGCAGCACACCAAGTACAGGCAGCAAGCACAGGCAGCGCAGCAAGCACGGGCAGCACAGAAAGCACAGGCAGCAAGCACAGACAGCACAGCAAGCACAGGCAGCACAGCAAGCACAGGCAGCAAGCACAGGCAGCACAGCAAGCACAGCCAGCAAGCACAGGCAGCACAGCAAGCACAGGCAGCACAGGCAGCACAGCAAGCACAGGCAGCAAGGACAGACAGCACAGCAAGCACAGGCAGCAAGCACAGGCAGCACAGCAAGCACAGGCAGCAAGCACAGGCAGCACAGCAAGCACAGGCAGCAAGCACAGGCAGCACAGCAAGCACAGGTAGCAAGCACAGGCAGGACAGCAAGCACAGACAGCAAGCACAGGCAGCAAGCACAGGCAGCGCAGCAAGCACAGGCAGCACAGCAAGCACAGGCAGCAAGCACAGACAGCACAGCAAGCACAGGCAGCAAGCACAGGCAGCACAGCAAGCACAGGCAGCAAGCACAGGCAGCACACCAAGTACAGGCAGCAAGCAAAGTCAACGCAGCAAGCACAGGCAGCACAGCAAGCACAGGCAGCAAGCACAGGCAGCACAGCAAGCACAGGCAGCAAGCACAGGCAGCACAGCAAGCACAGACAGCACAGGCAGCAAAGCAAGCACAGGCAGCAAGCACAGGCAGCAAGCACAGGCATGTTAGAAACCCGCAAAATAGCTCTACGAGATGTGTTCGTTTTAGCGATTCTGGGGGAAGTGCAGAGGGGTCAAGCTCCGTCCTCTTTCCAACAGGCAAAGCCTGCTCCGATCTTCGGCGAGATTCACTCTCGCATTTGTTTACAATGCTTACTCTTACTGAGACGCAGGTCAATGCACCGGCCGCCGAGGTAAACATATGATCCGCGACTCTCGGCGCCTCCAAAAATAGGTGACACAGCAACGCACTGTCGTGTGCCACTATCGAATTACCGCGTGTTATGGGCGAAATCAAATGCATCGCTAACAGGCAGCACAGCAAGCACAGGCAGCACAGCCAGCACAGGCAGCACAGCACAGGCAGCACAGCAAGCACAGGCAGCACAGCAAGCACAGGCAGCAAGCACAGGCAGCACAGCAAGCACAGGCAGCACAGCAAGCACAGGCAGCAAGCACAGGCAGCACAGCAAGCACAGGCAGCACACCAAGCACAGGCAGCACAGCAAGCACAGGCAGCAAGCACAGGCAGCACACCAAGCACAGGCAGCACAGCAAGCACAGGCAGCACACCAAGCACAGGCAGCACAGCAAGCACAGGCAGGACACCAAGCACAGGCAGCACAGCAAGCACAGCAAGCACAGGCAGCAAGCACAGGCAGCACAGCAAGCACAAGCAGCAAGCACAGGCAGCACAGCACAGGCAACACAGCAAGCACATGCAGCAAGCACAGGCAGCTCAGGCAGCACAGGCAGCAAGCACAGGCAGCACAGCAAGCACAGGCAGCACAGGCAGCAAGCACAGGCAGCACAGCAAGCACTGGCAGCAAGCACAGGCAGCACACCAAGCACAGGCAGCACAGCAAGCACAGGCAGCAAGCACAGGCAGCACACCAAGCACAGGCAGCACACCAAGCACAGGCAGCAAGCACAGGCAGCACAGGCAGCAAGCACAGGCAGCTCAGGCAGCACAGGCAGCAAGCACAGGCAGCACAGCAAGCACAGGCAGCACAGCAAGCACAGGCAGCAAGCACAGCAAGCACAGACAGCACAGGCAGCAAAGCAAGCACAGGCAGCAAGCACAGGCAGCAAGCACAGGCATGTTAGAAACCCGCAAAATAGCTCTACGAGATGTGTTCGTTTTAGCGATTCTGGGGGAAGTGCAGAGGGGTCAAGCTCCGTCCTCTTTCCAACAGGCAAAGCCTGCTCCGATCTTCGGCGAGATTCACTCTCGCATTTGTTTACAATGCTTACTCTTACTGAGACGCAGGTCAATGCACCGGCCGCCGAGGTAAACATATGATCCGCGACTCTCGGCGCCTCCAAAAATAGGTGACACAGCAACGCACTGTCGTGTGCCACTGTCGAATTACCGCGTGTTATGGGCGAAATCAAATGCATCGCTAACAGGCAGCACAGCAAGCACAGGCAGCACAGCCAGCACAGGCAGCACAGCACAGGCAGCACAGCAAGCACAGGCAGCACAGCAAGCACAGGCAGCAAGCACAGGCAGCACAGCAAGCACAGGCAGCACAGCAAGCACAGGCAGCAAGCACAGGCAGCACAGCAAGCACAGGCAGCACACCAAGCACAGGCAGCACAGCAAGCACAGGCAGCACACCAAGCACAGGCAGCACAGCAAGCACAGGCAGGACACCAAGCACAGGCAGCACAGCAAGCACAGCAAGCACAGGCAGCAAGCACAGGCAGCACAGCAAGCACAAGCAGCAAGCACAGGCAGCACAGCAAGCACAGGCAGCACAGCACAGGCAACACAGCAAGCACATGCAGCAAGCACAGGCAGCTCAGGCAGCACAGGCAGCAAGCACAGGCAGCACAGCAAGCACAGGCAGCACAGGCAGCAAGCACAGGCAGCACAGCAAGCACAGGCAGCAAGCACAGGCAGCACAGCAAGCACCGGCAGCAAGCACAGGCAGCACAGCAAGCACAGGCAACACAGTAAGCACAGGCAGCTAGCACAGGCAGCACAGGCAGCTAGCACAGGCAGCACAGCAAGCACAGGCAGCAAGCACAGGCAGCACAGCAAGCACAGGCAGCACAGGCAGCACAGGCAGCACAGCAAGCACAGGCAACACAGCAAGCACAGGCAGCACAACAAGCACAGGCGGCACAGCAAGCACAGGCAGCACAGCAAGCACAGGCAGCACAGGCAGCAAGCACAGGCAGCAAGCACAGGCAGCACAGCAAGCACAGGCAGCAAGCACAGGCAGCAAGCACAGGCAGCAAGCACAGGCAGCAAGCACAGACAGCACAGCAAGCACTGGCAGCACAGCACAGCATAGGCAGCACAGCACAGGCAGCCCAGCACAGGCAGCACAGCAAGCACATGCAGCAAGCACAGGCAGCATGCACAGGCAGCACAGCAAGCATAGGCAGCAAGCACAGGCAGCACAGAAAGCACAGGCAGCACAGCAGACACAGTCAGCACAGCAAGCACAGGCAGCAAGCACTGGCAGCACAGCAAGCACAGGCAGCAAGCACAGGCAGCAGAGCAAGCACAGGCAGCAAGCACAGGCAGCACAGCAAGCACAGGCAGCAAGCACAGGCAGCACACCAAGCACAGGCAGCACAGCAAGCACAACAAGCACAGGCAGCAAGCACAGGTAGCACAGCAAGCACAGGCAGCAAGCACGGGCAGCACAGCAAGCACAGGCAGCAAGCACAGACAGCACAGCAAGCACAGGCAGCAAGCACAGGCAGCACACCAAGTACAGGCAGCAAGCACAGGCAGCGCAGCAAGCACGGGCAGCACAGCAAGCACAGGCAGCAAGCACAGGCAGCACAGCAAGCACAGGCAGCACACCACAGGCAGCACAGCAAGCACAAGCAGCAAGCACAGGCAGCTCGGGCAGCACAGCAAGCACACGCAGCACAGCAAGCACAGGCAGCACAGCAAGCACAGGCAGCAAGCACGGGCAACACAGCAAGCACAGGCAGCAAGCACAGGCAGCACAGGCAGCACAGCAAGCACAGGCAGCAAGCACAGGCAGCACAGCAAGCACAGGCAGCAAGCACAGGCAGCACAGCAAGCACAGGCAGAACAGCAAGCACAGGCAGCAAGCACAGGCAGCACAGCAAGCACAGGCAGCAAACACAGGCAGTAAGCACAGGCAGTAAGCACAGGCAGCACACCAAGTACAGGCAGCAAGCACAGGCAGCGCAGCAAGCACGGGCAGCACAGAAAGCACAGGCAGCAAGCACAGACAGCACAGCAAGCACAGGCAGCACAGCAAGCACAGGCAGCAAGCACAGGCAGCACAGCAAGCACAGCCAGCAAGCACAGGCAGCACAGCAAGCACAGGCAGCACAGGCAGCACAGCAAGCACAGGCAGCAAGGACAGACAGCACAGCAAGCACAGGCAGCAAGCACAGGCAGCACAGCAAGCACAGGCAGCAAGCACAGGCAGCACAGCAAGCACAGGCAGCAAGCACAGGCAGCACAGCAAGCACAGGTAGCAAGCACAGGCAGGACAGCAAGCACAGACAGCAAGCACAGGCAGCAAGCACAGGCAGCGCAGCAAGCACAGGCAGCACAGCAAGCACAGGCAGCAAGCACAGACAGCACAGCAAGCACAGGCAGCAAGCACAGGCAGCACAGCAAGCACAGGCAGCACACCAAGTACAGGCAGCAAGCAAAGTCAACGCAGCAAGCACAGGCAGCACAGCAAGCACAGGCAACACAGTAAGCACAGGCAGCTAGCACAGGCAGCACAGGCAGCTAGCACAGGCAGCACAGCAAGCAAAGGCAGCAAGCACAGGCAGCACAGCAAGCACAGGCAGCACAGGCAGCACAGGCAGCACAGCAAGCACAGGCAACACAGCAAGCACAGGCAGCACAACAAGCACAGGCGGCACAGCAAGCACAGGCAGCACAGCAAGCACAGGCAGCACAGGCAGCAAGCACAGGCAGCAAGCACAGGCAGCACAGCAAGCACAGGCAGCAAGCACAGGCAGCAAGCACAGGCAGCAAGCACAGGCAGCAAGCACAGACAGCACAGCAAGCACTGGCAGCACAGCACAGCATAGGCAGCACAGCACAGGCAGCCCAGCACAGGCAGCACAGCAAGCACATGCAGCAAGCACAGGCAGCATGCACAGGCAGCACAGCAAGCATAGGCAGCAAGCACAGGCAGCACAGAAAGCACAGGCAGCACAGCAGACACAGTCAGCACAGCAAGCACAGGCAGCAAGCACTGGCAGCACAGCAAGCACAGGCAGCAAGCACAGGCAGCAGAGCAAGCACAGACAGCAAGCACAGGCAGCACAGCAAGCACAGGCAGCAAGCACAGGCAGCACACCAAGCACAGGCAGCACAGCAAGCACAACAAGCACAGGCAGCAAGCACAGGTAGCACAGCAAGCACAGGCAGCAAGCACAGGCAGCACAGCAAGCACAGGCAGCAAGCACAGACAGCACAGCAAGCACAGGCAGCAAGCACAGGCAGCACACCAAGCACAGGCAGCACAGCAAGCACAGGCAGCAAGCACAGGCAGCACACCAAGCACAGGCAGCACAGCAAGCACAGGCAGCACACCAAGCACAGGCAGCACAGCAAGCACAGGCAGGACACCAAGCACAGGCAGCTAGCACAGGCAGCACAGGCAGCAAGCACAGGCAGCACAGCAAGCACAGGCAGCAAGCACAGGCAGCACAGCAAGCACAGGCAGCACAGGCAGCACAGGCAGCACAGCAAGCACAGGCAACACAGCAAGCACAGGCAGCACAACAAGCACAGGCGGCACAGCAAGCACAGGCAGCACAGCAAGCACAGGCAGCAAGCACAGGCAGCGCAGCAAGCACATAAGTCGTGTTGTTTAACGTGCAGCAACTGGCATGACGCCTCTAACCACACGGCCCCCTGCTACGAGTGCGCAACGCAAACGTAAACGAGGCACGGATTTGGAATACGTCCAATCAGCGCGCAATAAAACTGCTTCCAGTCTATCGGGTTGCCGGCACCGAATCTTACTGGTGGAAGCGAGGCCTTTCTAAACCTCTCCCAAGACTCTGCCAATTCTTGGTAGGGCGAGCTGATTGAGTGCAACTCCCACACCGGGTTTTCACACCCTCGCCAGCGTAAATTTGGCTATCACCACTGCCACGACGATTGCAACCCCTAAGGGTGCCGTCCCAATGTTGGGGGGACCGACGGTGGCAAAGTGCAACGCAGGTGGGACGTTCCCACACGTTACACCATCCACCGCCGGCGGGCCCACCTCAACCCCGTCAACCGATTATCCTCCGGTGGAGTGACTGCACGGCCCGAGCAAACCGATTGAGCAGTCAGAGCGTCTGTCGGGTACGTGGGTACGCTAAGCCCCAAAGGTCCCCACCACAGGGACCCCCCTGCGGGGGCGCAGCAAGCACAGCAAGCACAGGTAGCACAGCAAGCACAGGCAGCACAGGCAGCAAGCACAGGCAGCAAGCACAGGCAGCACAGCAAGCACAGGCAGCAAGCACAGGCAGCAAGCACAGGCAGCAAGCACAGACAGCACAGCAAGCACAGGCAGCACAGCAATCACTGGCAGCACAGCACAGCATAGGCAGCACAGCACAGGCAGCCCAGCACAGGCAGCGCAGCAAGCACATGCAGCAAGCACAGGCAGCATGCACAGGCAGCACAGCAAGCATAGGCAGCAAGCACAGGCAGCACAGAAAGCACAGGCAGCACAGCAGACACAGGCAGCACAGCAAGCACAGGCAGCAAGCACTGGCAGCACAGCAAGCACAGGCAGCAAGCACAGGCAGCAGAGCAAGCACAGGCAGCAAGCACAGGCAGCACAGCAAGCACAGGCAGCAAGCACAGGCAGCACACCAAGCACAGGCAGCACAGCAAGCACAACAAGCACAGGCAGCAAGCACAGGTAGCACAGCAAGCACAGGCAGCAAGCACAGGCAGCACAGCAAGCACAGGCAGTAAGCACAGACAGCACAGCAAGCACAGGCAGCAAGCACAGGCAGCACACCAAGCACAGGCAGCACAGCAAGCACAGGCAGCAAGCACAGGCAGCACACCAAGCACAGGCAGCACCGCAAGCACAGGCAGCAAACCAAGCACAGGCAGCACAGCAAGCACAGGCAGGACACCAAGCACAGGCAGCACAGCAAGCACAGGCAGCACAGCAAGCACAAGCAGCAAGCACAGGCAGCACAGCAAGCACAGGCAGCACAGCACAGGCAACACAGCAAGCACATGCAGCAAGCACAGGCAGCTCAGGCAGCACAGGCAGCAAGCACAGGCAGCACAGCAAGCACAGGCAGCACAGGCAGCAAGCACAGGCAGCACAGCAAGCACAGGCAGCAAGCACAGGCAGCACAGCAAGCACCGGCAGCAAGCACAGGCAGCACAGCAAGCACAGGCAACACAGTAAGCACAGGCAGCTAGCACAGGCAGCACAGCAAGCATAGGCAGCAAGCACAGGCAGCAAGCACAGGCAGCAAGCGCAGGCAGCACAGCAGACACAGGCAGCACAGCAAGCACAGGCAGCAAGCACAGGCAGCACAGCAAGCACAGGCAGCAAGCACAGGCAGCAAGCAGAGGCAGCAAGCACAGGCAGCACAGCAAGCACAGGCAGCAAGCACAGGCAGCACAGCAAGCACAGGCAGCAAGCAAAGGCATGTTAGAAACCCGCAAAGTAGCTCGACGAGATGTGTTCGTTTTAGCGATTCTGGGGGAAGTGCAGAGGGGTCAAGCTCCGTCCTCTTTCCAACAGGCAAAGCCTGCTCCGATCTTCGGCGAGATTAACTCTCGCATTTGTTTACAATGCTTACTCTTACTGAGACGCAGGTCAATGCACCGGCCGCCGAGGTAAACATATGATCCGCGACTCTCGGCGCCTCCAAAAATAGGTGACACAGCAACGCACTGTCGTGTGCCACTGTCGAATTACCGCGTGTTATGGGCGAAATCAAATGCATCGCTAACAGGCAGCACAGCAAGCACAGGCAGCACAGCCAGCACAGGCAGCACAGCACAGGCAGCACAGCAAGCACAGGCAGCACAGCAAGCACAGACAGCAAGCACAGGCAGCACAGCAAGCACAGGCAGCAAGCACAGGCAGCAAGCACAGGCAGCACAGCAAGCACAGGCAGCAAGCACAGACAGCACAGCAAGCACAGGCAGCAAAGCAAGCACAGGCAGCAAGAACAGGCAGCAAGCACAGGCATGTTAGAAACCCGCAAAATAGCTCTACGAGATGTGTTCGTTTTAGCGATTCTGGGGGAAGTGCAGAGGGGTCAAGCTCCGTCCTCTTTCCAACAGGCAAAGCCTGCTCCGATCTTCGGCGAGATTCACTCTCGCATTTGTTTACAATGCTTACTCTTACTGAGACGCAGGTCAATGCACCGGCCGCCGAGGTAAACATATGATCCGCGACTCTCGGCGCCTCCAAAAATAGGTGACACAGCAACGCACTGTCGTGTGCCACTGTCGAATTACCGCGTGTTATGGGCGAAATCAAATGCATCGCTAACAGGCAGCACAGCAAGCACAGGCAGCACAGCCAGCACAGGCAGCACAGCACAGGCAGCACAGCAAGCACAGGCAGCACAGCAAGCACAGGCAGCAAGCACAGGCAGCACAGCAAGCACAGGCAGCAAGCGCAGGCAGCAAATCACGCACAGGCAGCACAGCAAGCATAGAAAGCACAGGCAGCAAGCACAGGCAGCACAGCAAGCACAGGCAGCAAGCAGAGGCAGCATAGCAAGCTGAGGCAGCACAGAAAGCACAGGCAGCACAGCAAGCACAGGCAGCAAGCACAGGCAGCACAGCAAGCACAGGCAGCAAGCGCAGGCAGCAAATCACGCACAGGCAGCACAGCAAGCATAGAAAGCACAGGCAGCAAGCACAGGCAGCACAGCAAGCACAGGCAGCAAGCAGAGGCAGCATAGCAAGCTGAGGCAGCACAGAAAGCACAGGCAACACAGCAAGCACAGGCAGCACAGCAAGCACAGGCGGCACAGCAAGCACAGGCAGCACAGCAAGCACAGGCAGCAAGCAGAGGCAGCAAGCACAGGCAGCACAGCAAGCACTGGCAGCACAGCAAGCACAGGCAGCAAGCACAGGCAGCATAGCAAGCACAGGCAGCAAGCACAGGCAGCACAGCAAGCAGAGGCAGCAAGCACGGGCAGCACAGCAAGCACAGGCAGCAAGCACAGGCAACACACCAAGTACAGGCACCAAGCAAAGTCAACGCAGCAAGCACAGGCAGCACAGCAAGCACAGGCAGCAAGCACAGGCAGCACAGCAAGCACAGGCAGCAAGCACAGGCAGCACAGCAAGCACAGGCAGCAAGCACAGGCAGCACACCAAGTACAGGCAGCAAGCAAAGTCAACGCAGCAAGCACAGGCAGCACAGCAAGCACAGGCAGCAAGCACAGGCAGCACAGCAAGCACAGGCAGCAAGCACAGGCAGCACAGCAAGCACAGGCAGCAAGCACAGACAGCACAGCAAGCACAGGCAGCAAGCACAGGCAGCAAGCACAGGCATGTTAGAAACCCGCAAAATAGCTCTACGAGATGTGTTCGTTTTAGCGATTCTGGGGGAAGTGCAGAGGGGTCAAGCTCCGTCCTCTTTCCAACAGGCAAATCCTGCTCCGATCTTCGGCGAGATTCACTCTCGCATTTGTTTACAATGCTTACTCTTACTGAGACGCAGGTCAATGCACCGGCCGCCGAGGTAAACATATGATCCGCGACTCTCGGCGCCTCCAAAAATAGGTGACACAGCAACGCACTGTCGTGTGCCACTGTCGAATTACCGCGTGTTATGGGCGAAATCAAATGCATCGCTAACAGGCAGCACAGCAAGCACAGGCAGCACAGCCAGCACAGGCAGCACAGCACAGGCAGCACAGCAAGCACAGGCAGCACAGCAAGCACAGGCAGCAAGCACAGGCAGCACAGCAAGCACAGGCAGCAAGCACAGGCAACACAGTAAGCACAGGCAGCAAGCACAGCAAGCACAGGCCGCTTGCACAGGCAGCATAGCAAGCACAGGCAGCACAGCAAGCACAGGCAGCAAGCACAGGCAGCAGAGCAAGCACAGGCACCAAGCACAGGCAGCACAGCAAGCACAGGCAGCAAGCACAGGCAGCATAGCAAGCACAGGCAACACAGTAAGCACAGGCAGCACAGCAAGCACAGGTAGCGCAACAAGCACAGGCAGCACAGGTAGCACAGCAAGCACAGGCAGCAAGCACAGGCAGCACAGGCAGCAAGCACAGGCAGCAAGCACAGGCAGCACAGCAAGCACAGGCAGCAAGCACAGACAGCACAGCAAGCACAGGCAGCAAGCACAGGCAGCACAGGCAGCAAGCACAGGCAGCACAGCAAGCACAGGCAGCACAGGCAGCAAGCACAGGCAGCACAGCAAGCACAGGCGGCAAGCACAGGCAGCACAGGCAGCAAGCACAGGCAGCACAGGCAGCACACCAAGCACAGGCAGCACAGCAAGCACAGGCAGCAAGCACAGGCAGCAAGCACAGGCAGCACAGGCAGCAAGCACAGGCAGCACCGGCAGCACAGCAAGCACAGGCAGCAAGCACAGGCAGCACAGCAAGCACAGACAGCAAGCACAGGCAGCACAGCAAGCACAGGCAGCAAGCACAGGCAGCACAGCAAGCACAGGCAGCACAGGAAGCAAGCACAGGCAGCACAGCAAGCACTGCAGGCACAGGCAGCAAGCACAGGCAGCACAGGCAGCACAGCAAGCACAGGCAGCACACCAAGCACAGGCAGCACAGCAAGCACAGGCAGCAAGCACAGGCAGCACACCAAGCACAGGCAGCACAGCAAGCACAGGCAGCAAGCACAGGCAGCACAGCAAGCACAGGCAGCAAGCACAGGCAGCACTGCAAGCACTGGCAGCACAGCAAGCACAGGCAGCACAGCACAGGCAGCACAGGCAGCAAGCACATGGAGCAAGCACAGGCAGCACACCAAGCACAGGCAGCACAGCAAGCACAGGCAGCAAGCACAGGCAGCATAGCAAGCACAGGCAGCAAGCACAGGCAGCACAGCAAGCACAGGCAGCACAGCAGACACAGGCAGCACAGCAAGCACAGGCAGCAAGCACAGGCAGCAGAGCAAGCACAGGCAGCAAGCACAGGCAGCACAGCAAGCACAGGCAGCAAGCACAGGCAGCACAGCAAGCACAGGCAGCAAGCACAGGCAGCACAGCAAGCACAGGCAGCAAGCACAGGCAGCACAGCAAGCACAGGCAGCAAGCACAGGCAGCACAGCAAGCACAGGCAGCAAGCACAGGCAGCTCAGGCATCACAGGCAGCAAGCACAGGCAGCACAGCAAGCACAGGCAGCAAGCACAGGCAGCACAGCAAGCACAGGCAGCAAGCAAAGGCAGCACAGCAAGCACAGGCCGCTTGCACAGGCAGCATAGCAAGCACAGGCAGCACAGCAAGCACAGGTAGCAAGCACAGGCAGCAGAGCAAGCACAGGCACCAAGCACAGGCAGCACAGCAAGCACAGGCAGCAAGCACAGGCAGCATAGCAAGCACAGGCAACACAGTAAGCACAGGCAGCACAGCAAGCACAGGCAGCAAGCACAGGCAGCGCAACAAGCACAGGCAGCACAGGCAGCACAGCAAGCACAGGCAGCAAGCACAGGCAGCACAGGCAGCAAGCACAGGCAGCAAGCACAGGCAGCACAGCAAGCACAGGCAGCAAGCACAGACAGCACAGCAAGCACAGGCAGCAAGCACAGGCAGCACAGCACAGGCACCGCAGCAAGCACAGGCAGCAAGCACAGGCAGCACAGGCAGCAAGCACAGGCAGCACAGCAAGCACAGGCAGCAAGCACAGGCAGCACAGGCAGCAAGCACAGGCAGCACAGGCGGCACACCAAGCACAGGCAGCACAGCAAGCACAGCAAGCACAGGCAGCAAGCACAGGCAGCAAGCACAGGCAGCACAGGCAGCAAGCACAGGCAGCACAGGCAGCACAGCAAGCACAGGCAGCAAGCACAGGCAGCACAGCAAGCACAGACAGCAAGCACAGGCAGCACAGCAAGCACAGGCAGCAAGCGCAGGCAGCACAGCAAGCACAGGCAGCACAGTAAGCACAGGCAGCAAGCACAGGCAGCACAGCAAGCACAGGCAGCAAGCACAGGCAGCACAGCAAGCACAGGCAGTACAGCAAGCACATGCAGCAAGCACAGGCAGCACAGCAAGCACAGGCAGCAAGCACAGGCAGCACAGCAAGCACAGCCAGCAAGCACAGGCAGCAAGCACAGGCAGCACAGCAAGCACAGGCAGCAAGCACAGGCAGCACAGCAAGCACAGGCAGCAAGCACAGGCAGCACAGCAAGCACAGGCAGCAAGCACAGGCAGCAAGCACAGGCAGCACAGCAAGCACTGGCAGCACAGCAAGTACAACAAGCACAGGCAGCAAGCACAGGCAGCACAGCAAGCACAGGCAGCAAGCACAGGCAGCAAGCACAGGCAACACAGTAAGCACAGGCAGCAAGCACAGCAAGCACAGGCCGCTTGCACAGGCAGCATAGCAAGCACAGGCAGCACAGCAAGCACAGGCAGCAAGCACAGGCAGCAGAGCAAGCACAGGCACCAAGCACAGGCAGCACAGCAAGCACAGGCAGCAAGCACAGGCAGCATAGCAAGCACAGGCAACACAGTAAGCACAGGCAGCACAGCAAGCACAGGCAGCAAGCACAGGCAGCGCAACAAGCACAGGCAGCACAGGCAGCACAGCAAGCACAGGCAGCAAGCACAGGCAGCACAGGCAGCACAGCAAGCACAGGCAGCAAGCACAGGCAGAAAGCACAGGCAGCAAGCACAGGCAGCACAGCAAGCACTGGCAGCACAGCAAGCACAGCAAGCACAGGCAGCAAGCACAGGCAGCAAGCACAGGCAGCACAGCAAGCACAGGCAGCACAGCAAGCACAGGCAGCAAGCACAGGCAGCGCAGGCAGCACAGCAAGCACAGGCAGCACAGGCAGCAAGCACAGGCAGCACAGCAAGCACAGGCAGCACAGCAAGCACAGACAGCAAGCACAGGCAGCACAGCAAGCACAGGCAGCAAGCACAGGCAGCACAGCAAGCACAGGCAGCACAGCAAGCACAGGCAGCAAGCACCGGCATGTTAGAGACCCGCAAAATAGCTCGACGAGATGTGTTCGTTTTAGCGATTCTGGGGGAAGTGCAGAGGGGTCAAGCTCCGTCCTCTTTCCAACAGGCAAAGCCTGCTCCGATCTTCGGCGAGATTCACTCTCGGATTTGTTTACAATGCTTACTCTTACTGAGACGCAGGTCAATGCACCGGCCGCCGAGGTAAACATATGATCCGCGACTCTCGGCGCCTCCAAAAACAGGTGACACAGCAACGCACTGTCGTGTGCCACTGTCGAATTACCGCGTGTTATGGGCGAAATCAAATGCATCGCTAACAGGCAGCACAGCAAGCACAGGCAGCAAGCACAGGCAGCACAGCAAGCACAGGCAGCAAGCACAGGCAGCACAGCAAGCACAGGCAGCAAGCACAGGCAGCACAGCAAGCACAGGCAGCAAGCACAGGCAGCACAGCAAGCACAGGCAGCAAGCACAGGCAGCTCAGGCATCACAGGCAGCAAGCACAGGCAGCACAGCAAGCACAGGCAGCAAGCACAGGCAGCACAGCAAGCACAGGCAGCAAGCAAAGGCAGCACAGCAAGCACAGGCCGCTTGCACAGGCAGCATAGCAAGCACAGGCAGCACAGCAAGCACAGGTAGCAAGCACAGGCAGCAGAGCAAGCACAGGCACCAAGCACAGGCAGCACAGCAAGCACAGGCAGCAAGCACAGGCAGCATAGCAAGCACAGGCAACACAGTAAGCACAGGCAGCACAGCAAGCACAGGCAGCAAGCACAGGCAGCGCAACAAGCACAGGCAGCACAGGCAGCACAGCAAGCACAGGCAGCAAGCACAGGCAGCACAGGCAGCAAGCACAGGCAGCAAGCACAGGCAGCACAGCAAGCACAGGCAGCAAGCACAGACAGCACAGCAAGCACAGGCAGCAAGCACAGGCAGCACAGGCGGCACACCAAGCACAGGCAGCACAGCAAGCACAGCAAGCACAGGCAGCAAGCACAGGCAGCAAGCACAGGCAGCACAGGCAGCAAGCACAGGCAGCACAGGCAGCACAGCAAGCACAGGCAGCAAGCACAGGCAGCACAGCAAGCACAGACAGCAAGCACAGGCAGCACAGCAAGCACAGGCAGCAAGCGCAGGCAGCACAGCAAGCACAGGCAGCACAGTAAGCACAGGCAGCACAGGCAGCAAGCACAGGCACCACAGCAAGCACTGCGAGCACAGCAAGCACAGGCAGCAAGCACAGGCAGCACAGCAAGCACAGGCAGCACAGCAAGCACAGGCAGCACAGCAAGCACAGGCAGCAAGCACCGGCATGTTAGAGACCCGCAAAATAGCTCGACGAGATGTGTTCGTTTTAGCGATTCTGGGGGAAGTGCAGAGGGGTCAAGCTCCGTCCTCTTTCCAACAGGCAAAGCCTGCTCCGATCTTCGGCGAGATTCACTCTCGGATTTGTTTACAATGCTTACTCTTACTGAGACGCAGGTCAATGCACCGGCCGCCGAGGTAAACATATGATCCGCGACTCTCGGCGCCTCCAAAAACAGGTGACACAGCAACGCACTGTCGTGTGCCACTGTCGAATTACCGCGTGTTATGGGCGAAATCAAATGCATCGCTAACAGGCAGCACAGCAAGCACAGGCAGCAAGCACAGGCAGCACAGCAAGCACAGGCAGCAAGCACAGGCAGCACAGCAAGCACAGGCAGCAAGCACAGGCAGCACAGCAAGCACAGGCAGCAAGCACAGGCAGCACAGCAAGCACAGGCAGCAAGCACAGGCAGCTCAGGCATCACAGGCAGCAAGCACAGGCAGCACAGCAAGCACAGGCAGCAAGCACAGGCAGCACAGCAAGCACAGGCAGCAAGCAAAGGCAGCACAGCAAGCACAGGCCGCTTGCACAGGCAGCATAGCAAGCACAGGCAGCACAGCAAGCACAGGTAGCAAGCACAGGCAGCAGAGCAAGCACAGGCACCAAGCACAGGCAGCACAGCAAGCACAGGCAGCAAGCACAGGCAGCATAGCAAGCACAGGCAACACAGTAAGCACAGGCAGCACAGCAAGCACAGGCAGCAAGCACAGGCAGCGCAACAAGCACAGGCAGCACAGGCAGCACAGCAAGCACAGGCAGCAAGCACAGGCAGCACAGGCAGCAAGCACAGGCAGCAAGCACAGGCAGCACAGCAAGCACAGGCAGCAAGCACAGACAGCACAGCAAGCACAGGCAGCAAGCACAGGCAGCACAGCACAGGCACCGCAGCAAGCACAGGCAGCAAGCACAGGCAGCACAGGCAGCAAGCACAGGCAGCACAGCAAGCACAGGCAGCAAGCACAGGCAGCACAGGCAGCAAGCACAGGCAGCACAGGCGGCACACCAAGCACAGGCAGCACAGCAAGCACAGCAAGCACAGGCAGCAAGCACAGGCAGCAAGCACAGGCAGCACAGGCAGCAAGCACAGGCAGCACAGGCAGCACAGCAAGCACAGGCAGCAAGCACAGGCAGCACAGCAAGCACAGACAGCAAGCACAGGCAGCACAGCAAGCACAGGCAGCAAGCGCAGGCAGCACAGCAAGCACAGGCAGCACAGTAAGCACAGGCAGCACAGGCAGCAAGCACAGGCACCACAGCAAGCACTGCGAGCACAGCAAGCACAGGCAGCAAGCACAGGCAGCATAGCAAGCACAGGCAACACAGCAAGCACAGGCAGCACAGCAAGCACAGGCAGCAAGCACAGGCAGCGCAACAAGCACAGGCAGCACAGGCAGCGCAGCAAGCACAGGCAGCACAGGCAGCACAGCAAGCACAGGCAGCAAGCACAGGCAGCACAGGCAGCAAGCACAGGCAGCAAGCACAGGCAGCAAGCACAGGCAGCACAGCAAGCACAGGCAGCAAGCACAGACAGCACAGCAAGCACAGGCAGCAAGCACAGGCAGCACAGCACAGGCACCGCAGCAAGCACAGGCAGCAAGCACAGGCAGCACAGGCAGCAAGCACAGGCAGCACAGCAAGCACAGGCAGCAAGCACAGGCAGCACAGGCAGCACACCAAGCACAGGCAGCACAGCAAGCACAGCAAGCACAGGCAGCAAGCACAGGCAGCAAGCACAGGCAGCACAGGCAGCAAGCACAGGCAGCACAGGCAGCACAGCAAGCACAGGCAGCAAGCACAGGCAGCACAGCAAGCACAGACAGCAAGCACAGGCAGCACAGCAAGCACAGGCAGCAAGCACAGGCAGCACAGTAAGCACAGGCAGCACAGGCAGCAAGCACAGGCAGCACAGCAAGCACTGCAAGCACAGGCAGCAAGCACAGGCAGCACAGCAAGCACAGGCAGCAAGCACAGGCAGCACAGCAAGCACAGGCAGCAAGCACAGGCAGCACAGGCAGCACAGCAAGCACAGGCAGCAAGGACAGACAGCACAGCAAGCACAGGCAGCAAGCACAGGCAGCACAGCAAGCACAGGCAGCAAGCACAGGCAGCACAGCAAGCACAGGTAGCAAGCACAGGCAGGACAGCAAGCGCAGACAGCAAGCACAGGCAGCAAGCACAGGCAGCACAGCAAGCACAGGCAGCAAGCACAGGCAGCGCAGCAAGCACAGGCAGCACAGCAAGCACAGGCAGCACAGCAAGCACAGGCAGCAAGCACAGACAGCACAGCAAGCACAGGCAGCAAGCACAGGCAGCACAGCAAGCACAGGCAGCAAGCACAGGCAGCACAGCAAGCACAGGCAGCAAGCACAGGTAGCACACCAAGCACAGGCAGCACAGCAAGCACAGGCAGCAAGCACAGGCAGCACACCAAGCACAGGCAGCACAGCAAGCACAGCAAGCACAGGCAGCAAGCACAGGCAGCAAGCACAGGCAGCACAGGCAGCACAGCAAGCACAGGCAGCACAGCAAGCACAGGCACCAAGCACAGGCAGCACACCAAGCATAGGCAGCACAGAAAGCATAGGCAGCAAGCACAGGCAGCAAGCACAGGCAGCACACCAAGCACAGGCAGCACAGCAAGCAAGCACAGGCAGCACAGCAAGCACAGGCAGCAAACACAGGCAGCACAGCAAGCACAGGCAGCAAGCACAGGCAGCACAGGCAAGCACAGGCAGCACAGCAAGCACAGGCAGCAAGCACAGGCAGCAAGCACAGGCAGCACAGCAAGCACAGGCAGCAAGCACGGGCAGCACAGGCAGCACAGGCAGCAAGCACAGGCAGCACAGCAAGCACAGGCAGCACAGCAAGCACAGGCAGCAAGCACAGGCAGCACAGCAAGCACAGGCAGCAAGCACAGGCAGCAAGCACAGGCAGCAAGCACAGGCAGCACAGCAAGCACAGACACCAAGCACAGGCAGCACACCAAGCACAGGCAGCACAGCAAGCACAGGCAGCACACCAAGCACAGGCAGCAAGCACAGGCAGCACAGCAAGCACAGGCAGCAAGCACAGGCAGCACAGGCAGCACAGCAAGCACAGGCAGCACAGGCAGCAAGCACAGACAGCACAGCAAGCACAGGCAGCACAGCAAGCACAGGCAGCAAGCACAGGCAGCACAGCAAGCACAGGCAGGCCAGTAAGCACAGACAGCAAGCACAGGCAGCAGGCACAGACAGCACAGCAAGCACAGGCAGCAAGCACAGGCAGCAAGCACAGGCAGCACAGCACAGGCAGCGCAGCAAGCACAGGCAGCAAGCACAGGCAGCACAGGCAGCAAGCACAGGCAGCACAGCAAGCACAGGCAGCAAGCACAGGCAGCACAGGCAGCACACCAAGCACAGGCAGCACAGCAAGCACAGCAAGCACAGGCAGCAAGCACAGGCAGCAAGCACAGGCAGCACAGGCAGCAAGCACAGGCAGCACAGGCAGCACAGCAAGCACAGGCAGCAAGCACAGGCAGCACAGCAAGCACAGACAGCAAGCACAGGCAGCACAGCAAGCACAGGCAGCAAGCACAGGCAGCACAGTAAGCACAGGCAGCACAGGCAGCAAGCACAGGCCGCACAGCAAGCACTGCAAGCACAGGCAGCACAGGCAGCACAGCAAGCACAGGCAGCAAGCACAGGCAGCACAGCAAGCACAGGCAGCAAGCACAGGCAGCACAGCAAGCACAGGCAGCACAGCAAGCACAGGCAGCAAGCACAGGCAGCACAGCAAGCACAGGCAGCACAGCAAGCACTGGCAGCACAGCAAGCACAGGCAGCACAGCACAGGCAGCACAGCAAGCACATGCAGCAAGCACAGGCAACTCAGGCAGCACAGGCAGCAAGCACAGGCAGCACAGCAAGCACAGGCAGCATAGGCAGCAAGCACAGGCAGCAAGCACAGGCAGCACAGCAAGCACAGGCAGCAAGCACAGGCAGCACAGGCAGCACAGCAAGCACAGGCAGCAAGGACAGACAGCACAGCAAGCACAGGCAGCAAGCACAGGCAGCACAGCAAGCACAGGCAGCAAGCACAGGCAGCACAGCAAGCACAGGTAGCAAGCACAGGCAGGACAGCAAGCGCAGACAGCAAGCACAGGCAGCAAGCACAGGCAGCACAGCAAGCACAGGCAGCAAGCACAGGCAGCACAGCAAGCACAGGCAGCACAGCAAGCACAGGCACCAAGCACAGGCAGCACACCAAGCATAGGCAGCACAGAAAGCATAGGCAGCAAGCACAGGCAGCAAGCACAGGCAGCACACCAAGCACAGGCAGCACAGCAAGCAAGCACAGGCAGCACAGCAAGCACAGGCAGCAAACACAGGCAGCACAGCAAGCACAGGCAGCAAGCACAGGCAGCACAGGCAAGCACAGGCAGCACAGCAAGCACAGGCAGCAAGCACAGGCAGCAAGCACAGGCAGCACAGCAAGCACAGGCAGCAAGCACGGGCAGCACAGGCAGCACAGGCAGCAAGCACAGGCAGCACAGCAAGCACAGGCAGCACAGCAAGCACAGGCAGCAAGCACAGGCAGCACAGCAAGCACAGGCAGCAAGCACAGGCAGCAAGCACAGGCAGCACAGCAAGCACAGACACCAAGCACAGGCAGCACACCAAGCACAGGCAGCACAGCAAGCACAGGCAGCACACCAAGCACAGGCAGCAAGCACAGGCAGCACAGCAAGCACAGGCAGCAAGCACAGGCAGCACAGGCAGCACAGCAAGCACAGGCAGCACAGGCAGCAAGCACAGACAGCACAGCAAGCACAGGCAGCACAGCAAGCACAGGCAGCAAGCACAGGCAGCACAGCAAGCACAGGCAGGCCAGTAAGCACAGACAGCAAGCACAGGCAGCAGGCACAGACAGCACAGCAAGCACAGGCAGCAAGCACAGGCAGAAAGCACAGGCAGCAAGCACAGGCAGCACAGCAAGCACTGGCAGCACAGCAAGCACAGCAAGCACAGGCAGCAAGCACAGGCAGCAAGCACAGGCAGCACAGCAAGCACAGGCAGCAAGCACAGGCAGCGCAGGCAGCACAGCAAGCACAGGCAGCACAGGCAGCAAGCACAGGCAGCACAGCAAGCACAGGCAGCACAGCAAGCACAGACAGCAAGCACAGGCAGCACAGCAAGCACAGACAGCAAGCACAGGCAGCGCAGCAAGCACAGGCAGCACAGCAAGCACAGGCAGCAAGCACAGGCAGCACAGCAAGCACAGGCAGCAAAGCAAGCACAGGCAGCAAGCACCGGCATGTTAGAGACCCGCAAAATAGCTCGACGAGATGCGTTCGTTTTAGCGATTCTGGGGGAAGTGCAGAGGGGTCAAGCTCCGTCCTCTTTCCAACAGGCAAAGCCTGCTCCGATCTTCGGCGAGATTCACTCCCGGATTTGTTTACAATGCTTACTCTTACTGAGACGCAGGTCAATGCACCGGCCGCCGAGGTAAACATATGATCCGAGACTCTCGGCGCCTCCAAAAACAGGTGACACAGCAACGCACTGTCGTGTGCCACTGTCGAATTACCGCGTGTTATGGGCGAAATCAAATGCATCGCTAACAGGCAGCACAGCAAGCACAGGCAGCAAGCACAGGCAGCACAGCAAGCACAGGCAGCAAGCACAGGCAGCACAGCAAGCACAGGCAGCAAGCACAGGCAGCACAGCAAGCACAGGCAGCACAGCAAGCACAGGCAGCAAGCACAGGCAGCACAGCAAGCACAGGCAGCAAGCACAGGCAGCTCAGGCATCACAGGCAGCAAGCACAGGCAGCACAGCAAGCACAGGCAGCAAGCACAGGCAGCACAGCAAGCACAGGCAGCAAGCACAGGCAGCACAGCAAGCACAGGCAGCAAGCACAGGCAGCAAGCACAGACACCAAGCACAGGCAGCACAGCAAGCACAGGCAGCACACCAAGCACAGGCAGCAAGCACAGGCAGCACAGCAAGCACAGGCAGCAAGCACAGGCAGCACAGGCAGCACAGCAAGCACAGGCAGCACAGGCAGCAAGCACAGACAGCACAACAAGCACAGGCAGCACAGCAAGCACAGGCAGCAAGCACAGGTAGCAAGCACAGGCAGGCCAGTAAGCACAGACAGCAAACACAGGCAGCAAGCACAGGCTGCATAGCAAGCACAGGCAGCAAGCACAGGCAGCAAGCACAGGCAGAAAGCACAGGCAGCAAGCACAGGCAGCACAGCAAGCACTGGCAGCACAGCAAGCACAGGCAGCAAGCACAGGCAGCAAGCACAGGCAGCATAGCAAGCACAGGCAGCACAGCAAGCACAGGCAGCAAGCATAGGCAGCAAGCGCAGGCAGCACAGCAGGCACAGGCAGCACAGCAAGCACAGGCAGCAAGCACAGGCAGCACAGCAAGCACAGGCAGCAAGAACAGGCAGCAAGCACAGGCAGCACAGCAAGCACAGGCAACACAGTAAGCACAGGCAGCAAGCACAGGCAGCACAGTAAGCACAGGCAGCACAGCAAGCACAGGCAGCACAGCAAGCACAGGCAGCAAGCAGAGGCAGCAAGCACAGGCAGCACAGCAAGCACTGGCAGCACAGCAAGCACAGGCAGCAAGCACAGGCAGCATAGCAAGCACAGGCAGCACAGCAAGCAGAGGCAGCAAGCACGGGCAGCAAGCACGGGCAGCACAGCAAGCACAGGCAGCAAGCACAGGCAACACACCAAGTACAGGCAGCAAGCAAAGTCAACGCAGCAAGCACAGGCAGCACAGCAAGCACAGGCAGCAAGCACAGGCAGCACAGCAAGCACAGGCAGCACAGCAAGCACAGGCAGCAAGCACAGGCAGCACACCAAGTACAGGCAGCAAGCAAAGACAACGCAGCAAGCACAGGCAGCACAGCAAGCACAGGCAGCAAGCACAGGCAGCAAGCACAGGCAGCACAGCAAGCACAGGCAGCAAGCACAGGCAGCACAGCAAGCACAGGCAGTACAGCAAGCACAGGCAGCAAGCACAGGCAGCACAGCAAGCACAGGCAGCAAGCACAGGCAGCACAGCCAGCAAGCACAGGCAGCAAGCACAGGCAGCACAGCAAGCACAGGCAGCAAGCACAGGCAGCACAGCAAGCACTGGCAGCACAGCAAGTACAACAAGCACAGGCAGCAAGCACAGGCAGCACAGCAAGCACAGGCAGCACAGCAAGCACAGGCAGCACAGCAAGCACAGGCAGCAAGCACAGGCAACACAGTAAGCACAGGCAGCAAGCACAGCAAGCACAGGCCGCTTGCACAGGCAGCATAGCAAGCACAGGCAGCACAGCAAGCACAGGCAGCAAGCACAGGCAGCAGAGCAAGCACAGGCACCAAGCACAGGCAGTAAGCACAGGCAGCATAGCAAGCACAGGCAACACAGTAAGCACAGGCAGCACAGCAAGCACAGGCAGCAAGCACAGGCAGCGCAACAAGCACAGGCAGCACAGGCAGCACAGCAAGCACAGGCAGCAAGCACAGGCAGCACAGGCAGCACAGACAGCAAGCACAGGCAGCACAGCAAGCACAGGCAGCAAGCACAGGCAGCACAGCAAGCACAGGCAGCACAGTAAGCACAGGCAGCACAGGCAGCAAGCACAGGCAGCACAGCAAGCACTGCAAGCACAGGCAGCAAGCACAGGCAACACAGGCAGCACAGCAAGCACAGGCAGCAAGCACAGGCAGCACAGCAAGCACAGGCAGCAAGCACAGGCAGCACAGCAAGCACAGGCAGCAAGCACAGACAGCACAGCAAGCACAGGCAGCAAATACAGGCAGCACATCAAGCACAGGCAACACAGCAAGCACAGGCAGCAAGCACAGGCAGCACAGCAAGCACTGGCAGCACAGCAAGCACAGCAAGCACAGGCAGCAAGCACAGGCAGCAAGCACAGGCAGCACAGCAAGCACAGGCAGCACAGCAAGCACAGGCAGCAAGCACAGGCAGCGCAGGCAGCACAGCAAGCACAGGCAGCACAGGCAGCAAGCACAGGCAGCACAGCAAGCACAGGCAGCACAGCAAGCACAGACAGCAAGCACAGGCAGCACAGCAAGCACAGGCAGCAAGCACAGGCAGCACAGCAAGCACAGGCAGCACAGCAAGCACAGGCAGCAAGCACCGGCATGTTAGAGACCCGCAAAATAGCTCGACGAGATGTGTTCGTTTTAGCGATTCTGGGGGAAGTGCAGAGGGGTCAAGCTCCGTCCTCTTTCCAACAGGCAAAGCCTGCTCCGATCTTCGGCGAGATTCACTCTCGGATTTGTTTACAATGCTTACTCTTACTGAGACGCAGGTCAATGCACCGGCCGCCGAGGTAAACATATGATCCGCGACTCTCGGCGCCTCCAAAAACAGGTGACACAGCAACGCACTGTCGTGTGCCACTGTCGAATTACCGCGTGTTATGGGCGAAATCAAATGCATCGCTAACAGGCAGCACAGCAAGCACAGGCAGCAAGCACAGGCAGCACAGCAAGCACAGGCAGCAAGCACAGGCAGCACAGCAAGCACAGGCAGCAAGCACAGGCAGCACAGCAAGCACAGGCAGCACAGCAAGCACAGGCAGCAAGCACAGGCAGCACAGCAAGCACAGGCAGCAAGCACAGGCAGCTCAGGCATCACAGGCAGCAAGCACAGGCAGCACAGCAAGCACAGGCAGCACAGCAAGCACAGGCAGCAAGCAAAGGCAGCACAGCAAGCACAGGCCGCTTGCACAGGCAGCATAGCAAGCACAGGCAGCACAGCAAGCACAGGTAGCAAGCACAGGCAGCAGAGCAAGCACAGGCACCAAGCACAGGCAGCACAGCAAGCACAGGCAGCAAGCACAGGCAGCATAGCAAGCACAGGCAACACAGTAAGCACAGGCAGCACAGCAAGCACAGGCAGCAAGCACAGGCAGCGCAACAAGCACAGGCAGCACAGGCAGCACAGCAAGCACAGGCAGCAAGCACAGGCAGCACAGGCAGCAAGCACAGGCAGCAAGCACAGGCAGCACAGCAAGCACAGGCAGCAAGCACAGACAGCACAGCAAGCACAGGCAGCAAGCACAGGCAGCACAGCACAGGCACCGCAGCAAGCACAGGCAGCAAGCACAGGCAGCACAGGCAGCAAGCACAGGCAGCACAGGCAGCAAGCACAGGCAGCACAGGCGGCACACCAAGCACAGGCAGCACAGCAAGCACAGCAAGCACAGGCAGCAAGCACAGGCAGCAAGCACAGGCAGCACAGGCAGCAAGCACAGGCAGCACAGGCAGCACAGCAAGCACAGGCAGCAAGCACAGGCAGCACAGCAAGCACAGACAGCAAGCACAGGCAGCACAGCAAGCACAGGCAGCAAGCGCAGGCAGCACAGCAAGCACAGGCAGCACAGTAAGCACAGGCAGCACAGGCAGCAAGCACAGGCACCACAGCAAGCACTGCGAGCACAGCAAGCACAGGCAGCAAGCACAGGCAGCATAGCAAGCACAGGCAACACAGCAAGCACAGGCAGCACAGCAAGCACAGGCAGCAAGCACAGGCAGCGCAACAAGCACAGGCAGCACAGGCAGCGCAGCAAGCACAGGCAGCACAGGCAGCACAGCAAGCACAGGCAGCAAGCACAGGCAGCACAGGCAGCAGGCACAGGCAGCAAGCACAGGCAGCAAGCACAGGCAGCACAGCAAGCACAGGCAGCAAGCACAGACAGCACAGCAAGCACAGGCAGCAAGCACAGGCAGCACAGCACAGGCACCGCAGCAAGCACAGGCAGCAAGCACAGGCAGCACAGGCAGCAAGCACAGGCAGCACAGCAAGCACAGGCAGCAAGCACTGGCAGCACAGGCAGCACACCAAGCACAGGCAGCACAGCAAGCACAGCAAGCACAGGCAGCAAGCACAGGCAGCAAGCACAGGCAGCACAGGCAGCAAGCACAGGCAGCACAGGCAGCACAGCAAGCACAGGCAGCAAGCACAGGCAGCACAGCAAGCACAGACAGCAAGCACAGGCAGCACAGCAAGCACAGGCAGCAAGCACAGGCAGCACAGTAAGCACAGGCAGCACAGGCAGCAAGCACAGGCAGCACAGCAAGCACTGCAAGCACAGGCAGCAAGCACAGGCAGCACAGGCAGCACAGCAAGCACAGGCAGCAAGCACAGGCAGCACAGCAAGCACAGGCAGCAAGCACAGGCAGCACAGCAAGCACAGGCAGCACACCAAGCACAGGCAGCACAGCAAGCACAGGCAGCAAGCACAGGCAGCACACCAAGCACAGGCAGCACAGCAAGCACAGGCAGCAAGCACAGGCAGCACAGCAAGCACAGGCAGCAAGCACAGGCAGCACTGCAAGCACTGGCAGCACAGCAAGCACAGGCAGCACAGCACAGGCAGCACAGGCAGCAAGCACATGGAGCAAGCACAGGCAGCACACCAAGCACAGGCAGCACAGCAAGCACAGGCAGCAAGCACAGGCAGCACAGCAAGCACAGGCAGCACAGCAAGCACAGGCAGCACAGGCAGCACAGGCAGCAAGCACAGGCAGCACAGGCAGCACAGCAAGCATTGCAAGCACAGGCAGCAAGCACAGGCAGCACAGGCAGCACAGCAAGCACAGGCAGCAAGCACAGGCAGCACAGCAAGCACAGGCAGCACAGCAAGCACAGGCAGCAAGCACATGCAGCACAGCAAGCACAGGCAGCACAGGCAGCAAGCACAGGCAGCACAGCAAGCACAGGCAGCAAGCACAGACAGCAGAGCAAGCACAGGCAGCACAGCAAGCACAGGCAGCACAGCAAGCACAGGCAGCAAGCACAGGCAGCACAGCAAGCACAGGCAGCACAGCAAGCACTGGCAGCACAGCAAGCACAGGCAGCACAGCACAGGCAGCACAGCAAGCACATGCAGCAAGCACAGGCAACTCAGGCAGCACAGGCAGCAAGCACAGGCAGCACAGCAAGCACAGGCAGCATAGGCAGCAAGCACAGGCAGCACAGCAAGCACAGGCAGCAAGCACAGGCAGCACAGGCAGCACAGCAAGCACAGGCAGCAAGGACAGACAGCACAGCAAGCACAGGCAGCAAGCACAGGCAGCACAGCAAGCACAGGCAGCAAGCACAGGCAGCACAGCAAGCACAGGTAGCAAGCACAGGCAGGACAGCAAGCACAGACAGCAAGCACAGGCAGCAAGCACAGGCAGCACAGCAAGCACAGGCAGCAAGCACAGGCAGCGCAGCAAGCACAGGCAGCACAGCAAGCACAGGCAGCAAGCACAGACAGCACAGCAAGCACAGGCAGCAAGCACAGGCAGCACAGCAAGCACAGGCAGCAAGCACAGGCAGCACAGCAAGCACAGGCAGCAAGCACAGGTAGCACACCAAGCACAGGCAGCACAGCAAGCACAGGCAGCAAGCACAGGCAGCACACCAAGCACAGGCAGCACAGCAAGCACAGGCAGCAAGCACAGGCAGCACAGCAAGCACAGGCAGAAAGCACAGGCAGCAAGCACAGGCAGCACAGCAAGCACTGGCAGCACAGCAAGCACAGCAAGCACGGGCAGCAAGCACAGGCAGCAAGCAAAGGCAGCACAGGCAGCACAGCAAGCACAGGCAGCACAGCAAGCACAGGCACCAAGCACAGGCAGCACACCAAGCATAGGCAGCACAGAAAGCATAGGCAGCAAGCACAGGCAGCAAGCACAGGCAGCACACCAAGCACAGGCAGCACGGCAAGCAAGCACAGGCAGCACAGCAAGCACAGGCAGCAAACACAGGCAGCACAGCAAGCACAGGCAGCAAGCACAGGCAGCACAGGCAAGCACAGGCAGCACAGCAAGCACAGGCAGCAAGCACAGGCAGCAAGCACAGGCAGCACAGCAAGCACAGGCAGCAAGCACGGGCAGCACAGGCAGCACAGGCAGCAAGCACAGGCAGCACAGCAAGCACAGGCAGCAAGCACAGGCAGCACAGCAAACACAGGCAGCAAGCACAGGCAGCACAGCAAGCACAGGCAGCACAGGCAGCAAGCACAGGCAGCACAGCAAGCACAGGCAGCAAGCACAGGCAGCACAGCAAGCACAGACAGCAAGCACAGGCAGCACAGCAAGCACAGGCAGCAAGCACAGGCAGCACAGCAAGCACAGGCAGCAAGCACAGGCAGCACAGCAAGCACAGGCAGCAAGCACAGGCAGCAAGCACAGGCAGCACAGCAAGCACAGACACCAAGCACAGGCAGCACACCAAGCACAGGCAGCACAGCAAGCACAGGCAGCACACCAAGCACAGGCAGCAAGCACAGGCAGCACAGCAAGCACAGGCAGCAAGCACAGGCAGCACAGGCAGCACAGCAAGCACAGGCAGCACAGGCAGCAAGCACAGACAGCACAGCAAGCACAGGCAGCACAGCAAGCACAGGCAGCAAGCACAGGCAGCACAGCAAGCACAGGTAGCAAGCACAGGCAGGCCAGTAAGCACAGACAGCAAGCACAGGTAGCAAGCACAGGCAGGCCAGTAAGCACAGACAGCAAGCACAGGCAGCAAGCACAGGCTGCATAGCAAGCACAGGCAGCAAGCACAGGCAGCAAGCACAGGCAGAAAGCACAGGCAGCAAGCACAGGCAGCACAGCAAGCACTGGCAGCACAGCAAGCACAGCAAGCACAGGCAGCAAGCACAGGCAGCAAGCACAGGCAGCAAGCACAGGCAGCACAGCAAGCACAGGCAGCAAGCACAGGCAGCACAGCAAGCACAGGCAGCAAGCACAGGCAGCACAGCAAGCACAGGCAGCAAGCACAGGCAGCTCAGGCATCACAGGCAGCAAGCACAGGCAGCACAGCAAGCACAGGCAGCAAGCACAGGCAGCACAGCAAGCACAGGCAGCAAGCACAGGCAGCACAGCAAGCACAGGCAGCAAGCACAGGCAGCACAGCAAGCACAGGCAGCAAGCAGAGGCAGCACAGCAAGCACAGGCAGCAAGCAGAGGCAGCAAGCACAGGCAGCGCAGCAAGCACTGGCAGCACAGCAAGCACAGGCAGCAAGCACAGGCAGCACAGCAAGCACTGGCAGCACAGCAAGGACAGGCAGCACAGCACAGGCAGCACAGCAAGCACACGCAGCAAGCACAGGCAGCTCAGGCAGCACAGGCAGCAAGCACAGGCAGCACAGCAAGCACAGGCAGCAAGCACAGTCAGCACAGCAAGCACAGGCAGCAAGCACAGGCAGCACAGCAAGCACAGGCAGCAAGCACAGGCAGCAAGCACAGGCAGCAACCACAGGCAGCACAGCAAGCACAGGCAGCAAGCACAGGCAGCACAGCAAGCACAGGCAGCAAGCACAGGCAACACAGCAAGCACAGGCAGCAAGCACAGGCAGCATAGCAAGCACAGGCAGCACAGCAAGCACAGGCAGCAAGCACAGGCAGCAAGCGCAGGCAGCACAGCAGGCACAGGCAGCACAGCAAGCACAGGCAGCAAGCACAGGCAGCACAGCAAGCACAGGCAGCAAGCACAGGCAGCACAGCACAGGCACCGCAGCAAGCACAGGCAGCAAGCACAGGCAGCACAGGCAGCAAGCACAGGCAGCACAGGCAGCAAGCACAGGCAGCACAGGCGGCACACCAAGCACAGGCAGCACAGCAAGCACAGCAAGCACAGGCAGCAAGCACAGGCAGCAAGCACAGGCAGCACAGGCAGCAAGCACAGGCAGCACAGGCAGCACAGCAAGCACAGGCAGCAAGCACAGGCAGCACAGCAAGCACAGACAGCAAGCACAGGCAGCACAGCAAGCACAGGCAGCAAGCGCAGGCAGCACAGCAAGCACAGGCAGCACAGTAAGCACAGGCAGCACAGGCAGCAAGCACAGGCACCACAGCAAGCACTGCGAGCACAGCAAGCACAGGCAGCAAGCACAGGCAGCATAGCAAGCACAGGCAACACAGCAAGCACAGGCAGCACAGCAAGCACAGGCAGCAAGCACAGGCAGCGCAACAAGCACAGGCAGCACAGGCAGCGCAGCAAGCACAGGCAGCACAGGCAGCACAGCAAGCACAGGCAGCAAGCACAGGCAGCACAGGCAGCAGGCACAGGCAGCAAGCACAGGCAGCAAGCACAGGCAGCACAGCAAGCACAGGCAGCAAGCACAGACAGCACAGCAAGCACAGGCAGCAAGCACAGGCAGCACAGCACAGGCACCGCAGCAAGCACAGGCAGCAAGCACAGGCAGCACAGGCAGCAAGCACAGGCAGCACAGCAAGCACAGGCAGCAAGCACTGGCAGCACAGGCAGCACACCAAGCACAGGCAGCACAGCAAGCACAGCAAGCACAGGCAGCAAGCACAGGCAGCAAGCACAGGCAGCACAGGCAGCAAGCACAGGCAGCACAGGCAGCACAGCAAGCACAGGCAGCAAGCACAGGCAGCACAGCAAGCACAGACAGCAAGCACAGGCAGCACAGCAAGCACAGGCAGCAAGCACAGGCAGCACAGTAAGCACAGGCAGCACAGGCAGCAAGCACAGGCAGCACAGCAAGCACTGCAAGCACAGGCAGCAAGCACAGGCAGCACAGGCAGCACAGCAAGCACAGGCAGCAAGCACAGGCAGCACAGCAAGCACAGGCAGCAAGCACAGGCAGCACAGCAAGCACAGGCAGCACACCAAGCACAGGCAGCACAGCAAGCACAGGCAGCAAGCACAGGCAGCACACCAAGCACAGGCAGCACAGCAAGCACAGGCAGCAAGCACAGGCAGCACAGCAAGCACAGGCAGCAAGCACAGGCAGCACTGCAAGCACTGGCAGCACAGCAAGCACAGGCAGCACAGCACAGGCAGCACAGGCAGCAAGCACATGGAGCAAGCACAGGCAGCACACCAAGCACTGGCAGCACAGCAAGGACAGGCAGCACAGCACAGGCAGCACAGCAAGCACACGCAGCAAGCACAGGCAGCTCAGGCAGCACAGGCAGCAAGCACAGGCAGCACAGCAAGCACAGGCAGCAAGCACAGTCAGCACAGCAAGCACAGGCAGCAAGCACAGGCAGCACAGCAAGCACAGGCAGCAAGCACAGGCAGCAAGCACAGGCAGCAACCACAGGCAGCACAGCAAGCACAGGCAGCAAGCACAGGCAGCACAGCAAGCACAGGCAGCAAGCACAGGCAACACAGCAAGCACAGGCAGCAAGCACAGGCAGCATAGCAAGCACAGGCAGCACAGCAAGCACAGGCAGCAAGCACAGGCAGCAAGCGCAGGCAGCACAGCAGGCACAGGCAGCACAGCAAGCACAGGCAGCAAGCACAGGCAGCACAGCAAGCACAGGCAGCAAGCACAGGCAGCACAGCACAGGCACCGCAGCAAGCACAGGCAGCAAGCACAGGCAGCACAGGCAGCAAGCACAGGCAGCACAGGCAGCAAGCACAGGCAGCACAGGCGGCACACCAAGCACAGGCAGCACAGCAAGCACAGCAAGCACAGGCAGCAAGCACAGGCAGCAAGCACAGGCAGCACAGGCAGCAAGCACAGGCAGCACAGGCAGCACAGCAAGCACAGGCAGCAAGCACAGGCAGCACAGCAAGCACAGACAGCAAGCACAGGCAGCACAGCAAGCACAGGCAGCAAGCGCAGGCAGCACAGCAAGCACAGGCAGCACAGTAAGCACAGGCAGCACAGGCAGCAAGCACAGGCACCACAGCAAGCACTGCGAGCACAGCAAGCACAGGCAGCAAGCACAGGCAGCATAGCAAGCACAGGCAACACAGCAAGCACAGGCAGCACAGCAAGCACAGGCAGCAAGCACAGGCAGCGCAACAAGCACAGGCAGCACAGGCAGCGCAGCAAGCACAGGCAGCACAGGCAGCACAGCAAGCACAGGCAGCAAGCACAGGCAGCACAGGCAGCAGGCACAGGCAGCAAGCACAGGCAGCAAGCACAGGCAGCACAGCAAGCACAGGCAGCAAGCACAGACAGCACAGCAAGCACAGGCAGCAAGCACAGGCAGCACAGCACAGGCACCGCAGCAAGCACAGGCAGCAAGCACAGGCAGCACAGGCAGCAAGCACAGGCAGCACAGCAAGCACAGGCAGCAAGCACTGGCAGCACAGGCAGCACACCAAGCACAGGCAGCACAGCAAGCACAGCAAGCACAGGCAGCAAGCACAGGCAGCAAGCACAGGCAGCACAGGCAGCAAGCACAGGCAGCACAGGCAGCACAGCAAGCACAGGCAGCAAGCACAGGCAGCACAGCAAGCACAGACAGCAAGCACAGGCAGCACAGCAAGCACAGGCAGCAAGCACAGGCAGCACAGTAAGCACAGGCAGCACAGGCAGCAAGCACAGGCAGCACAGCAAGCACTGCAAGCACAGGCAGCAAGCACAGGCAGCACAGGCAGCACAGCAAGCACAGGCAGCAAGCACAGGCAGCACAGCAAGCACAGGCAGCAAGCACAGGCAGCACAGCAAGCACAGGCAGCACACCAAGCACAGGCAGCACAGCAAGCACAGGCAGCAAGCACAGGCAGCACACCAAGCACAGGCAGCACAGCAAGCACAGGCAGCAAGCACAGGCAGCACAGCAAGCACAGGCAGCAAGCACAGGCAGCACTGCAAGCACTGGCAGCACAGCAAGCACAGGCAGCACAGCACAGGCAGCACAGGCAGCAAGCACATGGAGCAAGCACAGGCAGCACACCAAGCACAGGCAGCACAGCAAGCACAGGCAGCAAGCACAGGCAGCACAGCAAGCACAGGCAGCACAGCAAGCACAGGCAGCACAGGCAGCACAGGCAGCAAGCACAGGCAGCACAGGCAGCACAGCAAGCATTGCAAGCACAGGCAGCAAGCACAGGCAGCACAGGCAGCACAGCAAGCACAGGCAGCAAGCACAGGCAGCACAGCAAGCACAGGCAGCACAGCAAGCACAGGCAGCAAGCACATGCAGCACAGCAAGCACAGGCAGCACAGGCAGCAAGCACAGGCAGCACAGCAAGCACAGGCAGCAAGCACAGGCAGCACAGCAAGCACAGGCAGCAAGCACAGGCAGCACAGCAAGCACAGGCAGCAAGCACAGGTAGCACACCAAGCACAGGCAGCACAGCAAGCACAGGCAGCAAGCACAGGCAGCACACCAAGCACAGGCAGCACAGCAAGCACAGGCAGCAAGCACAGGCAGCACAGCAAGCACAGGCAGAAAGCACAGGCAGCAAGCACAGGCAGCACAGCAAGCACTGGCAGCACAGCAAGCACAGCAAGCACGGGCAGCAAGCACAGGCAGCAAGCAAAGGCAGCACAGGCAGCACAGCAAGCACAGGCAGCACAGCAAGCACAGGCACCAAGCACAGGCAGCACACCAAGCATAGGCAGCACAGAAAGCATAGGCAGCAAGCACAGGCAGCAAGCACAGGCAGCACAC
Organism: Priocnemis perturbator; assembly: GCA_963942575.1. Lineage (NCBI taxonomy): Eukaryota > Metazoa > Arthropoda > Insecta > Hymenoptera > Pompilidae > Priocnemis > Priocnemis perturbator. The sequence continues at coordinate 203,292 of CAWWDK010000107.1, forward strand.
CAAGCACAGGCAGCACGGCAAGCAAGCACAGGCAGCACAGCAAGCACAGGCAGCAAACACAGGCAGCACAGCAAGCACAGGCAGCAAGCACAGGCAGCACAGGCAAGCACAGGCAGCACAGCAAGCACAGGCAGCAAGCACAGGCAGCAAGCACAGGCAGCACAGCAAGCACAGGCAGCAAGCACGGGCAGCACAGGCAGCACAGGCAGCAAGCACAGGCAGCACAGCAAGCACAGGCAGCAAGCACAGGCAGCACAGCAAGCACAGGTAGCAAGCACAGGCAGGCCAGTAAGCACAGACAGCAAGCACAGGTAGCAAGCACAGGCAGGCCAGTAAGCACAGACAGCAAGCACAGGCAGCAAGCACAGGCTGCATAGCAAGCACAGGCAGCAAGCACAGGCAGCAAGCACAGGCAGAAAGCACAGGCAGCAAGCACAGGCAGCACAGCAAGCACTGGCAGCACAGCAAGCACAGCAAGCACAGGCAGCAAGCACAGGCAGCAAGCACAGGCAGCAAGCACAGGCAGCACAGCAAGCACAGGCAGCAAGCACAGGCAGCACAGCAAGCACAGGCAGCAAGCACAGGCAGCACAGCAAGCACAGGCAGCAAGCACAGGCAGCTCAGGCATCACAGGCAGCAAGCACAGGCAGCACAGCAAGCACAGGCAGCAAGCACAGGCAGCACAGCAAGCACAGGCAGCAAGCACAGGCAGCACAGCAAGCACAGGCAGCAAGCACAGGCAGCACAGCAAGCACAGGCAGCAAGCAGAGGCAGCACAGCAAGCACAGGCAGCAAGCAGAGGCAGCAAGCACAGGCAGCGCAGCAAGCACTGGCAGCACAGCAAGCACAGGCAGCAAGCACAGGCAGCACAGCAAGCACTGGCAGCACAGCAAGGACAGGCAGCACAGCACAGGCAGCACAGCAAGCACACGCAGCAAGCACAGGCAGCTCAGGCAGCACAGGCAGCAAGCACAGGCAGCACAGCAAGCACAGGCAGCAAGCACAGTCAGCACAGCAAGCACAGGCAGCAAGCACAGGCAGCACAGCAAGCACAGGCAGCAAGCACAGGCAGCAAGCACAGGCAGCAACCACAGGCAGCACAGCAAGCACAGGCAGCAAGCACAGGCAGCACAGCAAGCACAGGCAGCAAGCACAGGCAACACAGCAAGCACAGGCAGCAAGCACAGGCAGCATAGCAAGCACAGGCAGCACAGCAAGCACAGGCAGCAAGCACAGGCAGCAAGCGCAGGCAGCACAGCAGGCACAGGCAGCACAGCAAGCACAGGCAGCAAGCACAGGCAGCACAGCAAGCACAGGCAGCAAGAACAGGCAGCAAGCACAGGCAGCACAGCAAGCACAGGCAGCACAGCAAGCACAGGCAGCACAGCAAGCACAGGCAGCAAGCACAGGCAGCACAGCAAGCACAGACAGCAAGCACAGGCAGCACAGCAAGCACAGGCAGCACAGCAAGCACAGGCAGCAAGCACAGGCAGCACAGCAAGCACAGGCAGCAAGCACAGGCAGCACAGCAAGCACAGGCAGCAAGCACAGGCAGCACAGCAAGCACAGGCAGCAAGCACAGGCAGCAAGCACAGGCAGCACAGCAAGCACAGACACCAAGCACAGGCAGCACACCAAGCACAGGCAGCACAGCAAGCACAGGCAGCACACCAAGCACAGGCAGCAAGCACAGGCAGCACAGCAAGCACAGGCAGCAAGCACAGGCAGCACAGCAAGCACAGGCAGCAAGCACAGGCAGCACAGCAAGCACAGGCAGCACAGCAAGCACAGGCAGCAAGCACAGGCAGCACAGCAAGCACAGGCAGCAAGCACAGGCAGCTCAGGCATCACAGGCAGCAAGCACAGGCAGCACAGCAAGCACAGGCAGCAAGCACAGGCAGCACAGCAAGCACAGGCAGCAAGCACAGGCAGCACAGCAAGCACAGGCAGCAAGCACAGGCAGCAAGCACAGGCAGCACAGCAAGCACAGACACCAAGCACAGGCAGCACACCAAGCACAGGCAGCACAGCAAGCACAGGCAGCACACCAAGCACAGGCAGCACACCAAGCACAGGCAGCAAGCACAGGCAGCACAGCAAGCACAGGCAGCAAGCACAGGCAGCACAGGCAGCACAGCAAGCACAGGCAGCACAGGCAGCAAGCACAGACAGCACAACAAGCACAGGCAGCACAGCAAGCACAGGCAGCAAGCACAGGTAGCAAGCACAGGCAGGCCAGTAAGCACAGACAGCAAGCACAGGCAGCAAGCACAGGCTGCATAGCAAGCACAGGCAGCAAGCACAGGCAGCAAGCACAGGCAGAAAGCACAGGCAGCAAGCACAGGCAGCACAGCAAGCACTGGCAGCACAGCAAGCACAGCAAGCACAGGCAGCAAGCACAGGCAGCAAGCACAGGCAGCAAGCACAGGCAGCACAGCAAGCACAGGCAGCACAGCAAGCACAGGCAGCAAGCACAGGCAGCGCAGGCAGCACAGCAAGCACAGGCAGCACAGGCAGCAAGCACAGGCAGCACAGCAAGCACAGGCAGCACAGCAAGCACAGACAGCAAGCACAGGCAGCACAGCAAGCACTGGCAGCACAGCAAGCACAGACAGCAAGCACAGGCAGCGCAGCAAGCACAGGCAGCACAGCAAGCACAGGCAGCAAGCACAGGCAGCACAGCAAGCACAGGCAGCAAAGCAAGCACAGGCAGCAAGCACCGGCATGTTAGAGACCCGCAAAATAGCTCGACGAGATGCGTTCGTTTTAGCGATTCTGGGGGAAGTGCAGAGGGGTCAAGCTCCGTCCTCTTTCCAACAGGCAAAGCCTGCTCCGATCTTCGGCGAGATTCACTCCCGGATTTGTTTACAATGCTTACTCTTACTGAGACGCAGGTCAATGCACCGGCCGCCGAGGTAAACATATGATCCGCGACTCTCGGCGCCTCCAACAACAGGTGACACAGCAACGCACTGTCGGGTGCCACTGTCGAATTACCGCGTGTTATGGGCGAAATCAAATGCATCGCTAACAGGCAGCACAGCAAGCACAGGCAGCAAGCACAGGCAGCACAGCAAGCACAGGCAGCAAGCACAGGCAGCACAGCAAGCACAGGCAGCAAGCACAGGCAGCACAGCAAGCACAGGCAGCACAGCAAGCACAGGCAGCAAGCACAGGCAGCACAGCAAGCACAGGCAGCAAGCACAGGCAGCTCAGGCATCACAGGCAGCAAGCACAGGCAGCACAGCAAGCACAGGCAGCAAGCACAGGCAGCACAGCAAGCACAGGCAGCAAGCACAGGCAGCACAGCAAGCACAGGCAGCAAGCACAGGCAGCAAGCACAGGCAGCACAGCAAGCACAGACACCAAGCACAGGCAGCACACCAAGCACAGGCAGCACAGCAAGCACAGGCAGCACACCAAGCACAGGCAGCACACCAAGCACAGGCAGCAAGCACAGGCAGCACAGCAAGCACAGGCAGCAAGCACAGGCAGCACAGGCAGCACAGCAAGCACAGGCAGCACAGGCAGCAAGCACAGACAGCACAACAAGCACAGGCAGCACAGCAAGCACAGGCAGCAAGCACAGGTAGCAAGCACAGGCAGGCCAGTAAGCACAGACAGCAAGCACAGGCAGCAAGCACAGGCTGCATAGCAAGCACAGGCAGCAAGCACAGGCAGCAAGCACAGGCAGAAAGCACAGGCAGCAAGCACAGGCAGCACAGCAAGCACTGGCAGCACAGCAAGCACAGGCAGCAAGCACAGGCAGCAAGCACAGGCAGCACAGCAAGCACAGGCAGCACAGCAAGCACAGGCAGCAAGCACAGGCAGCGCAGGCAGCACAGCAAGCACAGGCAGCACAGGCAGCAAGCACAGGCAGCACAGCAAGCACAGGCAGCACAGCAAGCACAGACAGCAAGCACAGGCAGCGCAGCAAGCACAGGCAGCACAGCAAGCACAGGCAGCAAGCACAGGCAGCACAGCAAGCACAGGCAGCAAAGCAAGCACAGGCAGCAAGCACCGGCATGTTAGAGACCCGCAAAATAGCTCGACGAGATGCGTTCGTTTTAGCGATTCTGGGGGAAGTGCAGAGGGGTCAAGCTCCGTCCTCTTTCCAACAGGCAAAGCCTGCTCCGATCTTCGGCGAGATTCACTCCCGGATTTGTTTACAATGCTTACTCTTACTGAGACGCAGGTCAATGCACCGGCCGCCGAGGTAAACATATGATCCGCGACTCTCGGCGCCTCCAACAACAGGTGACACAGCAACGCACTGTCGGGTGCCACTGTCGAATTACCGCGTGTTATGGGCGAAATCAAATGCATCGCTAACAGGCAGCACAGCAAGCACAGGCAGAAAGCACAGGCAGCACAGCAAGCACAGGCAGCAAGCACAGGCAGCACAGCAAGCACAGGCAGCAAGCACAGGCAGCACAGCAAGCACAGGCAGCAAGCACAGGCAGCAAGCACAGGCAGCACAGCAAGCACAGACACCAAGCACAGGCAGCACAGCAAGCACAGGCAGCACACCAAGCACAGGCAGCACACCAAGCACAGGCAGCAAGCACAGGCAGCACAGCAAGCACAGGCAGCAAGCACAGGCAGCACAGGCAGCACAGCAAGCACAGGCAGCACAGGCAGCAAGCACAGACAGCACAACAAGCACAGGCAGCACAGCAAGCACAGGCAGCAAGCACAGGTAGCAAGCACAGGCAGGCCAGTAAGCACAGACAGCAAGCACAGGCAGCAAGCACAGGCTGCATAGCAAGCACAGGCAGCAAGCACAGGCAGCAAGCACAGGCAGAAAGCACAGGCAGCAAGCACAGGCAGCACAGCAAGCACTGGCAGCACAGCAAGCACAGCAAGCACAGGCAGCAAGCACAGGCAGCAAGCACAGGCAGCAAGCACAGGCAGCACAGCAAGCACAGGCAGCACAGCAAGCACAGGCAGCAAGCACAGGCAGCGCAGGCAGCACAGCAAGCACAGGCAGCACAGGCAGCAAGCACAGGCAGCACAGCAAGCACAGGCAGCACAGCAAGCACAGACAGCAAGCACAGGCAGCGCAGCAAGCACAGGCAGCACAGCAAGCACAGGCAGCAAGCACAGGCAGCACAGCAAGCACAGGCAGCAAAGCAAGCACAGGCAGCAAGCACCGGCATGTTAGAGACCCGCAAAATAGCTCGACGAGATGCGTTCGTTTTAGCGATTCTGGGGGAAGTGCAGAGGGGTCAAGCTCCGTCCTCTTTCCAACAGGCAAAGCCTGCTCCGATCTTCGGCGAGATTCACTCCCGGATTTGTTTACAATGCTTACTCTTACTGAGACGCAGGTCAATGCACCGGCCGCCGAGGTAAACATATGATCCGCGACTCTCGGCGCCTCCAACAACAGGTGACACAGCAACGCACTGTCGGGTGCCACTGTCGAATTACCGCGTGTTATGGGCGAAATCAAATGCATCGCTAACAGGCAGCACAGCAAGCACAGGCAGCAAGCACAGGCAGCACAGCAAGCACAGGCAGCAAGCACAGGCAGCACAGCAAGCACAGGCAGCAAGCAGAGGCAGCACAGCAAGCACAGGCAGCACAGCAAGCACAGGCAGCAAGCACAGGCAGCACAGCAAGCACAGGCAGCAAGCACAGGCAGCTCAGGCATCACAGGCAGCAAGCACAGGCAGCACAGCAAGCACAGGCAGCAAGCACAGGCAGCACAGCAAGCACAGGCAGCAAGCACAGGCAGCACAGCAAGCACAGGCAGCAAGCACAGGCAGCAAGCACAGGCAGCACAGCAAGCACAGACACCAAGCACAGGCAGCACACCAAGCACAGGCAGCACAGCAAGCACAGGCAGCACACCAAGCACAGGCAGCACACCAAGCACAGGCAGCAAGCACAGGCAGCACAGCAAGCACAGGCAGCAAGCACAGGCAGCACAGGCAGCACAGCAAGCACAGGCAGCACAGGCAGCAAGCACAGACAGCACAACAAGCACAGGCAGCACAGCAAGCACAGGCAGCAAGCACAGGTAGCAAGCACAGGCAGGCCAGTAAGCACAGACAGCAAGCACAGACACCAAGCACAGGCAGCACACCAAGCACAGGCAGCACAGCAAGCACAGGCAGCACACCAAGCACAGGCAGCACACCAAGCACAGGCAGCAAGCACAGGCAGCACAGCAAGCACAGGCAGCAAGCACAGGCAGCACAGGCAGCACAGCAAGCACAGGCAGCACAGGCAGCAAGCACAGACAGCACAACAAGCACAGGCAGCACAGCAAGCACAGGCAGCAAGCACAGGTAGCAAGCACAGGCAGGCCAGTAAGCACAGACAGCAAGCACAGGCAGCAAGCACAGGCTGCATAGCAAGCACAGGCAGCAAGCACAGGCAGCAAGCACAGGCAGAAAGCACAGGCAGCAAGCACAGGCAGCACAGCAAGCACTGGCAGCACAGCAAGCACAGACAGCAAGCACAGGCAGCACAGCAAGCACAGGCAGCAAGCACAGGCAGCACAGCAAGCACAGGCAGCACAGCAAGCACCGGCATGTTAGAAACCCGCAAAATAGCTCGACGAGATGTGTTCGTTTTAGCGATTCTGGGGGAAGTGCAGAGGGGTCAAGCTCCGTCCTCTTTCCAACAGGCAAAGCCTGCTCCGATCTTCGGCGAGATTCACTCTCGGATTTGTTTACAATGCTTACTCTTACTGAGACGCAGGTCAATGCACCGGCCGCCGAGGTAAACATATGATCCGCGACTCTCGGCGCCTCCAAAAACAGGTGACACAGCAACGCACTGTCGTGTGCCACTGTCGAATTACCGCGTGTTATGGGCGAAATCAAATGCATCGCTAACAGGCAGCACAGCAAGCACAGGCAGCAAGCACAGGCAGCACAGCAAGCACAGGCAGCAAGCACAGGCAGCACAGCAAGCACAGGCAGCAAGCACAGGCAGCACAGCAAGCACAGGCAGCAAGCACAGGCAGCACAGCAAGCACAGGCAGCAAGCACAGGCAGCTCAGGCATCACAGGCAGCAAGCACAGGCAGCACAGCAAGCACAGGCAGCAAGCACAGGCAGCACAGCAAGCACAGGCAGCAAGCACAGGCAGCACAGCAAGCACAGGCAGCAAGCACAGGCAGCACAGCAAGCACAGGCAGCAAGCAGAGGCAGCACAGCAAGCACAGGCAGCAAGCAGAGGCAGCAAGCACAGGCAGCAAGCAGAGGCAGCAAGCACAGGCAGCGCAGCAAGCACTGGCAGCACAGCAAGCACAGGCAGCAAGCACAGGCAGCACAGCAAGCACTGGCAGCACAGCAAGCACAGGCAGCACAGCACAGGCAGCACAGCAAGCACACGCAGCAAGCACAGGCAGCTCAGGCAGCACAGGCAGCAAGCACAGGCAGCACAGCAAGCACAGGCAGCAAGCACAGGCAGCACAGCAAGCACAGGCACCAAGCACAGGCAGCACACCAAGCACAGGCAGCACAGCAAGCACAGGCAGCAAGCACAGGCAGCACACCAAGCACAGGCAGCACAGCAAGCACAGGCAGCAAGCACAGGCAGCACAGCAAGCACAGGCAGCAAGCACAGGCAGCACTGCAAGCACTGGCAGCAAGCACAGGCAGCACAGGCAGCACAGCAAGTACAGCAAGCACAGGCAGCAAGCACATGCAGCACAGCAAGCACAGGCAGCAAGCACAGGCAGCACAGCACAGGCAGCACAGCAAGCACATGCAGCAAGCACAGGCAGCTCAGGCAGCACAGGCAGCAAGCACAGGCAGCACAGCAAGCACAGGCAGCAAGCACAGGCAGCACAGCAAGCACAGGCAGCACAGCAAGCACAGGCACCAAGCACAGGCAGCACACCAAGCACAGGCAGCACAGCAAGCACAGGCAGCAAGCACAGGCAGCACACCAAGCACAGGCAGCACAGCAAGCACAGGCAGCAAGCACAGGCAGCACAGCAAGCACAGGCAGCAAGCACAGGCAGCACTGCAAGCACTGGCAGCAAGCACAGGCAGCACAGGCAGCACAGCAAGTACAGCAAGCACAGGCAGCAAGCACATGCAGCACAGCAAGCACAGGCAGCAAGCACAGGCAGCACAGCACAGGCAGCACAGCAAGCACATGCAGCAAGCACAGGCAGCTCAGGCAGCACAGGCAGCAAGCACAGGCAGCACAGCAAGCACAGGCACCAAGCACAGGCAGCACACCAAGCACAGGCAGCACAGCAAGCACAGGCAGCAAGCACAGGCAGCACACCAAGCACAGGCAGCACAGCAAGCACAGGCAGCAAGCACAGGCAGCACAGCAAGCACAGGCAGCAAGCACAGGCAGCACTGCAAGCACTGGCAGCAAGCACAGGCAGCACAGCAAGCAGAGGCAGCAAGCACAGGCAGCGCAGCAAGCACTGGCAGCACAGCAAGCACAGGCAGCAAGCACAGGCAGCACAGCAAGCACTGGCAGCACAGCAAGCACAGGCAGCACAGCACAGGCAGCACAGCAAGCACATGCAGCAAGCACAGGCAGCTCAGGCAGCACAGGCAGCAAGCACAGGCAGCACAGCAAGCACAGGCAGCACAGCAAGCACAGGCACCAAGCACAGGCAGCACACCAAGCACAGGCAGCACAGCAAGCACAGGCAGCAAGCACAGGCAGCACACCAAGCACAGGCAGCACAGCAAGCACAGGCAGCAAGCACAGGCAGCACAGCAAGCACAGGCAGCACAGCAAGCACAGGCAGCAAGCACATGCAGCAACGCAAGCACATGCAGCAAGCACAGGCAGCTCAGGCAGCACAGGCAGCAAGCACAGGCAGCACAGCAAGCACAGGCAGCAAGCACAGGCAGCACAGCAAGCACAGGCACCAAGCACAGGCAGCACACCAAGCACAGGCAGCACAGCAAGCACAGGCAGCAAGCACAGGCAGCACACCAAGCACAGGCAGCACAGCAAGCACAGGCAGCAAGCACAGGCAGCACAGCAAGCACAGGCAGCAAGCACAGGCAGCACTGCAAGCACTGGCAGCAAGCACAGGCAGCACAGCAAGCACAGGCAGCAAGCACATGCAGCACAGCAAGCACAGGCAGCAAGCACAGGCAGCACAGCAAGCACAGGCAGCACAGCAAGCACAGACAGCAAGCACAGGCAGCACAGCAAGCACAGGCAGCATAGGCAGCAAGCACAGGCAGCACAGCAAGCACAGGCAGCAAGCACAGGCAGCACAGGCAGCACAGCAAGCACAGGCAGCAAGGACAGACAGCACAGCAAGCACAGGCAGCAAGCACAGGCAGCACAGCAAGCACAGGCAGCAAGCACAGGCAGCACAGCAAGCACAGGTAGCAAGCACAGGCAGGACAGCAAGCACAGACAGCAAGCACAGGCAGCAAGCACAGGCAGCACAGCAAGCACAGGCAGCAAGCACAGGCAGCGCAGCAAGCACAGGCAGCACAGCAAGCACAGGCAGCAAGCACAGACAGCACAGCAAGCACAGGCAGCAAGCACAGGCAGCACAGCAAGCACAGGCAGCAAGCACAGGCAGCACAGCAAGCACAGGCAGCAAGCACAGGTAGCACACCAAGCACAGGCAGCACAGCAAGCACAGGCAGCAAGCACAGGCAGCACACCAAGCACAGGCAGCACAGCAAGCACAGGCAGCAAGCACAGGCAGCACAGCAAGCACAGGCAGAAAGCACAGGCAGCAAGCACAGGCAGCACAGCAAGCACTGGCAGCACAGCAAGCACAGCAAGCACAGGCAGCAAGCACAGGCAGCAAGCACAGGCAGCACAGGCAGCACAGCAAGCACAGGCAGCACAGCAAGCACTGGCAGCACAGCAAGCACAGCAAGCACAGGCAGCAAGCACAGGCAGCAAGCACAGGCAGCAAGCACAGGCAGCACAGCAAGCACAGGCAGCACAGCAAGCACAGGCAGCAAGCACAGGCAGCGCAGGCAGCACAGCAAGCACAGGCAGCACAGGCAGCAAGCACAGGCAGCACAGCAAGCACAGGCAGCACAGCAAGCACAGACAGCAAGCACAGGCAGCGCAGCAAGCACAGGCAGCACAGCAAGCACAGGCAGCAAGCACAGGCAGCACAGCAAGCACAGGCAGCAAAGCAAGCACAGGCAGCAAGCACCGGCATGTTAGAGACCCGCAAAATAGCTCGACGAGATGCGTTCGTTTTAGCGATTCTGGGGGAAGTGCAGAGGGGTCAAGCTCCGTCCTCTTTCCAACAGGCAAAGCCTGCTCCGATCTTCGGCGAGATTCACTCCCGGATTTGTTTACAATGCTTACTCTTACTGAGACGCAGGTCAATGCACCGGCCGCCGAGGTAAACATATGATCCGCGACTCTCGGCGCCTCCAACAACAGGTGACACAGCAACGCACTGTCGGGTGCCACTGTCGAATTACCGCGTGTTATGGGCGAAATCAAATGCATCGCTAACAGGCAGCACAGCAAGCACAGGCAGAAAGCACAGGCAGCACAGCAAGCACAGGCAGCAAGCACAGGCAGCACAGCAAGCACAGGCAGCAAGCACAGGCAGCACAGCAAGCACAGGCAGCAAGCACAGGCAGCAAGCACAGGCAGCACAGCAAGCACAGACACCAAGCACAGGCAGCACAGCAAGCACAGGCAGCACACCAAGCACAGGCAGCACACCAAGCACAGGCAGCAAGCACAGGCAGCACAGCAAGCACAGGCAGCAAGCACAGGCAGCACAGGCAGCACAGCAAGCACAGGCAGCACAGGCAGCAAGCACAGACAGCACAACAAGCACAGGCAGCACAGCAAGCACAGGCAGCAAGCACAGGTAGCAAGCACAGGCAGGCCAGTAAGCACAGACAGCAAGCACAGGCAGCAAGCACAGGCTGCATAGCAAGCACAGGCAGCAAGCACAGGCAGCAAGCACAGGCAGAAAGCACAGGCAGCAAGCACAGGCAGCACAGCAAGCACTGGCAGCACAGCAAGCACAGCAAGCACAGGCAGCAAGCACAGGCAGCAAGCACAGGCAGCAAGCACAGGCAGCACAGCAAGCACAGGCAGCACAGCAAGCACAGGCAGCAAGCACAGGCAGCGCAGGCAGCACAGCAAGCACAGGCAGCACAGGCAGCAAGCACAGGCAGCACAGCAAGCACAGGCAGCACAGCAAGCACAGACAGCAAGCACAGGCAGCGCAGCAAGCACAGGCAGCACAGCAAGCACAGGCAGCAAGCACAGGCAGCACAGCAAGCACAGGCAGCAAAGCAAGCACAGGCAGCAAGCACCGGCATGTTAGAGACCCGCAAAATAGCTCGACGAGATGCGTTCGTTTTAGCGATTCTGGGGGAAGTGCATAGGGGTCAAGCTCCGTCCTCTTTCCAACAGGCAAAGCCTGCTCCGATCTTCGGCGAGATTCACTCCCGGATTTGTTTACAATGCTTACTCTTACTGAGACGCAGGTCAATGCACCGGCCGCCGAGGTAAACATATGATCCGCGACTCTCGGCGCCTCCAACAACAGGTGACACAGCAACGCACTGTCGGGTGCCACTGTCGAATTACCGCGTGTTATGGGCGAAATCAAATGCATCGCTAACAGGCAGCACAGCAAGCACAGGCAGCAAGCACAGGCAGCACAGCAAGCACAGGCAGCAAGCACAGGCAGCACAGCAAGCACAGGCAGCAAGCAGAGGCAGCACAGCAAGCACAGGCAGCACAGCAAGCACAGGCAGCAAGCACAGGCAGCACAGCAAGCACAGGCAGCAAGCACAGGCAGCTCAGGCATCACAGGCAGCAAGCACAGGCAGCACAGCAAGCACAGGCAGCAAGCACAGGCAGCACAGCAAGCACAGGCAGCAAGCACAGGCAGCACAGCAAGCACAGGCAGCAAGCACAGGCAGCAAGCACAGGCAGCGCAGTAAGCACAGACACCAAGCACAGGCAGCACACCAAGCACAGGCAGCACAGCAAGCACAGGCAGCACACCAAGCACAGGCAGCAAGCACAGGCAGCACAGCAAGCACAGGCAGCAAGCACAGGCAGCACAGGCAGCACAGCAAGCACAGGCAGCACAGGCAGCAAGCACAGACAGCACAACAAGCACAGGCAGCACAGCAAGCACAGGCAGCAAGCACAGGTAGCAAGCACAGGCAGGCCAGTAAGCACAGACAGCAAGCACAGGCAGCAAGCACAGGCTGCATAGCAAGCACAGGCAGCAAGCACAGGCAGCAAGCACAGGCAGAAAGCACAGGCAGCAAGCACAGGCAGCACAGCAAGCACTGGCAGCACAGCAAGCACAGCAAGCACAGGCAGCAAGCACAGGCAGCAAGCACAGGCAGCAAGCACAGGCAGCACAGCAAGCACAGGCAGCACAGCAAGCACAGCAAGCACAGGCAGCAAGCACAGGCAGCAAGCACAGGCAGCAAGCACAGGCAGCACAGCAAGCACAGGCAGCACAGCAAGCACAGGCAGCAAGCACAGGCAGCGCAGGCAGCACAGCAAGCACTGGCAGCACAGCAAGCACAGCAAGCACAGGCAGCAAGCACAGGCAGCAAGCACAGGCAGCAAGCACAGGCAGCACAGCAAGCACAGGCAGCACAGCAAGCACAGGCAGCAAGCACAGGCAGCGCAGGCAGCACAGCAAGCACAGGCAGCACAGGCAGCAAGCACAGGCAGCACAGCAAGCACAGGCAGCACAGCAAGCACAGACAGCAAGCACAGGCAGCACAGCAAGCACAGGCAGCAAGCACAGGCAGCACAGCAAGCACAGGCAGCACAGCAAGCACCGGCATGTTAGAAACCCGCAAAATAGCTCGACGAGATGTGTTCGTTTTAGCGATTCTGGGGGAAGTGCAGAGGGGTCAAGCTCCGTCCTCTTTCCAACAGGCAAAGCCTGCTCCGATCTTCGGCGAGATTCACTCTCGGATTTGTTTACAATGCTTACTCTTACTGAGACGCAGGTCAATGCACCGGCCGCCGAGGTAAACATATGATCCGCGACTCTCGGCGCCTCCAAAAACAGGTGACACAGCAACGCACTGTCGTGTGCCACTGTCGAATTACCGCGTGTTATGGGCGAAATCAAATGCATCGCTAACAGGCAGCACAGCAAGCACAGGCAGCAAGCACAGGCAGCACAGCAAGCACAGGCAGCAAGCACAGGCAGCACAGCAAGCACAGGCAGCAAGCACAGGCAGCACAGCAAGCACAGGCAGCAAGCACAGGCAGCACAGCAAGCACAGGCAGCAAGCACAGGCAGCTCAGGCATCACAGGCAGCAAGCACAGGCAGCACAGCAAGCACAGGCAGCAAGCACAGGCAGCACAGCAAGCACAGGCAGCAAGCACAGGCAGCACAGCAAGCACAGGCAGCAAGCACAGGCAGCACAGCAAGCACAGGCAGCAAGCAGAGGCAGCACAGCAAGCACAGGCAGCAAGCAGAGGCAGCAAGCACAGGCAGCAAGCAGAGGCAGCAAGCACAGGCAGCGCAGCAAGCACTGGCAGCACAGCAAGCACAGGCAGCAAGCACAGGCAGCACAGCAAGCACTGGCAGCACAGCAAGCACAGGCAGCACAGCACAGGCAGCACAGCAAGCACACGCAGCAAGCACAGGCAGCTCAGGCAGCACAGGCAGCAAGCACAGGCAGCACAGCAAGCACAGGCAGCAAGCACAGGCAGCACAGCAAGCACAGGCACCAAGCACAGGCAGCACAGCAAGCACAGGCAGCAAGCACAGGCAGCACACCAAGCACAGGCAGCACAGCAAGCACAGGCAGCAAGCACAGGCAGCACAGCAAGCACAGGCAGCAAGCACAGGCAGCACTGCAAGCACTGGCAGCAAGCACAGGCAGCACAGGCAGCACAGCAAGTACAGCAAGCACAGGCAGCAAGCACATGCAGCACAGCAAGCACAGGCAGCAAGCACAGGCAGCACAGCACAGGCAGCACAGCAAGCACATGCAGCAAGCACAGGCAGCTCAGGCAGCACAGGCAGCAAGCACAGGCAGCACAGCAAGCACAGGCAGCAAGCACAGGCAGCACAGCAAGCACAGGCAGCACAGCAAGCACAGGCACCAAGCACAGGCAGCACACCAAGCACAGGCAGCACAGCAAGCACAGGCAGCAAGCACAGGCAGCACACCAAGCACAGGCAGCACAGCAAGCACAGGCAGCAAGCACAGGCAGCACAGCAAGCACAGGCAGCAAGCACAGGCAGCACTGCAAGCACTGGCAGCAAGCACAGGCAGCACAGGCAGCACAGCAAGTACAGCAAGCACAGGCAGCAAGCACATGCAGCACAGCAAGCACAGGCAGCAAGCACAGGCAGCACAGCACAGGCAGCACAGCAAGCACATGCAGCAAGCACAGGCAGCTCAGGCAGCACAGGCAGCAAGCACAGGCAGCACAGCAAGCACAGGCACCAAGCACAGGCAGCACACCAAGCACAGGCAGCACAGCAAGCACAGGCAGCAAGCACAGGCAGCACACCAAGCACAGGCAGCACAGCAAGCACAGGCAGCAAGCACAGGCAGCACAGCAAGCACAGGCAGCAAGCACAGGCAGCACTGCAAGCACTGGCAGCAAGCACAGGCAGCACAGCAAGCACAGGCAGCACAGGCAGCACAGCAAGCACAGGCAGCACAGCAAGCACAGACAGCAAGCACAGGCAGCACAGCAAGCACAGGCAGCAAGCACAGGCAGCACAGCAAGCACAGGCAGCAAGCACCGGCATGTTAGAGACCCGCAAAATAGCTCGACGAGATGCGTTCGTTTTAGCGATTCTGGGGGAAGTGCAGAGGGGTCAAGCTCCGTCCTCTTTCCAACAGGCAAAGCCTGCTCCGATCTTCGGCGAGATTCACTCTCGGATTTGTTTACAATGCTTACTCTTACTGAGACGCAGGTCAATGCACCGGCCGCCGAGGTAAACATATGATCCGCGACTCTCGGCGCCTCCAAAAACAGGTGACACAGCAACGCACTGTCGTGTGCCACTGTCGAATTACCGCGTGTTATGGGCGAAATCAAATGCATCGCTAACAGGCAGCACAGCAAGCACAGGCAGCAAGCACAGGCAGCACAGCAAGCACAGGCAGCAAGCACAGGCAGCACAGCAAGCACAGGCAGCAAGCACAGGCAGCACAGCAAGCACAGGCAGCACAGCAAGCACAGGCAGCAAGCACAGGCAGCACAGCAAGCACAGGCAGCAAGCACAGGCAGCTCAGGCATCACAGGCAGCAAGCACAGGCAGCACAGCAAGCACAGGCAGCAAGCACAGGCAGCACAGCAAGCACAGGCAGCAAGCACAGGCAGCACAGCAAGCACAGGCAGCAAGCACGGGCAGCACAGCAAGCACAGGCAGCAAGCACAGGTAGCACAGCAAGCACAGGCAGCAAGCAGAGGCAGCAAGCACAGGCAGCGCAGCAAGCACTGGCAGCACAGCAAGCACAGGCAGCAAGCACAGGCAGCACAGCAAGCACTGGCAGCACAGCAAGCACAGGCAGCACAGCACAGGCAGCACAGCAAGCACATGCAGCAAGCACAGGCAGCTCAGGCAGCACAGGCAGCAAGCACAGGCAGCACAGCAAGCACAGGCAGCAAGCACAGGCAGCACAGCAAGCACAGGCACCAAGCACAGGCAGCACACCAAGCACAGGCAGCACAGCAAGCACAGGCAGCAAGCACAGGCAGCACACCAAGCACAGGCAGCACAGCAAGCACAGGCAGCAAGCACAGGCAGCACAGCAAGCACAGGCAGCAAGCACAGGCAGCACTGCAAGCACTGGCAGCAAGCACAGGCAGCACAGCAAGCACAGGCAGCACAGCAAGCACAGGCAGCAAGCACATGCAGCACAGCAAGCACAGGCAGCAAGCACAGGCAGCACAGCAAGCACAGGCAGCACAGCAAGCACAGACAGCAAGCACAGGCAGCACAGGCAGCACAGGCAGCAAGCACAGGTAGCACACCAAGCACAGGCAGCACAGCAAGCACAGGCAGCAAGCAGAGGCAGCAAGCACAGGCAGCGCAGCAAGCACTGGCAGCACAGCAAGCACAGGCAGCAAGCACAGGCAGCACAGCAAGCACTGGCAGCACAGCAAGCACAGGCAGCACAGCACAGGCAGCACAGCAAGCACATGCAGCAAGCACAGGCAGCTCAGGCAGCACAGGCAGCAAGCACAGGCAGCACAGCAAGCACAGGCAGCAAGCACAGGCAGCACAGCAAGCACAGGCACCAAGCACAGGCAGCACACCAAGCACAGGCAGCACAGCAAGCACAGGCAGCAAGCACAGGCAGCACACCAAGCACAGGCAGCACAGCAAGCACAGGCAGCAAGCACAGGCAGCACAGCAAGCACAGGCAGCACAGCAAGCACAGGCAGCAAGCACATGCAGCAACGCAAGCACATGCAGCAAGCACAGGCAGCTCAGGCAGCACAGGCAGCAAGCACAGGCAGCACAGCAAGCACAGGCAGCAAGCACAGGCAGCACAGCAAGCACAGGCACCAAGCACAGGCAGCACACCAAGCACAGGCAGCACAGCAAGCACAGGCAGCAAGCACAGGCAGCACACCAAGCACAGGCAGCACAGCAAGCACAGGCAGCAAGCACAGGCAGCACAGCAAGCACAGGCAGCAAGCACAGGCAGCACTGCAAGCACTGGCAGCAAGCACAGGCAGCACAGCAAGCACAGGCAGCAAGCACATGCAGCACAGCAAGCACAGGCAGCAAGCACAGGCAGCACAGCAAGCACAGGCAGCACAGCAAGCACAGACAGCAAGCACAGGCAGCACAGCAAGCACAGGCAGCACAGGCAGCAAGCACAGGTAGCACACCAAGCACAGGCAGCACAGCAAGCACAGGCAGCAAGCAGAGGCAGCAAGCACAGGCAGCGCAGCAAGCACTGGCAGCACAGCAAGCACAGGCAGCAAGCACAGGCAGCACAGCAAGCACTGGCAGCACAGCAAGCACAGGCAGCACAGCACAGGCAGCACAGCAAGCACATGCAGCAAGCACAGGCAGCTCAGGCAGCACAGGCAGCAAGCACAGGCAGCACAGCAAGCACAGGCAGCAAGCACAGGCAGCACAGCAAGCACAGGCAGCACAGCAAGCACAGGCACCAAGCACAGGCAGCACACCAAGCACAGGCAGCACAGCAAGCACAGGCAGCAAGCACAGGCAGCACACCAAGCACAGGCAGCACAGCAAGCACAGGCAGCAAGCACAGGCAGCACAGCAAGCACAGGCAGCACAGCAAGCACAGGCAGCACAGCAAGCACAGACAGCAAGCACAGGCAGCACAGCAAGCACAGGCAGCAAGCACAGGCAGCACAGCAAGCACAGGCAGCAAGCACAGGCAGCTCAGGCATCACAGGCAGCAAGCACAGGCAGCACAGGCAGCACAGCAAGCACAGGCAGCAAGCACAGGCAGCACAGCAAGCACAGGCAGCTCAGGCATCACAGGCAGCAAGCACAGGCAGCACAGCAAGCACAGGCAGCAAGCACAGGCAGCACAGCAAGCACAGGCAGCAAGCACAGGCAGCACAGCAAGCACAGGCAGCAAGCACAGGCAGCACAGCAAGCACAGGCAGCAAGCAGAGGCAGCACAGCAAGCACAGGCAGCAAGCAGAGGCAGCAAGCACAGGCAGCGCAGCAAGCACTGGCAGCACAGCAAGCACAGGCAGCAAGCACAGGCAGCACAGCAAGCACTGGCAGCACAGCAAGCACAGGCAGCACAGCACAGGCAGCACAGCAAGCACACGCAGCAAGCACAGGCAGCTCAGGCAGCACAGGCAGCAAGCACAGGCAGCACAGCAAGCACAGGCAGCAAGCACAGGCAGCACAGCAAGCACAGGCAGCACAGCAAGCACAGGCACCAAGCACAGGCAGCACACCAAGCACAGGCAGCACAGCAAGCACAGGCAGCAAGCACAGGCAGCACACCAAGCACAGGCAGCACAGCAAGCACAGGCAGCAAGCACAGGCAGCACAGCAAGCACAGGCAGCACTGCAAGCACTGGCAGCAAGCACAGGCAGCACAGCAAGCACAGGCAGCACAGCAAGCACAGGCACCAAGCACAGGCAGCACACCAAGCACAGGCAGCACAGCAAGCACAGGCAGCAAGCACAGGCAGCACACCAAGCACGGGCAGCACAGCAAGCACAGGCAGCAAGCACAGGCAGCACAGCAAGCACAGGCAGCAAGCACAGGCAGCACTGCAAGCACTGGCAGCAAGCACAGGCAGCACAGCAAGCACAGGCAGCACAGCAAGTACAGCAAGCACAGGCAGCAAGCACATGCAGCACAGCAAGAACAGGCAGCAAGCACAGGCAGCACAGCAAGCACAGACAGCAAGCACAGGCAGCACAGCAAGCACAGGTAGCACACCAAGCACAGGCAGCACAGCAAGCACAGGCAGCAAGCACAGGCAGCACAGCAAGCACAGGCAGCAAGCACAGGCAGCACAGGCAGCATAGCAAACACAGGCAGCATAGCAAGCACAGGCAGCACAGGCAGCAAGCACAGGCAGCAAGCACAGGCAGCACAGCAAGCACAGGCAGCAAGCACAGGCAGCTCAGGCAGCACAGGCAGCACAGGCAGCACAGTCAGCACAGGCAGCACAGGCAGCAAGCACAGGCAGCACAGCAAGCACAGGCAGCAAGCACAGCAAGCACAGGCAGCAAGCACAGGCAGCACAGCAAGCACAGGCAGCAAGCACAGGCAGCACAGCAAGCACAGGCAGCAAGCACAGGCAGCACAGCAAGCACAGGCAGCAAGCACAGTCAGCACAGCAAGCACAGGCAGCAAGCACAGGTAGCACAGCAAGCACAGGCAGCAAGCACAGGCAGCAAGCAAAGGCAGCACAGCAAGCACAGGCAGCAAGCACAGGCAGCACAGCAAGCACAGGCAGCAAGCACAGGCAGCACAGCAAGCACAGGCAGCACAGCAAGCACAGGCAGCAAGCACAGACAGCGCAGCAAGCACAGGCAGCACAGCAAGCACAGGCATGTTAGAAACCCGCAAAATAGCTCGACGATATGTGTTCGTTTTAGCGATTCTGGGGGAAGTGCAGAGGGGTCAAGCTCCGTCCTCTTTCCAACAGGCAAAGCCTGCTCCGATCTTCGGCGAGATTCACTCTCGCATTTGTTTACAATGCTTACTCTTACTGAGACGCAGGTCAATGCACCGGCCGCCGAGGTAAACATATGTTCCGCGACTCTCGGCGCGTCCAAAAACAGGTGACACAGCAACGCACTGTCGTGTGCCACTGTCGAATTACCGCGTGTTATGGGCGAAATCAAATGCATCGCTAACAGGCAGCACAGCAAGCACAGGCAGCACAGCAAGCACAGCAGCAAGCACAGGCAGCACAGCAAGCACAGGCAGCAAGCACAGTCAGCACAGCAAGCACAGGCAGCAAGCACAGGCAGCACAGCAAGCACAGGCAGCAAGCACAGGCAGCAAGCACAGGCAGCACAGCAAGCACAGGCAGCAAGCACAGGCAACACAGTAAGCACAGGCAGCACAGCAAGCACAGGCAACACAGTAAGCACAGGCAGCACAGCAAGCACAGGCAGCACAGCAAGCACAGGCAGCACAGCAAGCACAAACAGCAAGCACAGGCAGCACAGCAAGCACAGGCAGCAAGCACAGGCAGCACAGCAAGCACAGGCAGCAAGCACAGGCAGCACAGCAAGCACAGGCAGCAAGCACAGGCAGCACAGCAAGCACAGGCAGCAAGCACAGGCAGCACAGGCAGCACAGCAAGCACAGGCAGCAAGCACAGGCAGCACAGCAAGCACAGGCAGCACAGGCAGCACAGCAAGTACAGCAAGCACAGGCAGCAAGCACAGGCAGCACAGCAAGCACAGGCAGCAAGCACAGGCAGCACAGCAAGCACAGGCAACACAGTAAGCACAGGCAGCACAGCAAGCACAGGCAGCAAGCACAGGCATGTTAGAAACCCGCAAAATAGCTCGACGAGATGTGTTCGTTTTAGCGATTCTGGGGGAAGTGCAGAGGGGTCAAGCGCCGTCCTCTTTCCAACAGGCAAAGCCTGCTCCGATCTTCGGCGAGATTCACTCTCGCATTTGTTTACAATGCTTACTCTTACTGAGACGAAGGTCGATGCACCGGCCGCCGAGGTAAACATATGATCCGCGACTCTCGGCGCCTCCAAAAACAGGTGACACAGCAACGCACTGTCGTGTGCCACTGTCGAATTACCGCGTGTTATGGGCGAAATCAAATGCATCGCTAACACGGCCAAACTGACCTGCTTCGCGTTCTCGAGAAGCATCATTACCTTTTGAGCAAAACTCTTATTCTCTCAGGCATAACAGCTTTCAATACAACAGTATTTTCCAATGTAATACAGCTAGCAGCCACCACATAGTGTTACATCGCAGCAATCACTCATTGCAAACTTGCCAACAGACCCAAAGCGTCACTTCGGCCCCGTGGTCTCAAACACAAGGCTAAACCACGTCACACAACAATATGCGACAGTGCCTTCTAGCACCTTACCCAAAAACCCAGACAACACTCACAAGTGTGTCGGCAGATGGACCGTGCACGCGCACTTCCATCACACAGCGTCTTCCAGAGATCGTAACGTCTACAGCCACGCGCAGCAACCTGCATCGTGCTATCGTTACTCTCAAACGCAACCAACTTCCATCTTCCAACATACGTTTTCAATCATGCAGCCTCATTCATGGATAGGAAAGTTTTTATATGTGAGAACAAAGAAAAAGGCAATGACAAAAACGTACTTTTTATAGTATTTTAATTTTTTTTTTTTTTATTTATATATTTTCTATTTTCCATGCAAGAGGAACAAAACAACTCAGCTACAAAAGATCTCACATAGTATTAATAAAATATAAGCAAACATAACAAACATAGACAAACATATACAAACATAAGCAAACATAAACATACAACGCTAACATGGCTCATCCGTGTTCTCTCGCTCACTATCATTGGCATCGTTATCAGCCATCCATTCGCCCTTCCAAGGACGCAATCGGTCCTTAGGCACAATTTGTGGCCTACCACTTTTGCCCAATATCTCATAACGATCATTTGCCAGGGTTTTCAAAATTACAAATGGACCCTCAAACTTACGGTCTGTTTTCGCCCTTCTTGTATCGGCGGGTTTTACAAAAACAGAGTCCCCGTCTATATACAATATTTGTTCTGCGCGGTTTATCGAAACGATGCTTCTGCTTTTCAGCATTTTTACAAAGCCGTTCAAACGCTATCGCCCTATCTTGATTTAGATTGATTTGTTCACCGCCGTATAGTTAGCAGACAACTATCACCGATTTCGCTTATTTTGGTCTCAATCGTTTACGAATAGTTTACGCAAGTTTACGCAATCGATTTCAGAGTTTACGAAATCGTAGTTTGCCCGTAATTAACAATTTTTAGGTGGGTGTATAGTTAGCAGACGACTATCACCGATTTCGCTTATTTTGGTCTCAATCGTTTACGAATAGTTTACGCAAGTTTGCGCAATCGATTTCAGAGTTTACGAAATCGTAGTTTGCCCGTAATTAACAATTTTAATATCTAGTAATTATCGTCTGCTACCGCGCAGCGCCACAGTGGCCGGGGAGCGAAGCTGTCCAGATGTAGAACGTGGCGAAATAATTTCGACGTATGTCGTGTGTAATGGTCTCAATCGTTTACGAATAGTTTTCGCAAGCTGCTGTATCGATTTCGGAGTTTACGAAATCGTATTTTGGCCGTATTTAACAATTTCGAGATTCGGGTAATGTTGGTCTTGCAAGCGCCTCCAGTGGCCGAAAGCAGAAGCTGACCAGATGCAAACTCTGGCGAAATAATTTTGACGTATCTCGTGTGTAACGGTCTCAATCGTTTACGAATAGTTTTCGCAAGCTGCTGTATCGATTTCGGAGTTTACGAAATCGTATTTTGCTCGTTATTAACAATTTCAGGAACGGCTAACGTGCAGCTCGCAAGCGCCGCCGTTGGCCGATGCGAGAATCGCTCTTTGGACATAGAGTAACGAAATAATTTTGACGTATCTCATCTCTAACGGTCTCAATCGTTTACGAATAGTTTACGCAAGCCACTGTAACGATTTCAGAGTTTACGAAGTCGTAGTTTGCCTGTAATTAACAATTTCATAATCGGCTATCGTGCAGCGTTGATTAGCTCGCAAGCGCCGCCGTTGGCGAAAGGAGATGCAGAAAGTGGCGAAATAACTTTGAGGTATTTCGTGTATAACGGTCTCAATCGTTTACGAATAGTTTTCGCAAGCTACTGTATCGATTTCGGAGTTTACGAAATCGTATTTTGCTCGTTATTAACAATTCCAGGATCGGCTAACGTGCAGCTCGCAAGCGCCGCCGTTGGCCGAGGCGAGAATCGCTCTTCGGACATAGAGTAACGAAATAATTTTGACGTATCTCATCTCTAAAGGTCTCAATCATTTACGAATGGTTTTCGCAAGCCACTGTATCGATTTCGGAGTTTACGACATCGTAGTTTGCCTGTAATTAACAATTTCATAATCGGCTATCGTGCAGCGTTGATTTGCTCGCAAGCGCCGCCGTTGGCGAAAGGAGATGCAGAAAGTGGCGAAATAACTTTGACGTATCTCGTGTATAACGGTCCCAATCGTTTACGAATAGTTTTCGCAAGCTACTGTATCGATTTCGCAGTTTACGAAATCGTAGTTCGGCCGTAATTAACAATTTCGGTTTCGGCTATCGTGCAGCTCGCAAACGCCGCCATTGGCCAAAGGGAGAAGCTGCATGATAGCCGATTCTGAGGCCCGTATTCAAATACTGCGCTTCGACCTTGGCTTGAGTCGGGATTACGTAAACCTGGCTCAGATGCGTAATCCGGGTTCAGATTTTTCGTGTATTCACAAACGCGGTTTAGACGTCGCGTGGAAGGGAGATCGTGGCAGTCATTGGATAATGGGCGTGGCCAAGGCGTGCCATGCGGCCAGTGCCAGCATATCGAGCTCTAAACACCATGCGTGTTGCAGTGTACGTGCTCGCCTCTGTGTGATGCTAAGGCCCTGATTGGGCCTAAGCTGCGCGCATCGCACACCGACACGCACATACCTGCGACACGAATGGTGTTCAGAGTCGATATGCTGACACTGCATGCGGCTTGCTTCGCTTGCGGGAAACTTCGGAATTATCCGATTTAGGACCACGAATGAGAGAAGAGTGTTGTATTATCGTCAGACATGAGCCACAGGAACTTACTTATATAATATTCCGCATGCTGCGTAACAGTCTTGTATCAACACCATCGGCCAAATCACCCATGGGCCGCACGGAGCGCTGAGGTGTAATGCCACCAAAAAGGCGGAACATTCGAGATAGTTTTCACGGCCACCCAATTCCAATTTGAACAAGATGAGCATTGAAATCGATGCCTTGCCGATTGATTAATTATACCAATTATCGCGAACAATCCGTCTCGGAACTGCAAGTTTCAAATTCTCCTCCTCAAAATTTACTTCTTGCTGGTTGTCCATAGCTGAACATTACCTGAACACTACTGAACAGTCGTGTGGACGCTTTTGGTAGTTTTTACAGATTTTGCATTACAACTAATAAAAAGCAGCATTCATTCACTCGCTCATGTACCGTTCTTCTTGTCTGAATCTCGGCTACCCAGACAGCAAGGAATATTGTTGGAAGGTTGTATAAATATTACTTTACAATGCGAAACCTTGCAGGTGACTTCGCCGGATTATTGCAAGAATGTTGCAGCGATATTACTATGTCCGCCTCTTCGTAACTTGTGGGAATATTGCATGAATATGACACGGAATATTGCCTCAAAGTTCCAAGAATATTTATTCAATATTACACTCTCCATATGATTCTGTTTAACATTGTAAATAATTCAAGCCAATTTATGTTATAGAATATATTATTTTGATTAATCCTCAATTATCAAGTTCTACTATAAATGTAATTATAAATGTTAAACAACCTTAACTTATAAGTCTGTATTGTAATTACTATTATATTTTTGAGACTGCGACGTAACTATTGATCGAAAGGTCATTTTTGTAGTATGTTTTACACGAAAGATGTTATTAAAAAATAATTACCGATTTTTGTAAAAATGCAGAAGTTTTAAGTTTTCTTTCATAAATTTGCAAATCCTCTACACTTTGTACTACTGGAACACTCTGAATGAGCTCATCATCGCGAACAATCTGTCTATTTCGAAACTGCAGTTCTCTATTCTTCTCCTCAATTTACTTCTTGCTGATTGTCCATGGGTGAACATTACCTTAACCAACCTTAACACTGCTGAACTGCTAAACAGTCGTGTAAACGTTTGGTTATATTTTTACAGATTTGGCGCGAAAAACGGCCGTAATCCCGGCTCAAGAGGCCTTTCCAAGGCGTCTCAGGCCAGGCTTACATTTCTCGACCCCCACTCCGACCGACCTCTACACTTTTATGCGAGAAGACGGTGTACCCGTGTAACAACACGGTGCGCGGGGCTTAATCGGAGTGGGGGCACGCAAATGTAATCCTGGTTTGAGAATCTGATCCAAGCCAGGTTTCTGAACCCGGATTACGCGTCTGAGCCAGGTTTACGTAATCCCGACTCAAGCCGAGGCCTAAGCGCAGTATTTGAATACGGGCCTATGACTTCTGCCGTTCGCATACGCAGAGGGCGCTCCAACTTGCCTCGTTTTCTGCTCCGTCGGTATTTCTAGACGTGTGACACGAAGGTCCATAAGATGCGGTGTCTATTCTATACCTCGTCTGTGTCAGAACTCAGAACGGTTGAGAATGGTCCAGACAAACTGACGTTGTATAGGATAAAGTTGGATACAGATTAACCCGGTTCACAGGAGGCTGGCAACGCAACTTTGTCGCGCCGACCAATTGCCGCCACGTGTTGCGGACATGGACATAGGAATAAGGGGACGGAGCACTGATCTCTATACAATGGATGCGAAATCAGGATCTGGGGAATGAAGCCAATATGAACGGTGGAGTCGTAAGCGGTCTTGCAGGGTACTACGTATAGTGAAGGGCCTATTATTCGGCAAACCTTATAGGGTGCCGCGCTCTGAAAATTGTTCTGCAACATTTTTTTTTCTTCGGTGCGCCCCCGTTTCCTTAAGAAAAATTGCTATCTGTGGGGTTGAAACGTTTAATGCCGGCCCTTCACTCTGCTAAAGGTAAACATACCGACACCACAAACACTTCTTGGGAGACATCGAGTCATATACTTTAACATAAATATATTCATTCGTAAGTATGTGTTGTATTAGAAAGCATCCAAAATATTGTTCAAACGTGAAACGAAACGACCCTAATCCAATCAGCGATTGGCGAAGACCGGTGTGATTGGTTAATATTACAAAATTAAAATGCAGAAATGTGTGAAATCTTGGAGAGTTAAAATTTTACAATGTGAGAAATGTTGAAAATTATGTGAGCTTTGCATATTTCTGGCCATGGTTTCTTCAACGCACTGATTTGCTTTCAGACACTGTCCAATGTGAAAAAATTGAATGAATCACATAGGAAAAATTGGTTAAATTTTCAAACATACCATCTCAATACTGCATCCTATATCAATTTACGTGAGTACCACCACAATAGGATACATCCGCTAGATCTACAACTAAAATGTAATAGACATTTACATTAGTTCACTTTTGTATGTCATAGACTCCTGATGAGGAAACTAATTGTTTTGAAACATGTAAGGGTTGAAATATATTGATTCATTCCATTCTCAACCCAGAAGAGGGCAATCCTACATTATACAATATGTATAAGATTCTTTTCCTGCTTCCGCTGTTCAACTTGGTGTTGGAAACAAATGTAAAATATTGTTGCTGCTATGGTGGGTTGGTCCCTGTTCAGGGCATTGGATTTGGTATGAAGTTTCAATGTAATAAATGTCTTCATTTTACAGGTTCATTGCCTATATTATATTATCAAGAATGACCTGAGCACTAAATTGTTCTGGCCCCATATTGGTGACTGGAAGTAACATGGACTGCAAAAGTTATGTACATTATGAGCCAATTGATCTGAGGTACGTGTACATTTATATTTTTAGCTATTGACTGTCAATATAAATTTCATCAGTTCTTCACATTATTAAAACAATTTTGTATGAACCCACTTAGCATGATGACATCTTCGGAAAATCGTAAGGACAATCAATACCGACATAACGAATATCCGGGGGAAATACACATATGCTATTCCGACATGTGGCCTGGATATCGTGAGGAAGAGAAATTCAGAGGTGAATACTACTTCGCCATACATACAGGCGAGATCACGTTAGGCAGCTTTTGAATGTCTGTCAGTTTATATGGATAGGATACGTTTTATTGATTTGACGACGCGAATAAATACCATTGTTTGTAAACCAAAATGTACTTCACATATGTCACTGATATTTGATGTATATTTAGGTGAATTATAATAGGATTAATAAATTGATTACAGTGTTATTATGAATTTACTTTAATGTAACCCTTCAAATATAATAAAAATATCGTATTACATATACTATTACTTATATGTATATATATATATACACACTATATTATGTTACACTATTACTTTAATTTCATATAAATAATTCATTTTAAACCTGCGTTATTGTGTATAATGTGCACGTCGCGAGTCCAATGATTTGGAAACCCACGTATATATATTCCTAGTAACTTTTGTAGTTCCGTGCAAGACCGCTTGCGACTCCACCATTCAATTGGCTACATTGAACTATAGAATACCCGGAATGTGCACGGGTGCAGGAACAGCCGCGCCTCGCTGTTAGAGAGAGAAGAAAGATATTTTGGTATTCTGTCTCACTCGTACCACTAGACCTTTGGGACATACAGTCGATTTGCGCCGTTCGACGTAAGTTCCACAGAGATTTGACTAGATATGACCGGTTCGAAAAGAGTTGCTCTCTTCTATTTAGATATTTCAGTAGGTGGTGTCAGTATGTCACAGAAATTAATGTATATGATCACAAAATAAAGTAAAAAATATTATCAAACGCATTCAAATTACACCTGATTTTTTGTTTTAGAAGTAGTGAAGGTTAATTGTTAATACATATCGAAATTGCTTTCCTTTGGGAATTGTTCATGGTGGATGTAAAAATATAATACTTGCTCATTTTTTGTTTTTTTCCAAATAGACATAGACCATAAATAAAATAAATATTACAATAATTTTGATTGATATTATTAATTTTGTTTGAGAAAGTATCCTATTTAACAGACT
The DNA here is from genome assembly GCA_963942575.1 of Priocnemis perturbator. Taxonomy (NCBI): domain Eukaryota; kingdom Metazoa; phylum Arthropoda; class Insecta; order Hymenoptera; family Pompilidae; genus Priocnemis; species Priocnemis perturbator. Next base: position 230,542 of record CAWWDK010000107.1, read on the forward strand.
TCAAAAATTCACTGAACAATATAAAATAATGTTCGATTTTTGAAGTCGGTGTTACTTTTTTTTAATTTTTCTATGCGTTTGAAAGTAGTGTTTCCTCGTTCAGGTTCACCCATTAACATTTATTTAGGAATAAAATAATATATATACTGGTAATTAACAAGTTTCACATGCTATTGCCACAGTCAGAAATTGTAATAGATGCCTGATTGATTATACACATTTGGAATTATCTCTCTGTATACAAATTGCAAATTATGAAACATATATAGTCTATATTTCTTGTATGGGAACAGTTTTTCTTCAAACACATTCTGTTTTTATTACGACTTACCATAAACCCTTTTGTCATAGAAGCAACAAAAGGGTAGTACAGCAAAGATAGTTCAGTTCCGTATATTTTAACGGCGTACACAACATTATTGAAAGGGTAGTACAGGTAACAAAGGACAGAATAGTATTAAATGCCGAACCAAGTCTTCCATCGTTTTTAATCTATTGTTGCGTCGCTGCAACCGCTTCTGTAATCAATCATGGTGCCTTGTGATTAAAGTAATAATACAATTGTACTTACATCGTTAACATATTTGAAACACTTTAACTCTCGGACACCCGACTGAAAAAAGGAGACACGCAATCCCACGTCATTCTGACCCATCCTGCAGGACGGCAACCCGACATTTTATTTGTATAAATTTATGTGAGACGAGAACCGCAAAGTAAATTCAACGCGTTATAAAATACTAACGACCAGGTCGCAGAAAATTTTATAAATTTTGCTCGAAAGAAGTTGTGAACAATTTATAAACAAATTATCAACATTCGTAAAATATATTGCAACGTCGCTATAATGCACGGAAGCAAAAATTTTAATTTTGTAAAAAATTGTATAAACAATTTATAAACAAATTGTCAACGTTTAAAATATATTGCAACGTCGCGAAAATGTACGTAGGCGAACATTTTTATTTTGCTCAAAAAATGGGTTGACGATCTTCAGGCTTCGGGTCAAATTGACCCATAGTGGGTATCCGAGGCGATAAGTTTCACTAGAATGTTTAAGTAATATGCACGATATAGATATTTACATACCACATTTGTTGAACTACCTGCTATTGAATAATCCACATCGTAGTCAAACAATGTGGGTATTGCTCTCTACTTTAGGCGGTTCTGTCCAGATGGTGTTACCTGAAATGAATCATATATAAAATGTTTACTGCAAATGGTGGTGTACTTCGTAATTTTTTTTACGAATGTCGGCGGTATTGCCGTTACAAATTCTGCAAATGATGCCGGATCCTTGGGAAAGCTGTAAATAAACACAATTTGGATATAATTAATTGGGAATAAAAAATGCTTTTCCTCATCAGTGTCAGCATATGGAGCTCAGAACACCATTTGTGTCGCAGTGTACGTGCGCGTCTGTCAGTCTGTGTGCGATGCGCACAGCTTAGGTCCAATCAGGGCCGACACGAATGGTGTTCAGAACTCCATATGCTGACACTATTCCTCATATATGCTACGCAGTTTTACTTTTATTCCTAATTACCTGTGAAAAGTAATATCACCATTCTTCGTCCACACGCTTTTGCAATTTTTAATACAACACGACATAACCTAGTTTCTGCCGCTTGGATAAAGTGCCTTGATTCAACTGGTTTGCACGTTTGCACTTGTTTGTAATCCACCGATTTACGCGGTTTAATTTCTTGACTGGGCTCTCGTCTGCTACACCGATATTTTTGAAACGGATCGTACAGTTAACAAAGGACAGGTATCCCTGGAATCATACTCTCTCTCTCTCTCTCTCTGTCCCGCTTTTCGGCGACTTTACATATGGATGTTTGTAACGCTAGACCTACCCCCACCCCTTAGGTCTGAGGGTTAGGGTCCGCGCCCGTAGTACTTAAGAAAGGCCCTTTTCACCCAAAAGTCAGTTAGCCAGAAACCACCGAGTCTGGAGTTACCAAGTGCGTTTAACAAAGTGTAAAATTATCCACGAATAAGCAACAATAAAAACCTGTTTTTCTTAAAACAACCAAACGTAGAGTTATTTATACTCAAGGAAGACCTTTACCACCGACGGTCCCGTAACAATGTTCTGATTGCAGGTGTATATAGTTCAATGGTTCGGACCACTTGGAGATAGTAGACACGGTTTTCCAGCCTCGCGACCCGCCTTTGTAGTTCGCCGAACGAAGAAAAGGACAGCGAACAAAAGAGAGTAAAAAAGCACAGTCGAGGCAACTGAGCCGTTTAAAACTCAGCGTACCAAATGCTATATTAAAAATGATTCTTATCGCTTTTTATTATTAAATTTTCCTGTATGAAAAATTGTATAACGTAATCATGAAATTATTGGGATAAAAATGAGATCAAACATGGTGTAATTGAGATCACATTTACTGATCGTAGTATACTCTCTCACATTGTCAGTGAGCTGAAAACCGTAGTATGACAATGTGACAGAGAAGGACATGCTTTTCGCGCCTCGCGTCCTTCTCTCTCACGTTGTCGTACTACGGATCTCAGCTCACTGGCAATGTAAAAGAGTATGCGAGTAAGAGTAGAGCCGAGTAGCGATAAGGACTAAGCCCTATATTTTAAATGTATTAATGTTATATCTCCACGACCGGGATAGAATATTATAAATAAGTGTGACGCGGAACATGTGAAACTGAGATTTTAGATATGTATTTTAAATTGTGACTGGTCCTATCGTCCAGGATTTATATTATTAGGAAGATAAGCAGACAAGCCCGGTAAATAAATTAGGAAATGTTCGTAGATTTATTTATTTTATTTGCTGTTGTTTTTTATTATTTTTAACTCGTCCTCGTCATCGATTTATGTCTTTTTATTCGATTCTTTTTTATTTATTATTCGTACAAATTTAATAATGTATATATGCAGCGTATATGAAAATAGAACGTCACAGTAATAAATAAGTAAATATGGACGGATTAATATCATGTTTGATTCCATTTTACGCGGAAAAATCTCATCAATATATTAATCACTATTTTAGATAAAACAAAAAGCAAAATGTGAAAAATTATGTGATTGTATTATAAAAAACCAAACCGCGAACTCTCGACAAAGGAGCCGCGTCGCTTCACGCCTCATAAACATCACACGCTTGACTGACTCCGCTCGAGGTAACATAGGCGTAGGAATGACGCATACATGGGCGCAGACGCAGCCCATTGACAATGTGACTGGAGCTCCAGTAGTGACAATGTGACAGAATTTACTGTAGCTTTGCTATTTTGGCCATTCCATCCATAAATCTCCTGTAATAATCAACAAGGCCTTAGAATTGTTTTAAACTTTTCTTGTTTTTAGTTATTGGGATATTCTTGACAGCCTTGACTTTGCCTGGATCAGGTTTTACACCCTTCAATGTTATAAGATGCCCCAAATATGTTATTTCACGACGAAGGAATTGGCACTTTCCAGGTTATAAGGTGAGTCCAGCGTTTTGTCAACGTGCTAAAATATGTTTTAATCTCTGGGAATGTTCTGCCAATGAGCTTGCATAAATAACAATATCATCCATATAAATAAACATTTCAATTCCCTGTAACCCAGATAATAATAAGTCCATGCACTGTTGAAATGTTGTAGTGTCCATTGATAGTTGAGAACGCTGTCGTTGACTTGGATTCGGGGTCCATGGGTGTTTGATGGAACCCTGAAGCCAAATCAAGAATACTAAAATGCTTGGCACCACCAAGATCATCTAAAATGTCCACTATGTTTGGAATAGGATATGAGTCGCTGATGGTTTTCTCGTTCAACTTCCGATAATCAATAACCATCCGTCATTGAGGCTTTCCAGTAGCATCAGGTTTTTTTGGAACAATCCATAAGGGAGAATTGAATGCAGATGAGGATGGTTGAATAATATCATTCTCAAGCAAAGAATCTACTTGTTCTTTTATCTCCTGCTTATGTATACATGGAAAGCGATATTGTTTTGCACTTCTTGGGACTCCACCAGTGGTAATTATTGAATGTTTTGCGAGCTTTGTTGCCTGTAACTTGTCATTTTGAAGATGAAATTGATATGAAAATTCATATATATTAGTTTGAGAAGGCTTGTTACCTCCAAATTATTAAGACGTAAATGTAATGATTCAACAATTTTAGAAAAACTCTGCGCATCTGCTTTGGCCTGAGCATTATTAAAATTTCCAACTTGCTGATCATGGTGCTGGAGGCATAACCTCAAACTCTTCTAGTTCTACCGGAGGTAAGAAAACTTAATTTGATCTGAAGTGGTATTTATTCGATATTCCTGCATTGTTAATTTGTGTTAGATTCATCTAAAGCGTGAAGCGTACGTTACCAAGCTGTAAATTCCGCCTGTAAACTTTAAGAACTACATTGCAGTACCATTGTAGATATTAGTTATAGTTCAGGTTAAGCGTATTTACCGTGCTGCAGAATTTCCTTTTCAGAAACTCATCTGCAACAAATTGGAATTTCACTTTCACACCACAAATTTGAATGGATGTTTCCCCATTTGTGCAGACTATCTCAGGACCAATACCGGTAAGCTTATAACAAACATCTGTATTCATATTCACATTGTTAATTAATTCCCCCCTTTTTATTATATTGAGAGCCTGTGTCCATTAGAAATTTCGAAATTCCTCCTCTAAATAATTTGTCATGAAGCGTTATTGTGGGTATATGGCTGATGTTCACATTTATTTTAAATCAGTTGCTGGGTTCCGGCGTGCAATGAATTTTCTGCTCCCTGGTCCGCCATTTGGTGGAGCAGTGTGGCAGTTTATTTTACCGGACTTTTGGAAAGAATTGCACACTCCAGGTTCCTGCGCTCTTTGTACAGGCCAATAATTTCCTTTCGGCCTTCTAAAGCACTCGTTCCCCGTGTGATTCGGGTCTCCGCAAATATTGCAACGGGTACAATTGAAATTCTGTGAGTGAGGCTAACTCATTCAATTCTGAGAACAATTTCTTCGTATATGGCATAATTTTCCACATTGATAGCATTTACGATAATCTGTAATTGTTTGATAGATTTTTGTGTTTTGAAGAGTATAACGTGTGAGTCCACAGATTTTAAGTAATTTCCTGTTCGCAAAATAGTGCTTCGTCCATGATCTGTAACAAATTTTGACTTTGATCTATCAGCATATTACTTAAAAGATTATTTTGAAGACCTAAACGAAAATTCCGAACGGCTGTCTTATTCAAGAGCATTGTTATTCCCTGGCATTGTTCCTTCGAAAATTTTCCTTTTGCGACTTCTCTTCCCTGATTAAGAATATCTTCAATTCTCAACCGATAATCCTTTAAATTTTCATTTCAACCCTGCTTAATTTCTTTCATTTTATCTTGTATTTGTGTTTGTAATTGAAGTGGTCGCGTAGATGGAAAGCGAGTGGATAGTGGACGGGTGAGTGGCAAGTAAGCGCAGGCGGTGAAGTTATGAGAACACAATAAACTATTTATTTACGACACTAAATAACAGCTATTTACACACTGAGTGAACCCGTGGTGAGTTGCACCGTACGAGAAAATAATGAGAGAGAAGAGTTGATGTGAAACCGTCCGAAAAGAGTAGTGTTGCTATAGCACAAGAAGTGACGTCCGCGTGATACAATGGTTGCGAGGTGAGTGTCGCGAGGTGAGTGAGAATAAAAGGCGGGCGCCGGAAGCGCACCGGCTCGTCACGTGAGTTCTCGATAATAATCGATTAGATCGGTATTGATCTCTGATAGGTGGACAAGTTATCGATTCGAGATCTCGCGTGAGTGATGAGCGTGAAGTGAGGTGAAGTTGGTCGGTAATATAGATTTCTCTGACATTTCCGCCCGCCATCAGCGAGTGCGCTGATGTAATTGAAGTTGATGTCCAGGTGTAAGTTGGATCACCCCGTGTGGTGAAGTGGGAATGGCGCAAGCTTTGCGAGCGGCCGCATGAGAGTGGTTGTTGCCGTCTTGATGGTCATTACCCTGGTGAGACCGTCCTTCCCTGGATGGAGTGTGATGACCCTTGCTAGTGGCCATTTGGATGGTGGGAGTCTCTCATCGGTGATGAGCACGAGTGAACCCACCTTGATGTCATTGGAGGGATGATGCCACTTGGAGATTGATTGCTGCCGTTGTAGGTAGTGAGCCGACCATTGATTCCAGAATTGTTGAAGTTTTTGTTGAAGTAGTTGCCATCGAGAGAGCCGACCGAGTTTCACATCGTCGAGTGACGGTTCAGGCAGGGTTGTAAGCGCACCGCCTGAGAGAAAGTGGCCAGGGGTGAGAGCTGAGATGTCGTCGGGGTCGTCGCTGAGTGCCTCCAGTGGTCTTGAAATTAAGACCGCCTCTATTTGAGTGAGCACCGTGGTGAGCTCTTCAAATGTGAGCAAGGTGTCGCCCACAGTGCGACGGAGGTGAAACTTCATGGACTTCACCACCGCTTCCCATTTGCCACCCATGTGTGGCGCTGCCGGTGGATTGAAGTTCCATTGAGTTCTGTCCCTTGACAGAATTGAAGTGATGGCCTGATGTTCGCGAGTGCTCTGGATGAATAGTTTCTGGAGGCTGATGTCTGCACCGATGAAATTGGTGCCGCAATCAGAGTAGACCGTGTGTGGGATGCCCCGTCGTGACGTGAACCGGCGGTAAGCGGCAATGAATCCTTCCGTGGAATAGTCGCTTACCGTCTCAAGGTGGACTGCTGAAGTGCTAAAACAAACAAAAATGCAGATCCACCCCTTTGAAGTTTTCGCGCCGCGACCCTTCCAAGTCTTGATGGAGTATGGCCCGGCGTAGTCCACACCCGTGTGGTGGAAAGCCCGAGATGGTGAGACTCGTGACTCTGGCAGCTGGCCCATAAGTTGTTGGGCTCGTATCCCTCTCTGTCGTGCACAGGGCATGCACCGAAGGATGTGGGACTTTACTGGCGCCCTGCCTCCAATAATCCAAAACGATTGTCGTACAGTTGCCAGAGTGAGCTGAGTGCCGCCATGGAGAGTGCGTTGATGTGCGTCGTCTATAACCAGCGACGATAGTCGTGAATGGCGAGGTAGTATGACTGGGTGTTTTTCGTCGTGGCTGAGTGCTGACAGGTTGAGCCGGCCGCCGACTCGTACGACTCCTTGGTGATCCAGGAATGCAGTAAGGCGGTTGAATGGGTGATTCTTCGGCAATGTCCCATGTGAGCTAAGCGTCCTCAGCTCATGTGAGAAAAATGCCGCTTGAGTTGATTTAATCCAAAAAATCCGAGCTCTTTCCATGTCAGCAGATTGAAGTGACGTGATTGGTGATGAGTCTGAAGTTCCCTTGAATTTTGAAAGTGCTCTGAAACAAATAGCCGTGAGTCGAAGTAGTTTGTGAAGTGAAGAGTATTTGTAAATGAGGTCCCAATGGTAGTCGATTTTGGGCGCGGCTGCCGTAAGTGAAATGCCTGGACGAGCTTCTAGCGCACATGAGTCGTCCAATTCCGTCGGTTGAGGTAGCCATGAGGCTGGTGATTGTGTTATCCATGGTGGTCCCGTCCACCATAGGGCATGCCGTTCGAGTTCCTTTGTGGTTACGCCCCGCGAAGCGCAATCAGCTGGGTTTGATGTTCCCGGTACATGTCTCCAATGACCAGTTAGAGTGAGTTCTTGAATTTGTGTCACTCTATTCCGTACGAAATCCTTCCATCGTGAGGGGTGAGTCTTGATCCATGTGAGGGTGACTTGTGAATCCGTCCACATATGAGTATCCGTAATCTTGTATTGTAGAGTGGCTGTGACGTGCTTCACGAGTTTTGAAAGTAGCAGCGCTGCAGAGAGTTTTAATCTCGGGATAGTGAGTGTCTTGATTGGAGCTACTTTAGTTTTTGATGTGACGAGTGAAGCCATGGCGCCTGTGGACGGTGAAGTTGTCACAATGTACACTACCGCTGACATTGCGAGTTGAGATGCATCAGAGAAACCGTGAATTTCAACCGTAGAGTTCGTGTAAGTGTGGAACCACCGTGGTATTGAGAGCTTGGCCAAGCATTTGAAGTCTTCTCTGATAGCCAACCATCGTGTTGAAATTCTGACCGGTAATGGGTCATCCCAGTTGAGTTTGTGCAACCAGAGTTCTTGGAGAAGCATCTTTGCTCTGATTACAACTGGTGAAATGAAGCCGAGTGGATCAAATATCTGTGCCACTTCAGATAGGACGTGTCTCTTTGTAAGTGCTCCCGCATGGTCTTGAAGTTGTGGAAAGAAGGTGAAGTTGTCAGTTTGAGGGTGCCAACGTAATCCGAGTATTTTGGTCGCGCAGTCGTCGAGAGATATTGATGTCGATGCTTCATTTGAGGAAGTTGCCTTGAGGAGATCGTGACTTGTTGAGTGCCACTTTGCCAAGGGAAATCCGCCCGCGTTGCACAATCCCGTTAATTGTTTAGCAACCCGTTTGAGTTGACGCACTGAATCCGCACCCCCGAATATGTCGTCAACGTATCTTCCCTTTGTGATTGATGGTAAGGCAAGTGGATAGTGTTGGCCCTCGTCTTCAGCCAACTGCAAGAGTGTTCTTATCGCCAAAAATGGAGCTGCCTTTGTTCCGTATGTAACCGTGGTGAGGTGGTATGAAGTTTCATTGAAGTTCTCGTCAATCCACAATATTCGCTGCAGATCCCAATCATCCTTGTGTACCCGTATCTGCCTGTACATCTTGGTGATGTCAGTTGCGAATATGTGACGGTGATGTCTGATCCAAGTGAACACATCCGTGACGTCCAGCAGTAGATTTGCACCTGTGTACATGAGGTCATTTAGAGATTTCCCAGATGATGTGGAACTTGAGCCATTGAAGACAACCCGTAGTTTTGTTGTGGTGCTGTCAGGCCGTAGGACTCCGTGGTGAGGCAAATAATATGGCTGAAGTGAAACCTGAGTCGACGTGCCACCGTGTGAGACCCTCAACCCTCCTGAAGCCGAAGCTTCATGTGCCAAGGTCATCTCACTAGTAACACTGCCAACATCAGGCTTACCTTGTTGAGTTATCCGTGGTGAGTTGCCTGCCACTGGTTGCATGTGTCCAAGTGTTTCATATTCCCTCATGAATGAAGTGTACATTTGTTTGTATGTGTCATCTCTTGAGAATTTCCTTAAAGTGCGTTGAAGGCACTGATGTGCCGTTGAATATGAAGTTCCTAGGAGTGATGTTGGAGATTTTAATGGTATACGCACAGTATACCGTCCAGATGTGTCACGAGAGTGAGTTGAATTGAAGTGATTCTCGCACTTTTGCTCCTCAGGTGTCAGTTTGTTGACGTTGTCCATCCTAACCTCCTCTTGAGTCCAAAATTTGGTTAAGAGCTCTTGAAGTTCACAATTTTGACGTTGCACTGACACATGGTAAGCATGAGATGACACTGCAGGAGCTGATGACACTGGGCCTGTAATAAGCCATCCAAATATTGAGTGCTGTGCTATTGGCATTGATGGATCGCCCTTGATGACGTCAGGCAAAATGATGTGACCATAGAAAATTGCTCCCAAAACTATATCAATTTTGCGTGGTGTGGTGAAGTCTGGATCTGCCAGCTGCAGGTTCTTGAAGTGAGGCCATGAGTGACTCCGAGGCTGGAATGATGGCAGTATTGATGTCACATTCTTTAAGATGTGTGCTCTCACCGTGACAGTTTCCTTGCTGTAGATTGACTGCAGCTTGAGTGACACCACGCCTCTTGTTTCTGCTGATTTTGTTCCACCAATGCCAAGGATGGAGATTGACGAGTGTTGACGTGGTACGTTGAGGTCCTTGATGAGTTTCTCCGTGACAAAAGAGAGCTCTGATCCAGGATCTATTAACAGACGAGTGATTTGATTGCATACCGTGGAGTGCACCGTGGCTATTGCTGTGGCGAGCAGCGATGAGTCGGTTCCTGTGACGTGCACTGAATTCTTCATTGTGACGTGCTGATTCTTGATCTCCCTGGTGACGTGCTCCGTTTCTTGAGGTGAGGTGAGTTGCTTGACGACTGCACCGACATCCTATTGACGTGCTGATGTGTTTGGCCGTGTTGAGGAGGCAGATGAGGTAGTTCCGTGGTAGGCATTATCGTGCAGCATAGTGTGGTGCCTGCCAGAGCAATTTGCGCAGCTCATGGCGTTGCGACAGGCAGCCACACTGTGCCGACCCAAACAATTGAAACATAGCCGCTTCGCAACGACTATTGCCCGGCGTTGAGTGACTCCGAGATTGCGGAACTTTTCACATCTCACCATGAAGTGCTTTTCATTGCAGCAATCACACATATATTTAGATGACGTTGGCTCTTGCCGTGGTTGACGTGCAGGCGTTGACGTGCTCGTAGTGTGTGAGGTGCGCCGTGGTTGTTGCTGCTGTTGTGATGTGGAGCCTTCAACCCTTTCGAGTGCGCGCGCTCGAGCGCGTATGAAGTCCTCCAGTTTCGTGAACGTGGGATATTCCGTCGAGTTCCCCAGTGACGTTTCCCACTGTTCATACGTCGCCCGATCGAGCTGCCTGGTGAGGTGGTGAACGAGGATGCAGTCACCGAGATCTGCCACTTCGAGTGACTGCAGAGCCGTCCGTGCTTCCGCCGTTCGTGAGATGAGTTCCGTGAGTCCTTTCGCCGTTCCTTGACTGGTGCTCCGTCGCATGAGGTGGGTGAGTTGGGAGTCGATCAGCAACCTCCTGTTACGGTATCTTCGCTCCAGCAACTCCCACGCTGGTTGAAATGAGGTGGCGCTAACAGGAAGTTTGGCTACGACCGAGGCTGGCTCTCCGACCAAGCAGCCACGGAGGTAGTGCAGACGTGCAATGTCACTCAACTTGGGGTTGTTGGTGACAAGTTGAGTGAAGAGATCTGAGAATGAGGGCCATTCCTTATAATCGCCCTTGAATGTGGGCAGGGTGATGTCCGGGAGTCGTGTGTGAAGTGTGTCCGTGGTTGTCCGTGTATCCGTGGTTGCTCGTGTCTCCGGTTGAGATGCCACCGTGAGTGCCCTTTTTAGTTTTATGAGGTGGAGCCGCGCCGTCCGGTATGCTTTGGCCTCCCTGCCGTGTGAGTCCTCGTTAAAGTAGGGGTGACAGAGGTGTCGGGCCGGCCAGTTGAGTTCGAAGTGGGTGTGTTGCTCCGCGAATTTGAGGTGTCCGTTCCAGGTGTTGAGTCATGAATTCCACTTCGTCCAGATCGTAGATGACGAGATTATTAGGATCTATTTCCATAATGGTTTCGATCTCGTTCAGTCGACTCATTTGAGTGCAGGCCATGATTGTGAGTTCGGTTGGGAGTGCTGCCGGTGATGTGCTCCGTGTGACGGGCGGTTTTGAAGTGCCGGTTTTTCGCGAGGAGTGCGCCGTTGTGCCATCTTTCGGCGGAGCGAGTGAGACTGCCGGTGTTGTTTTGGCAGGTGGTGTGATGGCCGGTGTTGTTGTGGCCGGTGTGGTGGCAGGGGGCTCGTCGACCTCAACCACCTCGTGGCTCGCTGCCCATGACTCTTCTTCACCCTTGTCGGCTATCTTGATTGGCGATTTGAAGTGTAACCGTAACCGTCTTTGCACTGCACTAACTCTCACTCACTATTCGCGATAGCCACCGATTCCACTATCCGGCTCGAAGGACCAGAATGTTTGTAATTGAAGTGCTCGCGTAGATGGAAAGCGAGTGGATAGAGGACGGGTGAGTGGCAAGTAAGCGCAGGCGGTGAAGTTATGAGAACACAATAAACTATTTATTTACGACACTAAATAACAGCTATTTACACACTGTGTGAACCCGTGGTGAGTTGCACCGTACGAGAAAATAATGAGAGAGAAGAGTTGATGTGAAACGGTCCGAAAAGAGAAGTGTTGCTATAGCACAAGAAGTGACGTCCGCGTGATACAATGGTTGCGAGGTGAGTGTCGCGAGGTGAGTGAGAATAAAAGGCGGGCGCCGGAAGCGCACCGGCTCGTCACGTGAGTTCTCGATAATAATCGATTAGATCTGTATTGATCTCTGATAGGTAGACGAGTTATCGATTCGAGATCTCGCGTGAGTGATGAGCGTGAAGTGAGGTGAAGTTGGTCGGTAATATAGATTTCTCTGACAATTTGGTCTAAATTAAAAGATCGCAAATAAATAGATCTTAATAAGTCTAAAAGTTCTTCTAGATTCCTGGGCTGTTGACGGGTTGCTATTAGCCGCTCAGCTCGACCCCCAATCCGATTTTTAATTAAAAGGAAAAGGTTTTTTCGTTCCCTGGGATTTATGACCGAATTCGCCAACTCACTCTGACTAATAAATTTTTGTAATGAACATGAATTTCCATCGAATTTGGGTATTGATTCCGCTGCGAATTTAAAAGACATAAAACTCCGATTGTTTTTAGCGGGGTCAATAAAAGTACTGGCACTATCAATTTCCCCGACAGATCCTTCATTTAGCAGATTTTCCACAACAGAATTTCCTTCTGCTGGCATCATACTTACTATTTCAAATCCCCTTGTTTTAGGCAAAGGTTGTACGGGACAATTTTCAACGGCCACATCCTCGACCTCTAACCCATTTGAAATTTCCGATCCTGATGTATAATTTACCAACCTACCTAGCTCACTTTGCATTTCTCTTTCTCCGACTCATTTTGAATAAATGACTGAACGTTCTTATCCTATTAATTTAACAATACTTTATGCCTATATCTTCAGGTAGCGATGGACCTCCAGGCAGCTCCCAGCTCCTTCTTCCGGACGAAATCGTTTGTACGGTATCTTCCGAATTATTAGGAGGAAATGATGATTTCTCGGTGCATGTGGATTCCAAGATAGCTTGCACGGCCGTCGGAAGCACTCGTCTCCGGCATTCACCCGTCGCTCCCAGGGAAAACTGTGCAAAAACCCGGGAGAGAGAGATTGCACCTTTCTGTTTCCGTCCTCGCCTGTTCCTCCAAGTATCCTTTTCGTTCTTTAGGCACCAGTCCGAAAGGGCGTGGGTTCGAATCAATTAAAATGACACAAAAACGTGTAATTTACAAAAATCCCTATAAAAGAGAGACCCGCGTGCTTCTCGAACAATTCTAAGTCAGTATATATGTATGTATACATGTTGATATAGTCGAGGATATGTTGAATTCTTGTAGAGTTTTACTTGCGTGGATATAGTTACTTTAAGGTTCTATGCAACTAGATTCTGTGGACTTCTGATTGCTGATTTTTGTGCTATTTGCAATCCTATCGTCGGCTGGATTATAAAGAAGATTACACAAGCAATAACATCTTTTCATCCACAACATATCCACTGTCCTAATTGAAACCGGAATCTACTGGTCACAAAAGAAAGCTGTATGCAGGCCTAAGCAAACGCAGAGTGGAAGTGGTAGGGAACAGCTGGAGCTAAATCTTGGTTTCAAGAGAATCAATCTGTGTGCCGCAGGAGACAAGCGACTGGTTTTCTGATGTCAAGTTTCAAGGATTTCCTTGATATCCATTCAAAACAGCCCTTTTCAGGGCCTCAAAGTGATTCCAAATGTTGACAACTCTCGTTCAATAAAATATTCCTGATTATTTCTATGGCTTGTATGGAAGCCATATGGAAGTATGTTGTTGTCAGCGTTAGATGGCTACAAGCGGAATGACATACTTGGTTTCAATATACAAGAGGGACCCAGAAATATGAGAAAATGGGCAAATAATGTATAAATATGCAGGTATTTATGAAAGTTGTGAAAGTTCAAAAACTAACCAATTTCAGGTTTCAAATTTCATTAAATGTTTGTAGGTATGTTATAATTCTAAAAAATAGAATCTTCGACGTAATAACCAACCAATCATTCTATTTATTATTAACGATTACTTAACTTACAAAATCGATTCTACGGCGCGTAGCAACCAACCAACATAACAATTATTATCCACGACTTTTCGACGAATCTATTGTTTACCTTATAAAATCGATTCTTGAAGACAATCGAACATCCCCATATAACATTTGATTCAATCTGAGATCTCAAATTGTTTGGATTTTAGCCCGACACAACTTTCATATACCCTGCACATTTCTACGTCATTTGCCCATTTTGTCATTTCGCACGGTCTCCCTTCTACATGGAAACCTTGACGGTCATTCCGATTGTAGTCATCTAACTCTGGAAATAACGTACTGTTATGCCTTCCTATCACATTTTCCAATCCAATCGTCACATTAGTCGGACTTCCACAAATTCCATCCTGAACAAACCTGCCGATAAACCTTTCCGTTGCCAAATGTTCCGCCAAAGTAAGCAAACCCTCAACAGGAACATAAACCCATAAAAATTCCCTTCAATTGTTGAGCTTGACATAATGATAAAATTTCACTTTGATTACGTATCAACACCTGAGCAAACTCCAAAAATACTTCCTTTCTAAAACATTCTGTCCTTTTTCAAATTCCACCTCCAAGCTCCTTTTAGAAACATATAAAGGTCCCCAGGACCGCAAAAGACCATCTCCAGTCCTGGCATAGACACCGTCACTCTGTCAGTTAGTCCTAAAATAAAACTCTTGAACTGAAAGACTTTCGAACTCGATTTCGTTACCACCTATTACATTTCGCGTATCTTAAAGTAAACTAGTCGATGCCAATAGGCCGGCACAACAGTACTTTCATACAAGCCATTGAAATAATTATACGTGTGTACATAGGAAATTTTATTGAACGAGAGTTGTCAACGTTTGGATTCACGTTGTAGCCCTGAAAAGGACTGATTTAAATGGATATCCAAGAAATCCTCGACATTTAACGTGAAACAATTAATCTTTTGTGTCACGATCCACTCGGATTCATTCTTTTGAAAGAAACAATTGGCTCCTGCTGTTCCCCAACGCAACCATCTTGCATTCGCTTAGTCCGGGATACAGCATTCTTTTGTGTCCTGTAAATTTAGATTTCCATTGGGGCAATGGATATATTGAGGACGTAAATACGTTATTACTTTGTAAAATATTAATGTATTCTCTGGTAGCAGTCTTCTCTGTAATCTTATTATTAATATCTTTATGTTACTATTTTCCAAATTTGTAGTGCGGAATCGGAATTGCTTCAAACATCTCTATCCTCGTCCAGGACTTCATTATGATCAGAAGGTGTCTTGGCTTCAACCGGCAGTGAATGGTCGTTTCTATAATCCATAACAGGATATATATTTTGAGACATAATTCTATTATAAGTAAAATAAAAAAAATAAAGTTGAAATTATACATTTCATTTCACATGTTATTGCATACACACCCTTTAAGTCTATTCTTATTAGTTGCTTACACATGATGTATTCAGAGCAATTTGTCACCCTAAATTTGGCCCCTGCCATTCACCACCGCATTAATCTTGAATGTCCTTAGAACTATACTGCGTTCTTTTGCGTCCTGTAGACTCAAAGACGTTATAGCTTCTGTAACCATCTCTATAATCCAGTCTCCAAGTTCACTTGCATAAAACCTTAAAGTAACTATTAGCTAATGCAGTGTTGATACAGTATGATATCTGAAATAAAAAGATTTATATTCATTAATGACGAGCCTCTTTACTTATAAAAATAACATAGCCATTTCATAAAATAACCGGAAAACAAACTAATTCGATCCATACATACCTTTCAATCGTGCTCCTTAGTTTCTTTTGAATGAGTTAGAACCATGTCAAAGATGATTTTCGAAGAAATTGTGCCTTGTTCCGAACGACGGACGATTTAGGCCACCTTGGATCCGTTTATGCTCCCACGTGTCACATGTATTTTCAAACTTTACAAGTCGATTTCACGAGTGATTCTCTATATGAATGGTTCAGACTGGCGCGGGAACGATTCTGCAGATATTCCACGCGCCCCGCACTGTAACTCTGCACTATTTATGTTACATTTAACGTCCATGAACGTCACGCCGTTGACACGTAGCCCGCAATGTAAATACGCACTGTCCATCCACTATTTTATTGGCACTTTACTATGCAACTCGCCCGTGTGCAATTGATCCGGGTTGCAGCCGGCCCGTATGCAATCGTCGTGTGCAATGAGTCTTGTGCGCAAACAGTCCGTGTGCAATCGCAACGTGAGCAAACGGCCTTGTGCGCAAAAGGGACGTGCGCAATAGTGCTTGTGTGCAAACGGGACATCGGCTTCAGGACGTGCGCAATCGGCTCGTGTGCAATCGGAACGTGAGCAATCGGTCTTGTGCGCAAAAGGAACGTGCGCAATAGGTATTGTGTGCAAACGGAACGTGTGCAATCGGGACATGTGCAATCGGGACGTGCGCAATTGGAACGTGTGCAATCGGCACGTGCGCAATCGGTCTTGTGCGCAATTGGGCTACACTCGAAATCTTCCTAGTTCTCACGTTTTGCAAGCGAAACGCACGATGCACCGCGTTTCGTTCAATTCGTTCGAGAACTCTCGTATCTCAGACATCCGCGAGTGTTTCGCGTCGAAAACGTGGTCCCCGTCTGTTTTAGACGCTAAAGACGCGTATGACACTTGATTCGCACGAATCCGTTGAGAAATGGCCGAGATACGCCGGGTTACACTTCCGGACGATGAATACGTTCAATTCGTTCAAGAACTCCCGTATCTCGGACATCCGCGAGTGTTTCGCGTCGAAAACGTGGTCCCCGTCTGTTTTAGACCTTAAAAACGCGTATGACACTTGATTCGCACGAATCCGTTGAGAAATGGCCGAGATACGCCGTGTTACACTTCTGGACGATGAATTCGTTCAATTCGTTCAAGAACTCTCGTATCTCGGACATCCGCGAGTGTTTCGCGTCGAAGACGTGGTACCCCGTCTGTTTTAGACGCTAAAAACGCGTATGACACTTGATTCGCACGAATCCGTTGAGAAATGGCCGAGATACGCCGTGTTACACTTCCGGACGATGAAATCTTGCTAGTTCTCACGTTTTGCAAGCAAAACGCATGATGCACCGCGTTTCGTTCAATTCGTTCAACAACTCTCGTATCTCGGACATCCGCGAGTGTATCGCGTCGAAGACGTGGTCCCCGTCTGTTTTAGACGCTAGAAACGCGTATGACACTTGATAAGCACGAATACGTTGAGAAATGGCCGAGATACGCCGTGTTACACTTCCGGACGATGAATACGTTCAATTCGTTCAAGAACTCTCGTATCTCGGACATCCGCGAGTGTTTCGCGTCGAAAACGTGGTCCCCGTCTGTTTTAGACGCTAGAAACGCGTATGACACTTGATTCCCACGAATCCGTTGAGAAATGGCCGAGATACGTCGTGTTACACTTCCGGACGATGAATTCGTTCAATTCGTTCAAGAACTCTCGTATCTCGGACATCCGCGAGTGTTTCGTGTCGAAAACATGGTCCCCGTCTGTTTTAGACGCTACAAACGCGTGTGACACTTGATTCGCACGAATCCGTTGAGAAATGGCCAAGATACGCCGTATTACACTTCCGGAGATGATATCTTGCTAATTCTCACGTTTTGCAAGCGAAACGCACGATGCACCGCGTTTCGTTCAATTCGTTCAAAAGCTCTCGTATCTCGGACATCCGCGAGTGTTTCGCGTCGAAAACGTGGTCCCCGTCTGTTTTAGACGCTAAAAACGCGTATGACACTTGATTCGCACGAATCCGTTGAGAAATGGCCGAGATACGCCGTGTTACACTTCCGGACGATGAATACGTTCAATTCGTTCAGGAACTCTCGTATCTCGGACATCCGCGAGTGTTTCGCGTCGAAAACGAGGTCCCCGTCTGTTTTAGACGCCAAAAACGCGTATGACACTTGATTCGCACGAATCCGTTGAGAAATGGCCGAGATACGCCGTGTTGCACTTCCGGACGATGAATTCGTTCAATTTGTTGAAGAACTCTCGTATCTCGGATATCCGCGAGTGTTTCGCGTCGAAAACGTGGTCCCCGTCTGTTTTAGACGCTAAAGACGCGTATGACACTTGATTCCCACGAATCCGTTGAGAAATGGCCGAGATACGTCGTGTTACACTTCCGGACGATGAATTCGTTCAATTCGTTCAAGAACTCTCGTATCTCGGACATCCGCGAGTGTTTCGTGTCGAAAACATGGTCCCCGTCTGTTTTAGACGCTACAAACGCGTGTGACACTTGATTCGCACGAATCCGTTGAGAAATGGCCAAGATACGCCGTATTACACTTCCGGAGATGATATCTTGCTAATTCTCACGTTTTGCAAGCGAAACGCACGATGCACCGCGTTTCGTTCAATTCGTTCAAAAGCTCTCGTATCTCGGACATCCGCGAGTGTTTCGCGTCGAAAACGTGGTCCCCGTCTGTTTTAGACGCTAAAAACGCGTATGACACTTGATTCGCACGAATCCGTTGAGAAATGGCCGAGATACGCCGTGTTACACTTCCGGACGATGAATACGTTCAATTCGTTCAGGAACTCTCGTATCTCGGACATCCGCGAGTGTTTCGCGTCGAAAACGAGGTCCCCGTCTGTTTTAGACGCCAAAAACGCGTATGACACTTGATTCGCACGAATCCGTTGAGAAATGGCCGAGATACGCCGTGTTGCACTTCCGGACGATGAATTCGTTCAATTTGTTGAAGAACTCTCGTATCTCGGATATCCGCGAGTGTTTCGCGTCGAAAACGTGGTCCCCGTCTGTTTTAGACGCTAAAGACGCGTATGACACTTGATTCCCACGAATCCGTTGAGAAATGGCCGAGATACGTCGTGTTACACTTCCGGACGATGAATTCGTTCAATTCGTTCAAGAACTCTCGTATCTCGGACATCCGCGAGTGTTTCGTGTCGAAAACATGGTCCCCGTCTGTTTTAGACGCTACAAACGCGTATGACACTTGATTCGCACGAATCCGTTGAGAAATGGCCAAGATACGCCGTATTACACTTCCGGAGATGATATCTTGCTAATTCTCACGTTTTGCAAGCGAAACGCACGATGCACCGCGTTTCGTTCAATTCGTTCAAAAGCTCTCGTATCTCGGACATCCGCGAGTGTTTCGCGTCGAAAACGTGGTCCCCGTCTGTTTTAGACGCTAAAAACGCGTATGACACTTGATTCGCACGAATACGTTGAGAAATGGCCGAAATACGCCGTGTTACACTTCCGGACGATGAAATCTTGCTAGTTCTCACGTTTTGCAAGCGAAACGCACGATGCACCGCGTTTCGTTCAATTCGTTCAAGAACTCTCGTATCTCGGACATCCGCGAGTGTTTCGCGTCGAAAATGTGGTCCCCGTCTGTTTTAGACGCTAAAAACGTGTATGACACTTGATTCGCACGAATCCGTTGAGAAATGGCCGAGATACGCCGTGTTACACTTCCCGACGATGAATACGTTCAATTCGTTCAAGAACTCTCGTATCTCGTTCATCCGCCAGTGTTTCGCGTCGAAAACGTGGTCCCCGTCTGTTTTAGACGCTAAAAACGTTTATGACACTTGATTCGCACGAATTCGTTGAGAAATGGCCGAGATACGCCGTGTTACACTTCCGGACGATGAATACGTTCTGTAGTGTATGTACATTACGGGCTAGCGCTGTAAGACGCAAGGCGGGGGGAGCGAGCGCTCGTACGTGTGCGTACACATAGCGAGGGTATGGGTGTGCGGCTGCGAGCCGAAGAATGTAGCGCTGGATGTCAGTGAGACCCCACGAGCGGTCAAGTGTACAACACGAATAACAGAACCTATTATCGTATACCTACCGCTTGTATTTTCCTGTTCTCTCGAATCCCGCACCGCGTAGGACACATACATAACAACTGGCGACGAGGACGAACAGCGGGCTTCGAGGCAGGCTTCACGTGACGAGCGTGATAGCGGGTACAGGACTAATTACGAGCAACGTGTAAGGAAATCGCGAATGACGAGTTCGGAGTTCGAGGACACGTAGAACGTACGGTATCGTGTAGGGTTCAATCGAATAGAGCCACGAAGAGCGTCGAGTGAGCGGTAAATTAAAAGTACAAACAGACAAGGTCAGGGTGAGTGCTCAAACGGGATCGGTCGATGGATGACGACGAGTCAAATAACAAAGATTCTACGGAGCAACAAACCACGTCAACACAGCTGACGGTAAACGAAGCTTATCACCTGCGTAAAGCAGAGATCGCAGAGCAGTTACAAAAGCGAGGAATCGAAGTAAACGTATCGGACTCGAGAGACAGCTTGAGCGAACAACTCGTTAAAGTAGTGCGAGTAGAGTTAGGCAAGGATAAAGACAAAGAAGAGCCAATAACCGTCAGCGAGGCGCATAGAGTAGAAGAAACTATGGCATCAGACTCTAAATTGTTTTTCAAAGAGACGGACGATTGGGAGGCGTTTTCAGAGCAACTGGAGTTTTATTTCAGCGCGAAAAAAATTATAGATGCAGAGTTAAAAAGAGCCGAACTGCTCACGCACATGGATGCAGCAACATATAAGCTCGTCAAGACGTTATGTGCACCCACCAAGCCGTCCGGGAAATCGTACGACGAAATAGTGAAACTCCTCAACGATCGATTAAAACCTAAGAAATCAGAGCTGATGGAGCGTTGTAAATTTAACCGGGCTAAGCAAGAACCAAGTGAGGCCGTAGCGGAATTCGCCACAAGACTGAAAAAATTAGCTATCGATTGCAATTTCGGAACCCACTGGGAAAAGGCCATGCGAGATCAGTTTGCAACGGGCATTCGAGACGAATCAACGAGATTCGAATTTTTTAAATGCAAAGAAATTACATTTGATAAAGCACTCGAGGAAGCATTAGCGAGAGAGGAGGCGACACAAAATTCCGTAGGAGCAGCCCAAACGCTAGTGAGTAGAAGCCATAAACAAGAGAATTTCGCTCTAGGTCAAAAGAGACAAGAGAAAAATCGAAAAAAGCAGAGTGCTTCGGAAGTTAAATGCTACTGTTGTGGAAAAGCGGGGCACGAGACAAACGAGTGTAAATATCGCGACAGAAAATGCGACTTCTGTCACAGAAAGGGACACCTCGAACGAGCCTGTATCAGGAAGATGAAATTGTCGAACAAATTTCTGGAGGAGAACAGCAGCAGCGGCAGCAGCAGCGAGTCAGAGGAGGAGATCAGCGACCAGGGCAGCGGGAGCGGGCTATCGCGTAGCAGTAACTTCATTGACTTCCACAACATCAACTCAGCGGTAATCACAGGCGACAGCGATGCGACGCGCGCGGCTCCGATATTTTTCGATGTGAAAATTAACGGAAAAATAGTGGCGATGGAATTCGATTCGGGAACTTACTTTAGCGTGATGTCGGAAGGTTTCGTGAACAAAACATTCGGTAGTCTGAAAGTGACTAGCTCAAAAACCAAATTAATTTCATACGAAAATAAAACCATGGAACCGCGAGGTCAATTGAAAAACTTAACGGTTACTTTTAATAACAAAACAAAAGTTTTGAGTTGCTTAGTTTTGAAAGGCGATAAAATTCCACTGATAGGGAGGCAGTGGCTCTCAATATTCGGGCTTTGGCCTTTAGAACGTTTACTGCACTCAGACATCGTAGCTAAGAGTAAAATGGGTATATATAGCATGCAAGCCGAGGGAGTGCGCGAGTCAATGTTAAAAGAGTTCGAGAAGTTGTTCAGCGACACGCCCGGCGTGTACAACAAGCGCAAAGTGAAGATACATATCAAACCGAACGTAAAGCCGGTGGCGCTTGGAGCAAGGCATATGCCGTACGCGTTACGTACAAAAACCGAACAAGAACTCGAACGGTTAGTTAAACTAGGTAATTTAAAAAAAGTAGAATCGAGTGAATGGACAACGCCGATAGTCCCTATTCAAAAGTCTAACGGGAAAATAAGAATTTGCGGGGATTTCAAACTAACCTTGAATCCACACTTACAAATTACAAAACGCCCGCTACCAAAGATTGAGGATATTTTTGCAGTAATGCAACACGGGAAAAAATTTTCGCAGTTAGATTTGCCGCACGCGTATATGCAGTGCGAAGTAGAGGAGGAGTCGCAAAGGTATTTAACAATAACTACTCATAAGGGGCTTTATCAATACACGCGGTTGCCGGAAGGCATTAGCATCGCTCCAAGCGAATTCACGCACATAATGTCAGAATGTTTACAAGGTATTCCGAATGTTATAAATTATATGGACAACATCTACGTAACGGGAAAAACAAATGACGAACATGTAGATAATTTACGAACAGTATGTCAACGGCTGTTGGCTCGCGGAATGCGTTTAAATAGAGACAAATGCGAATTTATGAAAGACCATATAGAAGTGTTAGGATTCGTGATAGACAAGGACGGCCTGCATAAAGCAAGGTCCAAGGTCGTAGCAATGTATGAGGCACCGCGCCCCGAAAACACCAAACAGCTCGAATCATTTCTTGGACTAATTAACTTCTACGAAAGATTCGTGAAAAACAAATCAGCCCAGCTGAAACCCTTATTCGATTGCGCACGGAAAGAAAAATGGGAATGGACCAAGGAATGTGAAGATGCTTTTTGGTGGGTAAAAAACGAGATGATTTCGGAAAGGGTGTTAGCTCACTACGATCCGGAGGAGGAATTAATATTGGCCTGCGACGCGTCGCACTATGGGTTGGCAGCGATTTTATCGCACAGATACAAAGATGGCTCGGAGAAGCCAATCGCATTCGCTTCGAAAAAAATTCCAGACAAAGAATTGAGCCGTGCAATTAACGACAAGGAAGCGGCGGCAATTGTATTCGGGTTTAAAAAATTTTACAGTTTTGTATTCGGTCGAAAAGTAACTCTGCGCACAGATCACAAACCGCTGGAATTTATTTTCAGTCCAAAAAAAGGCATTCCGCAGACGGCAGCTTCAAGACTGCAGCGGTGGGCGATTTTGTTGTCAGGATTCGATTACGAGATCGAATGGATAAAATCGAGCGAAAACGCTAATTGCGACGCGTTGTCGAGACTTCCAATTGAAGACACGACCGAAGTATTCAAGAACACGGAGTCGCAGCTTCACTTTATAATAGACGAAGCAAAAGTAGTCGATTACGAGACGGTGGTAAAAGAAACGAAAAGAGACGCAGTACTATCGCGCATAATGAAATTTTGCATTTTTGGCTGGCCCAGAGACAGTGAAGGCCTCTCAGAGATCGAAAAGAAGTTTTTTGCAAAGCAAAATGAGTTGTCAATCGAAGGAAATTGCCTGTTCTGGGGTTACCGAATGGTAATTCCGGAAAGTTTACGCGATAAGATCCTGAACGACCTTCACTTGTCTCACTTGGGCATCGTTAAGATGAAAGCAATGGCTCGCTCGTACGTGTGGTGGCCAGGTATCGATGCGGACATCGAAGATATAGCTAACTTTTGCGATACATGCGCAGTGAACCGGAAGTTACCGCCACACGCACCACTTACACCATGGCCATGACCAGAAAGAGCGTGGCAGAGAGTTCATTGCGATTTTTTGGGCCCTTTCCAGGGAGACATGTATCTAGTAGTGGTGGACTCTTTCTCTAAGTGGCCAGAGGTCATTAATTTTAAGCAAGATACCAGAGCGTGTAAATTAGTCCAGGTATTCGAAATGTTATTCGCGAGACACGGACTGTGCGAGCATTTAGTCTCGGATAATGGCAGACAGCTGGCAAGCGCCGAGTTCCGCGAGTACCTACAAAAAAACGGAGTGAAACACAGTTTTTCGCCACCATATCACCCGGCGACGAACGGGGCCGCGGAAAATTTTGTAGGAACGTTCAAGGACAAGGTGACAAAAATTATGAAAGGGGGGAAGAAGGTAGACGCAGCGGTCTACCAATTTCTATTTGATTATCGTAGTGCTCCACACAGCACGACAGGAAAATCACCGGCGCAATTATTGTACGGGCGCGAAATTCGAACACGATTCGACTTGCTACGTCCCAATCTACGGGTCAAGGTAGAAGAGAAACAGAACGCGCAAATCGCAAGCCGACCCCGCTCGCGTAAGGTCGACTTACAAGAAGGCGACTCGGTCTTGATAGACAATTATGGGAAGTTAGGCGGGAAGCGAATAAAGGGCGCGATCGCAAAAAAACTGTCACCGTCGACTTACCAAGTCCAGACCGAGTCTGGCATGGTAGCGAAGCGACATACAGATCAAATAGTGAAACCCGTGCGACGTTCCGAGCGCATCGCCCGTAGGCAACATATTTAAAACAAGGGGAGAATTGTAGTGTATGTTCATTACGGGCTAGCGCTGTAAGACGCAAGGCGGGGGGAGCGAGCGCTCGTACGTGTGCGTACACATAGCGAGGGTATGGGTGTGCGGCTGCGAGCCGAAGAATGTAGCGCTGGATGTCAGTGAGACCCCACGAGCGGTCAAGTGTACAACACGAATAACAGAACCTATTATCGTATACCTACCGCTTGTATTTTCCTGTTCTCTCGAATCCCGCACCGCGTAGGACACATACATAACACGTTCAATTCGTTCAAGAACTCTCGTATCTCGGACATCCGCGAGTGTTTCGCGTCGAAAACGTGGTCCCCGTCTGTTTTAGACGCCAAAAACGCGTATGACACTTGGTTCGCACGAATCCGTTGAGAAATGGCCGAGATACGCTGTGTTACACTTCCGGACGATGAAATCTTGGTAGTTCTCACGTTTTGCAAGCGAAACGCACGATGCACCGCGTTTCGTTCAATTCGTTCAAGAACTCTCGTATCTCGGACATCCGCGAGTGTTTCGCTTCGAAAACGTGGTCCACGTCTGTTTTAGACACTAAAAACGCGTATGACACTTGTTTCGCACGAATCCGATGAGAAATGGCCGAGATACGGCGTGTTACACTTCCGGACGATGAAATCTTGCTAGTTCTCACGTTTTGCAAGCGAAACGCACGATGCACCGCGTTTCGTTCAATTCGTTCAAGAACACTCGTATCTCGGACATCCGCGAGTGTTTCGCGTCGAAAACGTGATCCCCGTCTGTTATAGACGCTAAAAACGCGTATGACACTTGATTCGCACGAATCCGTAGAGAAATGGCCGAGATACGCCGTGTTACACTTCCGGACGATGAATACGTTCAATTCGTTCAAGAACTCTCGTATCTCGGACATCCGCGAGTGTTTCGCGTCGAAAACGTGGTCCCCGTCTGTTTTAGACGCTAAAAACGCGTATGACCCTTGATTCGCACGAATCCGTTGAGAAATGGCCGAGATACGCCATGTTGCACTTCCGGACGATGAATTCGTTCAATTCGTTCAAGAACTCTCGTATCTCGGACATCCGCGAGTGTTTCGCGTCGAAAACGTTGTCCCCGTCTGTTTTAGACGCTAAAGACGCGTATGACACTTGATTCGCACGAATCCGTTGAGAAATGGCCGAGATACGCCGTGTTACACTTCCGGACGATGAATTCGTTCAATTCGTTCAAGAACTCTCGTATCTCGGACATCCGCGAGTGTTTCGCGTCGAAAACATGGTCCCCGTCTGTTTTAGACGCTAAAAACGCGTATGACACTTGATTAGCACGAATCCGTTGAGAAATGGCCAAGATACGCCGTGTTACACTTCCGGACGATGAAATCTTGGTAGTTCTCACGTTTTGCAAGCGAAACGCACGATGCACCGCGTTTCGTTCAATTCGTTCAAGAACTCTCGTATCTCGGACATCCGCGAGTGTTTCGCGTCGAAAATGTGGTCCCCGTCTGTTTTAGACGCTAAAAACGCGTATGACACTTGATTCGCACGAATCCGTTGAGAAATGGCCGAGATACGCTGTGTTACACTTCCGGTCGATGAAATCTTGGTAGTTCTCACGTTTTGCAAGCGAAACGCACGATGCACCGCGTTTCGTTCAATTCGTTCAAGAACTCTCGTATCTCGGACATCCGCGAGTGTTTCGCGTCGAAAACGTGATCCCCGTCTGTTATAGACGCTAAAAACGCGTATGACACTTGATTCGCACGAATCCGTAGAGAAATGGCCGAGATACGCCGTGTTACACTTCCGGACGATGAATACGTTCAATTCGTTCAAGAACTCTCGTATCTCGGACATCCGCGAGTGTTTCGCGTCGAAAACGTGGTCCCCGTCTGTTTTAGACGCTAAAAACGTGTATGACATTTGATTCGCACGAATCCGTTGAGAAATGGCCGAGATACGCCGTGTTACACTTCCGAACGATGAATACGTTCAATTCGTTCACGAACTCTCGTATCTCGGACATCCGCGAGTGTTTCGCGTCGAAAACGTGGTCCCCGTCTGTTTTAGACGCCAAAAACGCGTATGACACTTGATTCGCACGAATCCGTTGAGAAATGGCCGAGATACGCCGTGTTGCACTTCCGGACGATGAATTCGTTCAATTTGTTCAAGAACTCTCGTATCTCGGATATCCGCGAGTGTTTCGCGTCGAAAACGTGGTCCCCGTCTGTTGTAGACGCTAAAAACGCGTACGTCACTTGATTCGCACGAATCCGTTGAGAAATGGCCGCGATACGCCGTATTACACTTCCGGACCATGAAATCTTGCTAGTTGCCACGTTTTGCAAGCGAAACGCACGGTGCACCGCGTTTCGTTCAATTCGTTCAAGAACTCTCGTATCTCGGACATCCGCGAGTGTTTCGCGTCGAAAACGTGGTCCCCGTCTGTTTTAGACGCCAAAAACGCGTATGACACTTGATTCGCACGAATCCGTTGAGAAATGGCCGAGATACGCCGTGTTGCACTTCCGGACGATGAATTCGTTCAATTTGTTCAAGAACTCTCGTATCTCGGATATCCGCGAGTGTTTCGCGTCGAAAACGTGGTCCCCGTCTGTTTTAGACGCTAAAGACGCGTATGACACTTGATTCCCACGAATCCGTTGAGAAATGGCCGAGATACGTCGTGTTACACTTCCGGACGATGAATTCGTTCAATTCGTTCAAGAACTCTCGTATCTCGGACATCCGCGAGTGTTTCGTGTCGAAAACATGGTCCCCGTCTGTTTTAGACGCTACAAACGCGTATGACACTTGATTCGCACGAATCCGTTGAGAAATGGCCAAGATACGCCGTATTACACTTCCGGAGATGATATCTTGCTAATTCTCACGTTTTGCAAGCGAAACGCACGATGCACCGCGTTTCGTTCAATTCGTTCAAAAGCTCTCGTATCTCGGACATCCGCGAGTGTTTCGCGTCGAAAACGTGGTCCCCGTCTGTTTTAGACGCTAAAAACGCCTATGACACTTGATTCGCACGAATACGTTGAGAAATGGCCGAGATACGCCGTGTTACACTTCCGGACGATGAAATCTTGCTAGTTCTCACGTTTTGCAAGCGAAACGCACGATGCACCGCGTTTCGTTCAATTCGTTCAAGAACTCTCGTATCTCGGACATCCGCGAGTGTTTCGCGTCGAAAATGTGGTCCCCGTCTGTTTTAGACGCTAAAAACGTGTATGACACTTGATTCGCACGAATCCGTTGAGAAATGGCCGAGATACGCCGTGTTACACTTCCTGACGATGAATACGTTCAATTTGTTCAAGAACTCTCGTATCTCGTTCATCCGCGAGTGTTTCGCGTCGAAAACGTGGTCCCCGTCTGTTTTAGACGCTAAAAACGCGTATGACACTTGATTCGCACGAATCCGTTGAGAAATGGCCTTGATACGCCGTGTTACACTTCCGGAGATGAAATCTTGCTAGTTCTCACGTTTTGCAAGCGAAACGCACGAAGCACCGCGTTTCGTTCAATTCGTTCAAGAACTCTCGTATCTCGGACATCCGCGAGTGTTTCGCGTCGAAAACGTGGTCCCCGTCTGTTTTAGACGCTAAAAACGCGTATGACACTTGATTCGCACGAATACGTTGAGAAATGGCCGAGATACGCCGTGTTACACTTCCGGACGATGAAATCTTGCTAGTTCTCACGTTTTGCAAGCGAAAGGCACGATGCACCGCGTTTCGTACAATTCGTTCAAGAACTCTCGTATCACGGACATCCGCGAATGTTTCGCGTCGAAAACGTGGTCCCCGTCTGTTTTAGACGCTAAAAACGCGTATGACACTTGATTCGCACGAATCCGTTGAGAAATGGCCGAGGTACGCCGTGTTGCACTTCCGGACGATGAATTCGTTCAATTCGTTCAAGAACTCTCGTATCTCGGACATCCGCGAGTGTTTCGCGTCGAAAACGTGGTCCCCGTCTGTTTTAGACGCTAAAAACGTTTATGACACTTGATTCGCACGAATTCGTTGAGAAATGGCCGAGATACGCCGTGTTACACTTCCGGACGATGAATACGTTCAATTCGTTCAAGAACTCTCGTATCTCGGACATCCGCGAGTGTTTCGCGTCGAAAACGTGGTCCCCGTTTGTTTTAGACGCCAAAAACGCGTATGACACTTGGTTCGCACGAATCCGTTGAGAAATGGCCGAGATACGCTGTGTTACACTTCCGGACGATGAAATCTTGGTAGTTCTCACGTTTTGCAAGCGAAACGCACGATGCACCGCGTTTCGTTCAATTCGTTCAAGAACTCTCGTATCTCGGACATCCGCGAGTGTTTCGCTTCGAAAACGTGGTCCACGTCTGTTTTAGACACTAAAAACGCGTATGACACTTGTTTCGCACGAATCCGTTGAGAAATGGCCGAGATACGGCGTGTTACACATCCGGACGATGAAATCTTGCTAGTTCTCACGTTTTGCAAGCGAAACGCACGATGCACCGCGTTTCGTTCAATTCGTTCAAGAACACTCGTATCTCGGACATCCGCGAGTGTTTCGCGTCGAAAACGTGATCCCCGTCTGTTATAGACGCTAAAAACGCGTATGACACTTGATTCGCACGAATCCGTAGAGAAATGGCCGAGATACGCCGTGTTACACTTCCGGACGATGAATACGTTCAATTCGTTCAAGAACTCTCGTATCTCGGACATCCGCGAGTGTTTCGCGTCGAAAACGTTGTCCCCGTCTGTTTTAGACGCTAAAGACGCGTATGACACTTGATTCGCACGAATCCGTTGAGAAATGGCCGAGATACGCCGTGTTACACTTCCGGACGATGAATTCGTTAAATTCGTCCAAGAACTCTCGTATCTCGGACATCCGCGAGTGTTTCGCGTCGAAAACATGGTCCCCGTCTGTTTTAGACGCTAAAAACGCGTATGACACTTGATTAGCACGAAGCCGTTGAGAAATGGCCAAGATACGCCGTGTTACACTTCCGGACGATGAAATCTTGGTAGTTCTCACGTTTTGCAAGCGAAACGCACGATGCACCGCGTTTCGTTCAATTCGTTCAAGAACTCTCGTATCTCGGACATCCGCGAGTGTTTCGCGTCGAAAATGTGGTCCCCGTCTGTTTTAGACGCTAAAAACGCGTATGACACTTGATTCGCACGAATCCGTTGAGAAATGGCCGAGATACGCTGTGTTACACTTCCGGTCGATGAAATCTTGGTAGTTCTCACGTTTTGCAAGCGAAACGCACGATGCACCGCGTTTCGTTCAATTCGTTCAAGAACTCTCGTATCTCGGACATCCGCGAGTGTTTCGCGTCGAAAACGTGATCCCCGTCTGTTATAGACGCTAAAAACGCGTATGACACTTGATTCGCACGAATCCGTAGAGAAATGGCCGAGATACGCCGTGTTACACTTCCGGACGATGAATACGTTCAATTCGTTCAAGAACTCTCGTATCTCGGACATCCGCGAGTGTTTCGCGTCGAAAACGTGGTCCCCGTCTGTTTTAGACGCTAAAAACGTGTATGACATTTGATTCGCACGAATCCGTTGAGAAATGGCCGAGATACGCCGTGTTACACTTCCGAACGATGAATACGTTCAATTCGTTCAAGAACTCTCGTATCTCGGACATCCGCGAGTGTTTCGCGTCGAAAACGTGGTCCCCGTCTGTTTTAGACGCCAAAAACGCGTATGACACTTGATTCGCACGAATCCGTTGAGAAATGGCCGAGATACGCCGTGTTGCACTTCCGGACGATGAATTCGTTCAATTTGTTCAAGAACTCTCGTATCTCGGATATCCGCGAGTGTTTCGCGTCGAAAACGTGGTCCCCGTCTGTTTTAGACGCTAAAAACGCGTAAGACACTTGATTCGCACGAATCCGTTGCGAAATCGCCGAGATACGCCGTGTTACACTTCCGGACGATGAATTCGTCCAATTCGTTGAAGAACTTTCGTATCTCGGACATCCGCGAGTGTTTCGCGTCGAAAACGTGGTCCCCGTCTGTTTTAGACGCTACAAACGCGTATGACACTTGATTCGCACGAATCCGTTGAGAAATGGTCGAGATACGCCGTGTTACACTTCCGGACGATGAAATCTTGCTAGTTCTCACCATTTGCAAGCGAAACGCACGATGCACCGCGTTTCGTTTAATTCGTTCAAGAACTCTCGTATCTCGGACATCCGCGAGTGTTTCGCGTCGAAAACGTGGTCCCCGTCTGTTTTAGACGCTAAAAACGTGTATGACATTTGATTCGCACGAATCCGTTGAGAAATGGCCGAGATACGCCGTGTTACACTTCCGAACGATGAATACGTTCAATTCGTTCAAGAACTCTCGTATCTCGGACATCCGCGAGTGTTTCGCGTCGAAAACGTGGTCCCCGTCTGTTTTAGACGCCAAAAACGCGTATGACACTTGATTCGCACGAATCCGTTGAGAAATGGCCGAGATACGCCGTGTTGCACTTCCGGACGATGAATTCGTTCAATTTGTTCAAGAACTCTCGTATCTCGGATATCCGCGAGTGTTTCGCGTCGAAAACGTGGTCCCCGTCTGTTGTAGACGCTAAAAACGCGTATGTCACTTGATTCGCACGAATCCGTTGAGAAATGGCCGCGATACGCCGTATTACACTTCCGGACCATGAAATCTTGCTAGTTGCCACGTTTTGCAAGCGAAACGCACGGTGCACCGCGTTTCGTTCAATTCGTTCAAGAACTCTCGTATCTCGGACATCCGCGAGTGTTTCGCGTCGAAAACGTGGTCCCCGTCTGTTTTAGACGCTAAAAACGCGTAAGACACTTGATTCGCACGAATCCGTTGCGAAATCGCCGAGATACGCCGTGTTACACTTCCGGACGATGAAATCATGCTAGTTCTCACGTTTTGCAAGCGAAACGCACGATGCACCGCGTTTCGTTCAATTCGTTCAATAACTCACGTATCTTGGACATCCGCGAGTGTTTCGCGTCGAAAACGTGGTCCCCGTCTGTTTTAGACGCTAAAAACGCGTATGACACTTGATTCGCACGAATCCGTTGAGAAATGGCCGAGATACGCCGTGTTACACTTGAGAAACGATGAAATCTTGCTAGTTCTCACGTTTTGCAAGCGAAACGCACGATGCACCGCGTTTCGTTCAATTCGTTCAAGAACTCTCGTATCTCGGACGTCCGCGAGTGTTTCGCGTCGAAAACGTGGTCCCCGTCTGTTTTAGACGCTAAAAACGCGTATGACACTTGATTCGCACGAATCCGTTGAGAAATGGCCGAGATACGCCGTGTTACACTTCCGGACGATGAATTCGTTCAATTCGTTCAAGAACTTTCGTATCTCGGACATTCGCGAGTGTTTCGCGTCGAAAACGTGGTCCCCGTCTGTTTTAGACGCTAAAAACGCGTATGGCCGTTGATTCGCACGAATCCGTTAAGAAATGGCCGAGATACGCCGTGTTACACTTCCGGACGATGAAATCATGCTAGTTCTCACGTTTTGCAAGCGAAACGCACGATGCACCGCGTTTCGTTCAATTCGTTCAAGAACTCACGTATCTTGGACATCCGCGAGTGTTTCGCGTCGAAAACGTGGTCCCCGTCTGTTTTAGACGCTAAAAACGCGTATGACACTTGATTCGCACGAATCCGTTGAGAAATGGCCGAGATACGCCGTGTTACACTTCCGGACGATGAATTCGTCCAATTCGTTGAAGAACTTTCGTATCTCGGACATCCGCGAGTGTTTCGCGTCGAAAACGTGGTCCCCGTGTGTTTTAGACGCTATAAACGCGTATGACACTTGATTCGCACGAATCCGTTGGGAAATGGCCGAGATACGCCGTGTTACACTTCCGGAGATGAAATCTTGCTAGTTCTCACGTTTTGCAAGCGAAACGCACGATGCACCGCGTTTCATACAATTCGTTCAAGAACTCTCGTATCTCGGACATCCGCGAGTGTTTCGCGTCGAAAACGTGGTCCCCGTCTGTTTTAGACGCTAAAAACGCGTATGACACTTGATTCGCACGAATCCGTTGAGAAATGGCCGAGATACGCCGTGTTACACTTCCGGACGATGAATTCGTTCAATTCGTTGAAGAACTTTCGTATCTCGGACATCCGCGAGTGTTTCGCGTCGAAAACGTTGTCCCCGTCTGTTTTAGGCGCTAAAAACGCGTATGACCGTTGATTCGCACGAATCCGTTGAGAAATGGCCGAGATACGCCGTGTTACACTTCCGGACGATGAATTCGTTCAATTCGTCCGAGAACTCTCGTATCTCGGACATCCGCGAGTGTTTCGCGTCGAAAACGTGGTCCCCGTCTGTTTTAGACGCTAAAAACGCGTATGACACTTGATTCGCACGAATCCATTGAGAAATGGCCGAGATACGCCGTGTTACACTTGAGAAACGATGAAATCTTGCTAGTTCTCACGTTTTGCAAGCGAAACGCACGATGCACCGCGTTTCGTTCAATTCGTTCAAGAACTCTCGTTTCTCGGACATCCGCGAGTGTTTCGCGTCGAAAACGTGGTCCCCGTCTGTTTTAGACGCTAAAAACGCGTATGACCGTTGATTCGCACGAATCCGTTGAGAAATGGCCGAGATACGCCGTGTTACACTTTCGGACGATTAAATCTTGCTAGTTCTCACGCTCTGCAAGCGAAACGCACGATGCACCGCGTTTCGTTCAATTCGTTCAAGAACTCTCGCATCTCGGACATCCGCGAGTGTTTCGCGTCGAAAACGTGGTCCCCGTCTGTTTTAGACGCTAAAAACGCGCATGACACTTATTCGCACGAATCCGTTTAGAAATGGCCGAGATACGCCGTGTTACACTTCCGGACGATGAATTCGTTCAATTCGTTCAAGAACTCTCGTATCTCGGACATCCGCGAGTGTTTCGCGTCGAAAACGTGGTCCCCGTCCGTTTTAGACGCTAAAAACGCGTATGACAATTAATTCGCACGAATCCGTTGAGAAATGGCCGAGATACGCCGTGTTACACTTCCGGACGATGAATACGTTCAATTCGTTCAAGAACTCTCGTATCTCGGACATCCGCGAGTGTTTCGCGTCGAAAACGTGGTCCCCGTCTGTTTTAGACGCTACAAACGCGTATGACACTTGATTCGCACGAATCCGTTGAGAAATGGTCGAGATACGCCGTGTTACACTTCCGGACGATAAAATTTGCTAGTTCTCACGATTTGCAAGCGAAACGCACGATGCACCGCGTTTCGTTCAATTCGTTCAAGAACTCTCGTATCTCGGACATCCGCGAGTGTTTCGCGTCGAAAACGTGGTCCCCGTCTGTTTTAGACGCTAAAAACGTGTATGACACTTGATTCGCACGAATCCGTTGAGAAATGGCCGAGATACGCCGTGTTACACTTCCGGACGATGAATTCGTTCAATTCGTCCGAGAACTCTCGTATCTCGGACATCCGCGAGTGTTTCGCGTCGAAAACGTGGTCCCCGTCTGTTTTAGACGCTAAAAACGCGTATGACACTTGATTCGCACGAATCCATTGAGAAATGGCCGAGATACGCCGTGTTACACTTGAGAAACGATGAAATCTTGCTAGTTCTCACGTTTTGCAAGCGAAACGCACGATGCACCGCGTTTCGTTCAATTCGTTCAAGAACTCTCGTTTCTCGGACATCCGCGAGTGTTTCGCGTCGAAAACGTGGTCCCCGTCTGTTTTAGACGCTAAAAACGCGTATGACCGTTGATTCGCACGAATCCGTTGAGAAATGGCCGAGATACGCCGTGTTACACTTTCGGACGATTAAATCTTGCTAGTTCTCACGCTCTGCAAGCGAAACGCACGATGCACCGCGTTTCGTTCAATTCGTTCAAGAACTCTCGCATCTCGGACATCCGCGAGTGTTTCGCGTCGAAAACGTGGTCCCCGTCTGTTTTAGACGCTAAAAACGCGCATGACACTTATTCGCACGAATCCGTTTAGAAATGGCCGAGATACGCCGTGTTACACTTCCGGACGATGAATTCGTTCAATTCGTTCAAGAACTCTCGTATCTCGGACATCCGCGAGTGTTTCGCGTCGAAAACGTGGTCCCCGTCCGTTTTAGACGCTAAAAACGCGTATGACAATTAATTCGCACGAATCCGTTGAGAAATGGCCGAGATACGCCGTGTTACACTTCCGGACGATGAATACGTTCAATTCGTTCAAGAACTCTCGTATCTCGGACATCCGCGAGTGTTTCGCGTCGAAAACGTGGTCCCCGTCTGTTTTAGACGCTACAAACGCGTATGACACTTGATTCGCACGAATCCGTTGAG